>JAJJWX010003053.1:0-312896 GCA_023529315.1 Papaver bracteatum
AGAGGACGTTATATAGTTGTTATTCACAAACTAGTTTTCGTCAGAGCAATTTCCAAAGTGATTGAAACATAACATGACTTTCTTCACTAGGCAAAGATGAACTTGGCTAAAGCGAAAGCTTTACCAACACATATTTCGAGAAATAGATAAGCGAGATATACTCAGCTTGAAATGTCACATGTGTATATCTTTAGTCTATATAGTAAAACGACTTTTGTCTCAAGATAGGAGATATAGTAGATAGACTTTTGAGTGATAGATAAGTTCAAGTCTCCACATACCTTTTAGTCGATGAAGATCCACTGGTTCCTTGAGTAGTCTTTCGTCTTGTATGATGATTTCCATGGAGTTCTTGAGCTCAACTACACTTTCTATCCTAGTCCGAGACCTTAGCTATAGTAGACTAGAAATCATGACTTATAGTTTTGATCACTAACATTGACAAACATTCTTGATATAGAAACACATGCGAGTTTGACCGAGCAATGCTCTAACAGTATTACTAGATGGTTGGTGGCCCATAAAGGTTGGTTGTGTTTATTCATTGTGAGAGCATAGCTCGGTTGAACCCACCAAGCGTTGGTATGTCAAGTTTGGTTATCATATTTTAGTGAGCCAAAACTCATTTAAGAGTCGCTTGATTTAAATGTACTAGAGTCAACTTCGTATAAGTTAGCTTGAAAGTATTAGGATGAGACATTACAAGTATTGCGAAGACTTGTAGAAGTGAAGAAGTACGGAGATACAAACACAATATCATCCTTCCACTTGACGTTAGTGATATTTGACTTAAACTGTTTCATTCCCTAACGTATCTTTCAAGTCGTGCATATTGAAATCATAAAACTGTGGAGCATGAACACTCTAGATAGACATAGTATTAAGGAATACAATATGAGGTTTATTGCTTAACCGTTAAACTTTGTATATAAGTCATCGACATAATCGTATGAATGCTATTGTGATTATGTATGGGTATGAGGTAGGGATTTCATTCTAGAAAAGAATGTTTTTACATGTGTTTTAAGGAAGTAAGTTCATGATATATGTTATGAACCGAAAAGGAAATCGCCAGGCGTTATTGGGGATGTTCTTCATTACATATCTTATGAACGACCAATATGTGTAATTAGTATAACCGCACATAACTTGTTTGTGTTCTTGGTAAATCTATTCACATGAGGCCTGACTTATGTATTGGTATGACTTATATTAGTGAAACCGATCTTAAGTAATCACCTGGGGTATGATCGGGTTTGTATGTCTGACCAAATTTGGGAGAGGGGAACCGATCCTAGTAAGACGTGCAGTACATCACAAAGGGGAACCGATCCTATGAACATGTGCAACACATTTTTAGGCAAAGGCGAACCGATCCTATGGACATGTGAAACACATATAAATTAGATACCAAATATATGTGGGGAACCGGTCCTAGTACCTAGTCAACCGAATATCTAAAGACGATCTTGTGATAATCCATTGTTAAAATACTCTGTTCTCTGTGTGATTGATCACAAGAGATTCAAGTAGTTGTGTGCAGGTGTTTATTGAAAATCTAAGAAGATTTGAAGACAAAGAAGAGATAGAAGATTTCGGACTTGGTTTTATAATCTTTGGTGTGCACAATACTTGTTTCGGTAATAGAGGATCCAACTATAATCGATTTATCCTTGTGGTATTTTGATAAGATAGTTGTGAAGATCGGCATCAATAAATTTCCTTGGGATTAGAGGTATTAATAGCAAAATCTTAACGATTACCTTTTGGTGATTGAACATAAGATAGATCTTGGAACATGGCAAAGGAGTTTATGTTAAGATAAACAGAAGAGCCTTTGCGCAACTTATATCACTTGGTTGAAGAGAGTTGATACCAAACAAATTTATTGTTCCTTTACTATTTGGACTACGAACCAAAGGAATTGGTCCAAGTACGTGACTTGTTTACAGGTTGGAGGCATGGGAATACATACGAAACTAGGTGAACTATAGGTTTAGTTGCTTGGTCTCAACTATACAAAGTTGGTTTATTTTGTATAGCGGCTTAATCCTGAGAGTATTCAATTCTAGACTAGGTCCCGGGGTTTTTCTGCATTTGCGGTTTCCTCGTTAACAAAATCTTGTTGTGTCATTTACTTTATATTTCCGCATTAATTAAAGTAAATTGCACAAACATTAATTCCTATTTACTTGATATGCAATCATATTGAGTTTTGGTTAATTATGAACCTTTGTCTCAAGTAAACACACTTCGTTGTTGTATTGTCTCTATCTCGTATCCATAGACAATCACACGAAGTGTGAACCAATTTGTTGTATTGTCTCGACTCAGTCTATAGACAATCACTTTCGGAGAAAGGACTTATAGGAAGGAAAAGTTATAGATTGAGGTATATTTGGGTACCCACGCCTTTTCAATTGGTATCAGAGCAGGCAAACACGAAAATATCTAACAATATGTGTTTGGTGTGATCCATCCTATAAGAATTGAATCCATGTCTGATTCAGTTAACATTTAGCAAGAGTATGACTACTCAAAGGTTGAAGATGTTACTACTTCGTTGACTCATGATCCAGGAGTTGCGAAAACATCTGTGTCTTTTTATGATGAAAAAGAAAATGCTGATAAAGAGTTGGTAAAACTCCTAAAGCCTATAAAATCTTTATCTTCTAAAATGGTGATTTTAAAGACATAGTCAAATCTTCTTGAACATGAGATCAGAAATAAAGACAGTCAACTGGATAGTCTGGCTGAAGAGAATATGAATTTCACTGTCAAATTAGAAGCTCTTGTTAATTCTCTTAATAAAGAGACATGTCCAATGACTCTGACAAATAATGATATTATTTTAGTCATATCTGAAACAGATCAAGATGATGGTAGTTTTCCGAACTACATCAAGTCAGAAGAGGATGAGAAACAAGCTTCTATATCTACTGATGATCAAATGAAATCTTGTCCAAATGAAACTTTGAACCGATTCCGTGATAATGATCTTAAGGAATACACTTTTCAGTCACTTGACAGGAAACTTATACTTCTTCAACATACTGTGGTCAAAATATTGAAGGAAGTTTCTTGTCTTAAAAAACTAAAAGATCATTCCTCAGTAAAAAAGACAGATTATACCACAACCCTATAAGATCAACTAAAAATCAGAGGAAAGAGTTGACAATAACTTCTGGAAGAAGGTTCATCCTCACCCATATCGAAACAATTCTTGTTTTGATGAAGAACGATTCCAGAAGGAAGGGAAAGAGATAATTTCTTCCAAAATAAACAATAAGGAATTTCCAATAATTGTTTCAGATAATCACACTGATGTGAATCATAAGGAAGTCCTTAGAATGACAAAATCGTATGAAAATCTCATTGAAAGAATTAAGAGAGATCTATCAATCTCTGAAAATTCTCACATCGGTACGGTTTCTCCACGTGATCATATCTTTAGAGTTAGAAAAGATCATCAACTTGGGAGAAAATATATTGGGCATAAATTCCCTAAAAGAAGCATGAACTATGTTTCTGATATTCACGATAAGCTTGAAAAGGCTTACTCTGATGCAACTTAGTTGCATCGAAATTGTGTACTCTTATCCTTTTCGTGCTCAAAACTACGGATGGGAAAAGCACAATAACCCAAGCGCATAATTTCGTGCTAGTTATGTGTTTAGTAAATAAGGGATATTATTCCTTAATGAAAAGAGAAGTTGCAAAAAAAATATTTATATATTCGGAAACCCTACTTTCTGAACCGAATATATTTTGCTCAAGAGGAAGAAAATCTTATCTTAAGAATAAGTCTTCTCTGACAAGTATTTTTGAGCTAAATCATGTCTCCTATAACTCGAAGTGTTGCAAGGAGTAATAAAAGGGAAGCTAGAAATATTAGAAACTGTCAAGGTTTCATCTCAAAACAAAGAATCTGAAAGATTGTCTCAAGAATGGTGTCTGATCATAACTCTGGTTATTCTCAAGAAGAAATAAGTCTCTTTGAAATTTATGATTCAGATTCCTCCAAGTGGTTTTCCACAGATGGTATGCATGAAACTATGCATGAGTTTAAATATCTCATAGGAAATCTTTTTTTCTTGATACAATTCGAAATGAACTAAAAGAAAGCTTGGAAGAGACAAAAAGTGAGCTTGCTGACATGAAAATTCAAGTTGAAAAACTTGAGAAAAATGAAGTGGTTGCAGACGAGTCTCTTGAGACATGCTTTAACAGTTTGAACACTGAAGAAATATCAGTGAACAACAAGAGCACCACTAGAGATTAAGTTATATGCTGTAATACTTAATCTAGAAAAATAGACATCAATTTTTGATTTCTTTCATTGATTGTATAAGTCTATTATGAATAAAGTTATTATTTTATAATTTTTCTTGTGATAGTTTTTGATTTACATAGCATGTGCTTGAATGCTTTATTATTTTCTATGGATGTTTATGGGATATTTGATTTCGGTTTTATTACCTTGATATTCGATCTCATAATATGTTGTGAACCCTTATGGTTTGGGTGACTTTTTGATTTAGCAGGATTAAGTTCTAGCCCATGTTGGTAGGCTTTATCAAAGGATCATGAGGGGTTCCTGCAGAAACAATATGTGAAAAATTCACAATATGTTGAATCGGTTTTGGTTTAGCATAAAAGCATATGTGTTTTGACGGTTTTCAACTTTTTCTTTCAATTGTTAAAACCGATTGGTTGTTGTTATTCTTTTGTTTTTGCATAAGGATGACAACATAATGGTATTTCGATATCAATTCTCCCTGGAAGAAGAAGGTACAATCATTTTGGAGAAGTTGGATACGAAATTGAGGTAACAATCTTGTTAGTTAATTGTTTTCTTATTAAAGAAAAGCCTGTTTTTATTTGATATATTTATTGCTTTTGCTTAAACGAAATTGTCGGTACAATTGATGTGTTTATTCCATTATGAATGTGTGGATGTATGTGTGATTCAATTGGTTCCGGTTAAGTAAAACTATTGTTATCTTGCTTTGTTGTGTGATATCAATCGTTTAGGCTTATAAAAGTTTGGTGCAATTGCGGTGCTTTAATGTCTATGTTATTTCAATTGCTTCCAGTTAAGTAAAACAATTGTTATTTTGCTTTATTGTGTAGTATCAATTATTTAGGCTTACAAAATTTCGGTGCAATAGTGGAACTTTTTTATATGTTGTTTCAATTGCTTCCTGTTGAGGTGAATAATTATGCAAGTTGATTTATTGGTTTGTATGAATTATTTATAGCTTAACGAATGAATATATTGATGGGATGAGTTGTTTAGTCCAATTCGATTCCGGATAAGATAAACTAAGTTAATTCTGATCTTAGTTAGACTTATCAGAATGGAGGTTTCGGTTATTCAAGTCTAGCCGAATGCATAAATAAGGAAATGCTAGTTAACTAACCTAGTATTTGGCTTGTTTAAAATCTAAAGGTCTAAGTTATATGGATAATTAGAACCTGATGAGAAAAATGGAGTTTATCTTTGTTTTGGTCTTATCGAATGAAGCGTTTGTATTTATACAATCGGTTTAGCAAAGGAACTAAGTTGCTTAGTTGATTTTTGGTTTGCTAAACTAGTTGGGAAAATTGCTCTGGGAAATTGTTTCCATGATAACATATCAAAATATAATTACTTTGTAGTTTCGGTTGTGATATTGGTTATCAAAAATGGTATGTGGAACCCTCGTGCTTGACTCAACAGGTTGCAAGTCTATTTTGAGATTTGTAAGATCCTTTTCGTGTTGTCCTTTTTTTTTTTTCGTTTCTTTGTCATTTTTGTGACAAAAAGGGGGATAAATATATGGAGTAAACAGGTGATGCTGGTATCAATTTTATATTGATTGGTGTCACTAGGGGAGAGGACAATGGTGCTTGAACGTTTATCTAACGAAATAGGAAAAGCACAGAATAAGGGGGAGTAACATATCATATTATTGGTATAACAAAGACGCACGGATTGAAAATCTACCTATCTCACCTTTAGAGGGAGTATTTATTATAATGTCAACAACTGCATTTTAAGGATTGAATTAATGCAGGTTATGTGTTGTTGAATTCGGGAATCAAGCGTATGTGTAATGAATTATTGTAATTTGTTTATCCATATGATTGTAAGAGTTTTGTCACTAAAATGGATAAAAGGGGAGATTGTTATAGAATAGCTCGGTTGAACCCACCAAGCGTTGGTATGTCAAGTTTGGTTGTCATATTTTAGTGAGCCAAAACTCATTTAAGAGTTATTTGATTTAAATGTACTAGAGTCAACTTCGTATAGGTTAGCTTGAAAGTATTAGGATGAGACATTACAAGTATTGAGAAGACTTGAAGAAGTGAAGAAGTACGGAGCTACAACCACAACATCATCCTTCCACTTGAGGTTAGTGATATTTGACTTGAACTGTTTCATTCCCTAACATATCTTTCAAGTTGTGCATATTGAAAACATAAAACTGCGAAGCATAAACACTCTAGATAGACATAGTATTAAGGAATACAATATGTGGTTTATTGCTTGACCATTAAACTTTATATATAAGACATCAACATAATCATATGAATGCTATTGTGATTATGTATGTGTATGGGATGAGGATTTCATCCTAGGAAACAATGTTTTTACATGTGTTTTAAGGAAGTAAGTTCATGATAAGTATTGTGAACCGAAAAGGAAATCGTCATGCGTTATTGGGGTTGTTCTTCATTGCATATCTTATGAACTACCAATATGTGTGATTAGTATAACCGCTCATGACTTGTTTGTGTTCTTGGTAAAAATATTCACATAAGGCCTGACTTATGTATTGGTATGACTTTTATTAGTGAAACCGATCTTAAGTAATCACCTGGGGTATGATCGGGTTGTGAGTGTCTGAACTTATTACTGGGAGAATGGGAACCGATCCTAGTAAGAGATACAGTGCATCACAAGGGGAACCGATCCTTATATGAGGTGCAGCAAGATTTAGGGAACAAAGGGGAACCGATCCTATGAACATGTGCAACACGTTTTTAGGCAAAGGGGAACCGATCCTATGGACATGTGCAACACATATAAGTTAGATACCAAATATATGTGGGGAACCGATCCTAGTACCTATTCAACTAAAAATTTGGTAAGCTAGTGTGACTATTCACAGTACTCACATGTAGGTAGAACCGAAACTTGTTTTGGTATAACCGTTACACCCATGACTTGTGATTGAGTGTTACTTAATCAATCACATAGTTCTTGAAAGTCAGATGAACCAATTATAAACTTGTTTGGAAGTGTGGTAAATTGGTTTCAAGTGAGTAAGTATGAAAAAGGACTTACAAGCGGAAATATGTCGACACACTTTGAACACGCGCATTAATGTGTATCTTTTATTGTTCAAAGATATTCCTTAACATCTAAGAAGGAAGTAAATCCCAAGATAGAATTTAAATAAGTTAAGAATCTTTTAATTAAGGTTTTTAATTATATATGAAAAATAAGAATTAGTAATGTGCATTTACTGGTTAAAGATTTTCCAAGGAGATTTCAATCATAAATTTGGACAGTGCATTCTCAGGAATTATGAAAACCTAATTTGGAGTTATATTGAATATGTTGAGAATATTTTCGGTTTTGGAAATTCCTTGGTGTCCAAACTTCCTTGTCTATAAATACTTTGAGTTTGCATTTCTAGCAAACTAATCCTTCGTGATAGTAAACTTCCTATGTTGTACTGTTACTGGTGAAGTCGCCTATTCGAGAGGAGAGTAACCTAATTAGGATAAATATCTTACGGCCGCTCAGTTTAAAGTCTTCTTTGGGATTGAGAAGCTCTAGTGCGTACCGTTGGTGGGAAACTAGATAATTGCGGTTTATCTTTAATTTTCAAATTGATTTGATTGACTAACGGTGGTTGAACTTTGATTGCACCTAATTTGTTTATGATTGAGAATCTTCTCTTCTGATATAAGATTCACTCAAACTAGTTCAAGGTTTCGACAGGGATCTTTAGACTATTGTTAGATCTAAAGACGATCTTGTGATAATCCATTGTTAACAGACTTAGTTCTGTTTGTGATTGATCACAAGAGATTCAAGTAGTTGTGTGCAGGTGTTTATTGAAGATCTAAGAAGATTTGAAGACAAGGAAGAGATAGAAAATTTCAGACTTGGTTTTATAATCTTTGGTGTGCACAATACTTGTTTCGGTAATAGAGGATCCAACTATAATCGATTTATCCTTGTGGAATTTTGATAAGATAGTTGTGAAGATCGGCATTAATAAATTTCCTTGGGATTAAAGGTATTGATAGCAAAATCTTAATGATTTCCTTTTGGTGATTGAACATAAGATAGATCTTGGAACCTGGCAAAGGATCTTATGTTAAGATAAACAGAAGAGCCTTTGTGTAACTCATATCACTTGGTTGAAGAGAGTTGATACCAAACAAATTTGTTGTTCCTTTATTGTTTGGAATATGAACCAAAGGAATTGGTCCAAGTACGTGACTTGTTTACAGGTTGGAGGCGTGGGAATACAAACGGAACTAGGTGAACTATAGGTTTAGTTGCTTGGTCTCAACTATACGAAGTTGGTTTATTTTGTATAACGGCTTAATCCCGAGAGTATTCAATTCTAGACTAGGTCCCGGGGTTTTTCAGCATTTGCGGTTTCCTCGTTAACAAAATCTTGATGTGTCATTTACTTTATATTTCCGCACTATAATTGTATTATTATAATTAAAGTAAATTGCACAAACGTTAATTCCTATTTACTTGATATGCAATCCTATTGAGTTTGGTTAAGTTTGAACCTTTGTATCAAGTAAACACACTTCATTGTTGTATTGTCTCGATCTCGTATCCATAGACAATCACACGAAGTGTGAACTTATTTGTTGTATTGTCTCGACTTAGTCTATAGACAATTGCTTTCGGAGAAATGACTTATAGGAAGGAAAAGTTATAGCTTGAGGTATATTTGGGTACCCTTGCCTTTTCATTCATAACAAAGTTAGTAGATAAATAAACCTAGGTTAAAGTTAGTTGTAGAAAAGAAAAATAAATAAAAACCTATTTCTAATTTTTCCGTGAAAAGAGTCTGCAAGGACTATCGTAGGGGAAATCAGGGGAGAACTCTTGAGGATTTGGAGCTCAAGCCAAAGTCAAGTTTGTTCTAGCTATATCAATTCTTATTATCAAGTATTGCATTTTGGTTTTGTAGGTACATATTAACCTATTGAGTTTAAATCCCTTGTTTAGGTTTTGAGATTGATTCTTTTTTTGAAATCCGAGTATTAGTAGCTGTTTGGTTCTTAGAATGAAATTTGAACCGTTAGAAATTATTGAATTTTGGATATCCTTGACACTTTTATCATAATTTTACGACCAAGTCTAACCACTAGAGTATTATTTATATACATCTTCGCATGTTATGTTTTCAATATAATTCGACTTGAAAGATACGTTAGGAATGGAAACAAGATCAAGTCAATATTATTAACCTCAAGAGAAAGGATGATGTCATCGTTGTAGTCGTTACTTCTTCACATTCTTCGGGTCTTCGGAGTAATAGTTGTACGTCTCAACATTCCTATACTTTCTAGTCTAACCTAAATGAAGTTAACTTTAGTATTTAATCAAGCGACTCCAAATGAATTTTTATACTAAAATATGACAACCAAACTTGACATACCAATACTTGGTGGGTTCAACCGAGTTATGCTCTAACATAATTTTCAATAGAGTTCGAAATCCCAAGAGTTTGAGCAAGAGAAAACTTGGAATAATCTAACCTTGCAATTATCTCTTTATTAATTTGAATATGTTCATCCAACTTAACCTGGGAATTTTTTTCTCTTTCAGATCCTTATCGAATGTCATAATCTTTAATATACACTTCACAGTAAAGTCCATCGATTTTCCTTATCAAACGCTGTTTTTCGATCATCTTCTTTAGATCACTACCAAAATCATCATCGATGGTTTATAGAACACACTCGGGATTTGGTATAATCTGAGCTGGTGATACATTTATCGAGATTACATTCATGTTCACATAGTCAGATTGCTTCAGACACAGATTTATTAGGTCATAAGCGTGTTTGCCTGCTCTGATACCAATTGAAAATGAGGGGGGGGGGGGGACCAAAATACACCACCAAATATGAATCTCAATCAAAGAATTATATTCAGAGTTATATCTCTTTATCCCACAAACAAAAAGTTTACAGAGACTAGTCTGTGAACCTAATTGCGTGTGAGAGTATTTGGAGGATTTCAAAGATCAATATCCAAGAATCAATTAAGTCGTATCCAACAAACAAGGATGGATGTATTTACTTTGATTGATTTACAACCTGTGATATTTCAATTATAAAGATAAACAATATAATGTGGAAAAGAAATAACACATACACCATAAATTTTGTTAACGAGGAAACCGCAAATGCAGAAAAACCCTGGGACCTACTCCAAACTTGAATACCAAACTGTATTAAACCGCTACAGACTCTAGCATACTATAAATAATTTCAAACTGGAATGTAGTTGAGACCGAATTAAACCCCCATAAAAATTCAGTTCCAATCGCACTCCTTATGCCCCTTAGATCAAGTAGGACTCCACATAAATGATTCCCTTAGCTGACTTCCTTTAAAGCCAAAGAGTTGCTTCAACTCAATTGAAGACTTTAAACCAATCTGCCTCCCACAGATAAGCCTATATGTGATTTCCTTTTTGATCGTAGATCAAGGTGAGACTGGAAATCGATAGCAATAAACAAAGTCTAGCTAACCTCAAAATACGGACTAAGATAGCTTTGGAACCAAGTAAACAATTCATACAATGATTCTCCCATAATTAGATTTATCCAAGATATCTCTTTGCGAATTTGAGTAGCCTTTGACGCAGAAAATACCTCTACGTATAAAGAGTTTCTTCAACCCGTTCCATGTAGTGACATTGATCCATAATGGCAAACAATACAACCAAGACTTTAATCTTGTCCACCATAGGAAATGGAAAAATTTCAACATTGCACCATCGATTTATTCAAATCTTATCTGGAAAAATAATTTTGAAAATGGTATGGAACTCCATAAGATGCTTGTTTGTGGTCTTCATTCACCATGCCATGGAACTTTGGTAACTCTCTAAGCAACCCCGACTTGATCTCGAAAGTTGAGTTTGTTTGGATACACCATTTTTGTGCATCAAGCCTATGAGAATCCAAATCCTTGAGTGTACGATTTGCGTCTCCCATTGCTTATTCTTCTTCAACTAATGGTTCTTCTATAAATGGAACCTCTTGTTCTCCTTCTAGTTGTAATTATTCTTCCACTTCTAACTCTTGCTCTTAAGCTTATAATCTTGACTTGGTTGGAGTAATTGTGCCTCTTCGATAGCAATCCCACACCTTGGATAGTTCCAATCCTTAGAATTGGGATTAGGAATCAACAAGAAAACAATTCTCGCAAACAAGTAAGAAACAAGACAAGAAAACAAAAAGCAAGATAAAAGAAGAAATTATAAAAAGAAACTAAAAACTTGAAAACAAGCCGTTTGCCTCCCAGGCAACGACACCAAAATTTGGTCGGTTGTCAAGATTTAAATCAACAACCAAATATAATTTCACTTTCTTACTTAACTAAAATAAAAGTAGTATGCGATAAGAAAGAGTTCGTATCCACAGAAAGGCTTTTGTTGTTATGCAAATTTCAGTTTCTTAGTAACCAATAGGGGGATTTTGATTTATCAAAGCAGTAAAAATAAATTGAAAGCAATAAAGTATTAAAATAATCAATAAGGAGAAGATATTTGTCACGGGATAGTTTCATTCACAAATATATATTTTCAACAATGACTAGAATTGTAATTTTAATCTCTCATTTACTAAAAGTCCTAGAATATCTTGATCACAAGAATATTCCGTTAATTCCCTAATTTCATCACAACCACATTAAAAGATGCATATGTGAATTCTTCCTAGAAAGCAACCTAAAGTGTAAAATCACAATTAAGTTTAACTCCCTAAAAGCAATAAGTTATATGGAATAAGACTAATCAAGGCAATCAAAATGTGTAAAAGCACTAAATCGATTTAACCCAAGTTATGATTCATATGTGACTTGTATGATATATCACTACAACCACATCCCACAATTATGCTACTTAGAATCAGGGATAAACAACGTTTTCGTATTGAAAACCCTAATTTAGCTTTAGAAATGAATGCAAATCGGATTGATTCCGGACTCAACCAAACAAATAATCAAATCATGAACAATATAAACCATGAATCATAAACAATAAATTACTGAGACAAAACTAATGCATTGAATCAAATCTTATTTGTGAAATCCATTTATTATCCCATAACCAATAAATGAAGTTTAGCTACTCATAACTTTTGAGTTCATCATAATCATAATCAAAAATAAGATGAAGAACATGAAAAATAAATGAAATCAAACCCTAGTTGCCGCTCTCCTCCAAAAATCCAGTAGAATAATCTATGATCTAAAAGAATAGAAACTTTTCCTTTTATAGCTTTTCAACTTTCCAAAATTAGGTCTTCAAAGACCAAAGTCCAATAATAGGAAGTCCACCAAGCTCATGTGTGTGAAATACCCATGTGAAAATTCTGTCCCAAAAACTACTCGCCGGAAAACTGGTGCAATGGCCGGAAGTTGTCCGGAATCAGGCAGAAAAGTATATCAGGTGACCGGCAAAGTCCACCCAGTCACCGGTCAAACGAGTTAAATCGGGTCAACTTAGTCAAGGTCACTGAGTCAGCTGAGTCAAGTCAGAGTCATCTATTCAGGAACTAGGCTAACTTATCTGACATGCCATGCCTAAGTTCTGTTGCACAATCATTGTGCTTCAGAACTGCTCTCCAACCATGATGGCTATACACTCTGCAAGTCCTGCAATCTTTAGCCACTACCAGTTCAATCAATCTACTCCTTCAACAGCTTCATTCATTGTGCCTCAAAGCCACAACTACCAATACCAGCTTAAAACAACTTCAGTTGTACACCAGATCCACCTCCATTACATTCTGTAGTGAGAATTCAACAATATTCGGCATCAGTTCAATGCACCTGCAACTTCATTCTGCAGCTCAATTCATCTCAAGCTGCACTTGCAATAATTACCACATTCAACCAATGGCAACAACAAATCTCTGCTCGTATTCATCAGAAAACACCTAGACAATCACCAACTTTCCCTGTAATTTCTGATTACAACCTAAACCATCTACCAGTAATAGCTCCATCCTTGCAGTTCTCAACATTGCAGAATTCAACTCATCTCAGCTGTTCTTAACATGCAACCATGGCTCATAGCACAATCAACAACTGCACTGCATCTTCCCAACCTGTCCACCTGCAACATACTCCTATAAACTCTTTAGTTCCTTCTCAGGCCCATGTTTTGCTCTAGCTGCAACCCCCATCTTATCATACTCCACCTGACTTCCATTTGTGGTTCCTTGCATCAATTACCACGAACCCCAAAGTAACACAATTTGAACCATTCTCATCTCACTATCTTCCCTCTTAACAGCATCACCATCTACCTCATTTGCACCCATTCTGTAGATCTTCATTGCAGCTACATCAACACTTAATTCCATTGCAGAACCACGTTCAACTGCACTGTAACACTAACAGCTACCTGCAGAAACTCTTCTCCTTGAGCACCTTAAACACCACCTATAGCTGCAATTGCTTCACTGTCCACTGTATTACTTCAAGACATCAGCAGCAGCAGCTTCAATTTCATCATGTTCAACCACCGGTTCCATGTAGTTCAAACACCATCTTAGCTATGCCACAGTTTCATTTCTTCATTCCAGCAAATATTGCTCTCACCAACAGCAGACACCATCATAATCAATTTGTCTTCCCTGCTATCTTGGTTTCAAATAACTCACAATTCTGAACTGCAACCCATGAATCAATTTCACCATTCTTAAGTTCTTCCCCATTCACATATTCATTTCACTAAACCATGCTGCAACAGCAGCTACATCTGCATAACAGTACCATCAACTTGAGTCATGACTTGAATGCACCAACAAGTATTTCAAATCGATCTTTTCCATTACCACTAGAACCAGCAGTTCACATCTCAGATTCTTCTCAACTGAAGCCCTAACATACATCTAAATGAACATTCTCCACATAAAGTTCAAACCCATGTCTTCAATTGCTGCAGAACCTTCAATTATCCTCATTCTTCATCTCAAACCCTAGCTTCAATTCTGCTAAATTTTGATATGAAATCGAACTTCACATCTCTTAACAATCCATACCCACACCTTAATTACATCTCGTCTTCAACCTAAATCATTCTCTAATCGATTACATCATCATCTGTTTCTTGAACTAAAGCTTCTTCTACAATTCCAACACAACACAGATCGATCTGTTAATTCATCATAGTTCTCGATCGCCTCTCTCAAATCAATAACCGCAATCTCCGTTTCTCTCTCTGAATTTGTACACCTCTCTCAGACAGCAGCCGCCATGGCTTGTCTTTTCTTTATCGATTTTAACTTTCAGGCACAGAAAACACAGCCGCACAAAAATAATTGAGAAGACATTTCTCTCAATTTTAGGTTTAGGTAATGATGAGAATTGCTATAGGATTCCCATAGTCCTAGATATGGGATAACCAGTCTATTTGTCCTGTCAGTTTCACAAAACTGACTTCCTATTCTCCTCCTTGCTCAACTGTCAGTTGTGGGAAACTGATAGTACATTCTTCACTCCTTCTTGCGCACGTTAGCCCGCTCCAAATATAGCTCCCATGTGAATTGACCTTTCGCCCTTTACGCTCCAAATGAGTGATTTCTACTTCTTTTGCTCCCAAGGACTCCATTGCACCTAATAACTCCAAACTAAACATAAGAGATGTAATTCCCGAGAATAATAGCAAAAAAGCATAAATACTAGATATAAAATTAGGTGTTTTACAATACCTATCAAATAGAAATAACACAGACACCATAATTTTGTTAACGACGAAACCGCAAATGCAGAAAAACCCCGAGACCTAGTCCAGATTAAACATACACCGTATTAAGCCGCTATAGACACTAGCCTACTCCAAATTAACTTCGGTCTGGACTGTAGTTGAACCCCAACCAATCTCACACTGATCCAAGGTACATTTATGCTCCTACGCCTCTGATCCCAGCAGGATACTGCGCACTTGGTTCCCTTAGCTGATCTCAACCACAACCAAGAGTTGCTACGACCCAAAGTCGAAGACTTTAATAAACAAATCTGTCTCACACAAAAAAGTCTACAGGTATAGATAAATTCGTCTCCCATGAATAAACCTACAATTTTTGTTCTGTCTTTTGATAAATCAAGGTGAACAGGAACCAATCGATAAAACCAGACTTATATTCCCGAAGAACGTATTTCGGTTTCATCAATCACCTCACAATAAACTTAATCGACGCATCGAAGAAGATTATTGAGGAATCACAAACAATGAGACGAAGATGTTTGTGACTACTTTTATCTTGCCTATCATAGGTATAAATCTCATGCCAATTAGTACAATTGTACTCGTACGATAGAAACAACAAGATCAGATCACACAACTACAAGAAAAGTAGTATCGGCCTGGCTTCACAATCCCAATGAAGTCTTTTAAGTCGTTAACCTGGTTTTAAAAGAAGAAAACCAAAGGTTAAAGGAGAATCGACTCTAGCTTTAGCAAACTAGTATCACATAGAATATGTGGGGATTAGGTTTCCCAGTTGGTAGAGTTCTCCCTTATATAGTCTTTTAAAATAGGGTTTGCAATCAATGTTAGCTTACAAACAAAGCATTCAATACTCACCGTTAGATGAAAACCTGATTAGATACATGTTAATATCTCTCAACCGTTAGATTGAAAACTTAGCTTTCCATACACACATGTACTTGACGTTTTTGGGTTTGTGTAACCGTACCCAAATGTTTACAATGGTTGGTTCAATATTAGTCAACCAAATGGTTAGCCAAATGATAACTATCATATCAACCATATTCTTCTTCACCATAACTAGTCCAAATGACTCAAATGAACTATTTAGAGAGTTGTTCAATTTATATGAGATCTCATGTACTACACAAGACACAATTGAATCAAAAACGATGTGATTCACTCGAATCATTTCATGAACTATAAAGCCACGGTTTGCAAAAGCATTCCTTAGTAATTTAAGATAAGTTCACGAACAACGTTTTCATACATAACCTCTTGAGTTCGCGGATTCAAGCTAACCGGTTGAAGTTAATAAACTCCAGCAGAATTTCTCGGGATGAGAACTTTCGTAAGTTCATGGAGTGGGTTCGCGGACTGCACCTGAGCTTCAACTTCAGCAGATATTCTCGATTTTGAGAACTTACGCCAGTTTGCGGACTGGGTTCGCAGACTGAGTTGCTGCTCACGTTCTGGTTCCACTTGATCAATAAAGTTCATAAACTTCGGTTCAAGTGTTAAGGACTTATACATATATGTGTTGCCACAATAATGTTTATATCGCACAATGGTTATTTAGTCTAAACTCTCATTTCAATCATTGAAACATTCTCAGAGGATGTTATATAGTTGTTATTCACAAACTATTTTTCGTCAGAGCGATTTCCAAAGTGATTGAAACATACCATGACTTTCGTCACTAGGCAAAGATGAACTTGGCTAAAGCAAAATCTTTACATACACCCATTTCGAAAAATAGATAGACGAGATATACTCAGCTCGAAATGTCACATGTGCATATTCTTAGTCTATATAGTAAAAAGACTTTTGTCTCAAGATATGAGATAAAGTAGATAGACTTTTGAGTGATAGATAAGTTCAAGTCTCCATATACCTTTTAGTCGATGAAGATCCACTGGTTCCTTGAGTAGTCCTTCGTCTTGTATGATGATTGACATGGAGTTCTTGAGCTCAACTACACTTTCTATCCTAGTCCGAGACCTTAGCTATAGTAGACTAGCGATCAAGACTTTATAGTTTGATCACTAAGATTGACAAACATGCTTGAGACAACAACGCATGCGCGTTTGACCGAGCAATGCTCAAACAATCTCCCCCTTTGTCAATTTAGTGACAAAACTATTAATACATATGGAATACAAAAATTATATAAATAAACTTTGTAGCTCCTATTCCACATGCCTAATCTTCAACAATACTTGAAATCTTCGTCACTTCCAAGTAGTCCAATGATCCCAAAGGTTGTAAGTTTAGCATCATCGTTGTTGAAAATCCGTAGCTATAACAATGAGAAAAGCATTGGTTCTCAATCATTATTATACAGTGTCATAGTATTATTACACAGCGTCAAAGTCCAATTGTATCACAACTTCAACAACAATACTATGGTGATACTTCACTCCCCCTTAGTCAATACTCCATCTCACATGGAAACCACTCCCCCTTACATAATGATCTGAAAACCATATGCATTTTTAGTATGGACTACAATTAATTCTCTCCCTTTTTGTCAATAAAATTGGCAAAGGTACAAGAACGGGATCCTAATGAAATTTCCGTAAGAGACATTTCATGACCAAAGGTAAATGTTCTATCATCTTGCTTAGATGCAATCATAAAGCCGAGGATAAATGCATTCATCAAGGAGTTTATAAAGATACAAGATAACCCCTAAAAATTCCACATCCGCACTCCCCACAAAGATTTGGAAATTAAGCGCAAGTTCAAAAAAACTCTCCCCCATAATATGTCATTCCTAAGGAAACAACAAGAGCGACCTTAATTTCAAGAGAAAAGAAGGATTTCTTTAGACTCAACAAATTGCATACAAGTATGAATTTGGAATCAAAATATTCAATCATATTAACCAAAGCGAACCAAGATGAATTTGACTAAATATGCTCAACACAAGTAAACTTATGGAGACTTAATTCATTGATTAGATTATTCACAAGAGAACCCATAAATACTCTAACCGGATTACACAATTAAACTAATAATCACAAAGTGATCAATTCAATTAACCACACTCGACATGAGAAAAATCTATGGAGTGCTAACTAAATAATCACACAAGATGATTGATTTAGTTCACTTGGGCTCAATATAAGAGATTATGGAACCCCGACTAAGATTATCATAGGAAATGACAACCTTAATCGTACATATACTCAACATGAGAGAACTCATGGAATACAAACTAAATAACCACACAAGTTGATTAATTTAGTTCTTAATTCTCAACATTTTGCATCTTTATGGAAAAACCAACCATGTCAATAAGAAATCGACTTTGTCGTATCGTGCTCAACATAAGATACAAGATGGAACCTTCACAGTAATACATAATAATATGGAAAAATTAATCTCTATACCGTGGATTACAAAACAAGGACCTATTCTATTTTTCTATCATAAAGTGACATAATATACTTTATCCTTGAATCATAAAAGATTTTAACCTATCTTACATCAACAGTTGACAATATAGGCTTAACTTTTGTGTTTTGCCAAAAGTCCATTCATTCCTTTATCAATATTTGCATACCAATATGTGAACGACTTTACTTTCCACAAAATATGGGACAATCAAGTTCACGGACGTAAACACACATATCCCATCAAAATATTTCAATATATAAAACCATAAAGATTAATACTGCAACCATCATCTTCCAAACCAGTTTAGAATTAAAACCAATAAATATAAAAACAAGAAGATGAAATCATTGGATATAGATATGTGTAATCACAATCATAGCTATTCCAAAATACTAGTTATTCTTCTAAATAAAACAGAAAACATAGAATATTTACTAGACATTAAGAACCAAACAGAGAAACTTCCATGTCATACCGAACTAGGTTCAAATCGACAGTTCGGGACCTTCTTGAGCCTTAAGATCTTGAAGCTTGTGAATGGAAGCATCTTCAGTACTTTTGATATCCTTAATGGTAAGTTCTTTAACATGGTTTTTTATGAGAACAAGATCAAACTTCACCTTTTTCAACTCAGTTCTTACCATATCAAGACACTTCATTGTATCAACAAGTAGTTGCTTAGCCTTCTCAAATTTCATTAGGAAGTCAAGAACTTCATCCGATGAAATCTCTTCAATCTCTTCTATATCCAAAGGTAAATCAGAGGATTGAGGAAGAGAACCTTTAAATTCAACAAGGGTATCCCTTACTTCATCGAGTTTTCCATATACCGTCTTATGAATGACATTTTTAGTCAAATCCGAAGAAAACGAAGAAGAAGAAGCCATTGATAACAAGAAACCCAGAGTAATGGAGTAACTCAATAGGATAGGTATATAAAGAAAAACTCGAGAGATTTAGGGTTACGAAATAGGTTTAAGGGAAACCTTGATCCGTACGCATACCCGTAGGATGGTTTTTCACAAGACTCTTTATAGAAAAAAAAATACACTTTAATTTTTCAAGTTTTTTTTTTTTTTTGAAATTGAACAAAAAAAATACTCACAAACCAGTGTATGTACAATTATCTTTCTAAAAATGATAAGAGATTAGCTAGATAACTAGAGTCACTTAGTTAGGGAGTATACCTATCCAATTCTCTCACAACTAGGCTTTTTGTATGTGATATATTCAACCATGTGATTAATTCACACAAGTATGAGCCTTTAGATCATCAAATGAATATTGTTCATCTCTATCCTTCTGTCTCTGATATGTGCTCTTTCTAGAGAGATAAGACAGTGATTGATTATCTTTCTTAATAGAAGGACTAAATCTAGGACTTCTTACAATGTGATCAAGAGAATCGGAATGGATAGGAATCCATTATCTAGATTTAGATTTATCAGAAACATCCTTATAAGTACATGAAATGTTCTTATTAATACTGCAAAAATAATTTCCAGAAAGAACTTTATCCCTGTGATGATATCTAGAGTAGAGATCATTCTCATAAGGTTTCTAATTTCTTGTGGGCATACGATTCATTGCTTTAGTCGACTGACTATCTGTTCCATTGATAGTGAAGAGAATCAAATTACGAAGTTTAGAAATTTGTTTCCTTCTTGCAAAACAATGAATAACATAGTGATTCTATTTCCCACAAAAGGTACAAGTTCGTGGAGGTGAAGCAAAAACTGGTACCTGATTAAACTTCATACCCATACGAGAAGATTGAAAGTTTTGAAACCTTTTCTTGTCACAATCTTCTTCCGGAGAACATTTCTTCGTATATGGTAATTCTTGAGAATTAGTCACAGAAGAATTTCTCCTTAGGACAAAGTTTTCCTTTTTTAAGGAATTACATTGTTCACGGGCTAGAGTAAGAGATGCACAAAGTTTCTCTTTTTCAGCACGAAGTCTGTTGAGATCTGATGAATGAGTCTCGAGAAAACGTTTTTCTCTAATTGAGTCCTCTTTAATAATTTCCTCAAGAGTACTAATCTTTTCCTGTTGTAGAGTAGTTTCTTGTAGAAGTTTCTCAATGTTCTTAGAGAAGGACTTTATGATATTATAGAGATCACATTCTCGATTAAGAAACTTTTCAAATTCATCAATGAGTTGATCATGATCATTAAAATCGATGTCTTCATCTGTATGTTTTGAAATTCTGGTGAGTTCCTTTTCAGCTTCTGCCACAGTGTCACATGCCTAATTATAGGAAGAAATGTCATTATCACATTAAACATTCTTTCTGATAGGTGTCTAAAACACCTTGTTATTTATCTATTGTTTATGCTTTCTCTGCTAGTTTTCTTGTAAATTATGTATCTTATGCTTGGTTTTTGAGTATTTAGGTACTTTGGAGTCATTTGGATAAAAAGAAGAGGAAACATGGCAAAAGCGTTGGAGGCGGATTGTGTCTCATTATTTGCTTTTATTTCTTCATCTCTGTCTGAAAAGTATGCCAACTTTAGTGATGCAAATTATGTCTGAAAAACATGGCGGCTTTAATGATATTAAGACATTGAAGAGAAGAAGTGGACTTGAGATGCAAGAGGCGTCTGCAGCTGGTGGAAGAGCATTCATTTGGATCATAAAGGGGCAAAGTTGTTATTTCATATGCGAATACTATCGGGAACCCATTCAAGGTTAAGGGGTTGCATACTTGGTTAACCCTTATCTCAAGAGCTGGGTTGTCTGAATCCTTTCCCATATCATTACCTAAACCTAAAATTGAGAAGCATCTCTTCTCAATCATTTGTAACCTGAAATTGAGAAAGCAGAAGAGGATGATGTTAAAACCGAGATAGATAAGATGAGGGAGCAGCCATAGATCTAAGATGGGGTTTCTGTGAATTTCCGACAGATTGAAACTCAAGCTGTAAGGGATGAATTTGAAGTCAAACTGAGCATACGGAGCAGATGGGGTTTGAGCTGGTTGATAAACTTAAACAGAGATGAAGAAGAGATTGGTTCTTGTTGTTTGAAATCGAAGCTGGGTTTGGTTGTTTTGATGATACATAAGTACTGCTGCTATCACTGGGGATGATTGGTTATGGAAGAATGGGTTTGATTCTATGCTTGAAGGGTTTAGATCGAGATGGAGAGTGTTGTCTTTGTTGATGGTGAGTTCCATGGGTTGGTGGAACTGTTGAAGGAGATTTAAGGTTTGAGATATATTGCAGATGGTGAATTGATTGAATTGAAGAAGAATTGAAGTTGAAATTGAGATGGGTTTTCCTCAATTTAGAATTACAGTGAATAATTGGGGGTCTGTTGCTGCTGCTCTCTGAGTTCTAATGAGAAGATGATGCTTATGTTCATGGGTTCTAGTGGAAGAGGGAATTAGAGATGGTGCCAGACATGGTGGTGTTGTAATCTTTATTTGGTGGTTCCTGGTAGATGAATGGGTTTTAAAGTTGGTGATATTCACATGTGAGGTAGAGCAGAGATGGAACTCTAGAGTTTCAGTTGGCTTGTGATGCTATGGACTGTTAAGAGATGCTTTAGATGAATGCTCGGGTCTGTTGCTGGTGATTGTCATGGGAGTTTTAGTTCTTGGAGGGTATGTTGGTGAAACTGCAATGCACTGGAAGTTGCAAGTGTAGCAACATGGAATGGAGCTGCTGCAATGGAAGAATTGGAGACTTGCAGATGGTTGTGGTCATGAGGCAGCTGTAATGGTGCTGAGACAATGGAGTTGCCAGATGTTACACAGATGCTGGTTTGCAGTTGTGCAGGAGCTAAAAGAGTTTGAATTGATGAGTTGTTGCTTCCATTGATGCTGTTGCAGGGTGAATTTAGAAGGGTGCAAGAAACTACAGAAAGTGGAGTTGGAATTGATTATGGTCTAGATATAAAGAAAGACTGAACTGCAGAAATGACTAGGTGTTGTTGCTTGCAATGAGGATAAGGCTGAAATACAAGTTGTGAATAAATGCTATTGATTGTGTGTGAACTAAATGGTTGTAGTGAAAGTGGAGTCAGTGATGAATGGAATAGCAGTCATGGATGCTCAAGGGATGGAGGAAGTGGTATACAACACCAAGCTGATGGAGTTACAGGGGTGCATTGGTTTGGATCTATGGAATATATTCAAGGGATTGATGTTGTTATGACTAGAGGCAGTGAGGTGCTTTTGATTGTGTTGAGCTGTCAGGTGGATGAGATGCTGAGCAGTGAGCCGCAAGTGGCATTGTCGCAGGCAGCAGCGGGTTGGCCTGGCAAATGGCCTAGTCCATGCAACTCAGCCCATCCAGCCGATTCAGAGAGTTGACTTAGTACCTACTCAGACCTTGACCTGGTCAACTGTTAAGGACATTTAGTCAATAGTTAAACATAACAGAATCTCAACGGAATATTCCTTGGACGGAGGTGAATTTTCAGGTGACTGGCGACGACTTCGGGGTGACGGATTCCTACCAATTTCCGGCCAAAAACACAATTTTCCGGCGAGCATTTTTGGGACATATTTTCTACACGAGTTTCTCTCACTTGTGGGATTGGTGGACTTCTATCTAATGGACTTTGAAGACTAAACCTAATTTTGGAACAATAGGAGCTATAAAAAGGAAGTTTCTTACAACTTTTGGATATCACGTTTTATTCTATTCTTGAAGCTTTTGCAGAGAACTACTTCTAGGGTTTGCTTTATTTTATGTTTCATCTTCTTTCTTTGAATATTATGATGATGAACTCCATTAATATGAGTAACTAAATACAATTATTGGTTATGGGATAAAGTTGATTTCATCAAGCATGTTATTTGATTCTATGAATTAGTTTTGTCTCAATTCTACCGTTTATGATTCATTATTTTTATTATCATATGATTTGAATGCTAGTCTGGTTGAGTCCGGAATCAATCCGATTGGTTTTCATCTCTATAGCTATATTAGGGTTTTCAATATGTAAAAGTTGTTTATCCCTGATTTTTAGTAGCATCTTGTGGTTATTACTTGTAGTGATACATATTTTTAATCGCATATGAATCATAACCTTGTTAAAACGAATTAGTGCTTTTACACGTTTGTTTGCATTGATTTGTCTTATTTCATAGAACTTATTGCTTTTAGGGAGTTAAACTTAATTGTGCTTTTACACTTTAGGTTGCTTTTTAAGTAGATTTTACAATAGCATCTTTTAATGTTGTTTGTGATAAAATTAGGAAATAAACGAGATACTCTTGCGATCAAGATATCCTAGGACTTTTGATAATTGCGAGATTAAATTACCAATTCTAATCATTGATGAAAATACATGTTTGTGAATGATACTATCCCATGACCAATATCTTCTCTTTATTGATTATTCAAACTATTTGCTTTGCTTTATTTTATTTTATTACTTTGATAAAAACAAAACACACTCTTGGGTTATTTTGGTTACTTAAGAATCTGAAAATTGAATAACAACAATCGCCTCTCCGTGGATACGAACTATTTCTTATCACGTACTTCATTCATATTTAGTAGAGTGAGAAATTGAAATTATTTTTGCTCGGCTGACAACCGATCAAATTTTGGCGCCGTTGCCGGGGATGCATTCGGCTTGTTATTTAGTTTTGGTTTATTATTTTTACGTTGTTTTTAATTTCGCTTTGAGAACTGTGTTTCAGGTACCTTACTGAAATACAAACTGGGAGAAATAATGGGTGATGCAAATCGCACACTCAAGGAGCTAGCTTCCCAGAAGTTGGATCAATAACAATGGTGCATTGAAGCAACTTCTACTTTTTATATTAAACCAGGGTTGATTAGTCAAATACCAAAGTTCCATGGATTTGCATGGGAAGATCCAAACAAGCATCTTACAGAGTTCCAATGGTTAATCACAAGCATGATACCTAATGGTGCTGATGCGGATGAAGGAATGTTGCGTACTTTTCGTTTCTCCTTACTTGATGTAGCTAAGGATTGGTTATATTACTTGCCACCTGGTAGCGTTACGACATGGACAGTTTTGAAGAAACTTTTCCTCGAGAGGTATTTTCCTGCATCTAAAGTGGCTCAAATTCGTAAAGAGATAAGTGGAATTATGCAGATGGAATGTGAAACATTGTATAAATGCTGGGAACGTTACAAGAGATTGGTGGCAAGCTGCCCTCATCACCAATTCAGTTACACAATGATCATCCAATACTTCTATGAAGGACTCCAAGCAAGTGATAGGAATCTTATTGACGCTGCAAGTGGTGGTGCACTTATGAACAAGATGGTGACACAAGCTAGAGAGTTGATTGAGAGTATGGCAGCAAATTCTCAATAATTTTCAAGTCGTGGATCAGAACCACCTACCAAGGGAGTTAATCAAGTTGACGAGATTATTGAATTACGTCAACAAATGAGCAATATGATGGCAATGATGCAACAAATTGCAGCAGTGGTTGTAAAACCATCACGCACAGCTTATGAGAACGTAGAGCATGTCAATGCTATATTCTCAACTCATCCGTATGGTATTTAATCCAACACTTACGAGCAAGTTGCAAGTGCAAGTTCTGTTTACAACCATCCGAATGAGTTCCAACAACAAGTGCAACAACCACAACAAGGGAATAATGCAGAATTGGAAAAGATGGCTACTTTGGTGGAGGCTCTAATGTCCGTGGTACAGCAAAATCAACAACTAGCAAACTTAAATCATCAGAAAACGGATAATGCAATTAAGGAGTTGCAATCACAAGTTGGTCAACCGCAACAACAATAATTCCAGCAACAACAACCACCTCAAAATAAAGGGTCCAATATGGAAGAGTTGCTGAAATCTTTTATGAAAAAAACGGAGGGTGCGGTCGAGGACTTGCAAACACAAGTTGGTTCAATGGCCGAGGAGATTAATCAGTTGCATGCACAAAATGGTGAGAAACTCCCTTCCCAACCTCTTAACTCAAGAGAGGGTGTCAATGCTATTAAGTTGGGAAGTGGTACACAATTTGTGCAACCCGAAGTTACAAATTCGGGTGAAGAAGAAGCGCCAAAGGAACCAATTTTGGAGGAAAAGAACGCAGATTTTCCCCAAACTCCCGAGGTAACTAAATCAAACTCTAAACCTCTTGTTTCTACTTATGTTCCTCCTCTACCTTTTCCTGGCAGGTTCACTAAAGCTAATGAGAAGGTGGAACAAGATAGGGATATTTGGGATGTTTTTAAGAAGGTCCAAGTGAATATTCCACTCATTGAAGTAATTATAAAATCTCCTCGCTATGCAAAGTGTGTAAAGGAATTGTGCACTAACAAGCACATGCTAACCTGTAATAAGGTAATGAGTGTGGGGGAAAACACTTCGGGGTATCTTACAAAGAAACTCCCACCTAAATTGAAAGATCCCGGTAGTTTCACTATTCCATGCACTATTGGTAAAACAAGGTTTGCAAAAGCTATGTTAGATTTAGGAGCGTCTATTAATGTTATGCCTACTTCGATTTATGATGCTTTAAATCTTGGTCCTCTCAAGAAAACCGGCATAGTTGTTCAACTTGCCGATAGATCTAATGTTTACCCTAAAGGGATTGTTGAGGATGTTTTCGTGCAGCTAAAAGGACTAATATTTCTAGTGGATTTCTACGTTTTAGACATGAGTGATGTGAATTCATCCTCGTCTACAACTTTACTATTGGGTAGACTATTTATGAGTACCGCTAGAACGAAGATTGATGTCCACAATGGCACCTTGACTATGGAGTTCGATGAAGAAGTCATACACTTCAACATCTTTGAGGTGAGGAAACACCCAAGTACCATTCAATCAGATTTCCATAATGTGTTGGAAGATGGATAAGGCGTAAAAAACAAGGAGCAAGTCGGGCTGACAACTTTAAACCAAGCGCTTAGTGGGAGGAAACCCACCGGTTTTGTATCTTTACCTTTATCTTTTTATTTTTAAGCATTTGCTTTTATCTTTATTTTCTTTGTTTTTGCATATCATTTGCGGAATTTCCCACCTTGAACTTTCTTTGGACGATTCAATTTTACATTGAGGACAATGTAAAGTTTAAGTGTGGGGGAGCATTTATATGTTTGTATAGTTTGTTTTATGTTTTTTTTAAAAAAAATTTAGAAAAACAAGAAAAACAAGAAAAAAATTGTGTTTTATGAACTCCGAAATCTAGAAACTCGTGCCTTTAGGATGACACTATGAATGGATGGAACCATCTTGGTTACATGAGTTGAGGAACCAATTAACTAAAAGGATGGACATAGCTCATGAATCACAAATAATATGATAGTTGTTACCATATCTCGGAATATCACCATATCACATTCTTTTTTTATTTTTCCATATTTATCCATTTTTCTCTAAGTGCTTTGGTGGGTCACTAAACATCGACTTGTTATTACTGCTAGGATGAATAGAGTGATTGAGTTGCTAAGGGAAAAAAAATAGACCGACCAATTAGACCAATCGGAATAAAAAATGACACTTGGATAGCAATATGTGTGTGTTCTCCCTGTCTCTGTCGCCTAAACAAGCGTGGAATGTAGGATCCAAGGGAACTATCATGTAATCTGCTAACAAGAAGCATGCGCTTGGATCCAAAAGATTTAATCATGTTGTCTAAAAAAAAGTGAAAAAGAAAAAGAAAATATTATATTTGTTGAATAAAGTCACTCCTGGTTCCCTTGTATATGCCAGTTGAGTTGATGTAGAAATAAGATTGTTGACCACTGGTTCCCATGTATATGCCAGTGTGTTTACACTAGAATTCAGACCAGTAGCTCAATCCAATAGGATGCATAGGTTCATCTTGGCGGTGACCTTCAGACAGATATGGGAAACACCAACCACTTGTGAACATTCGCGAACATCTACCTCTATACCCATCTTCTTAATCTTTTCATTAATGTTGTGGTTAGTTAGATTCCGAGTATTGTGGCTTGTTCGACTATCTAATTAGAGCTTTATTGCTTATTTATGAATTGAATTTGCACAATGTACCTCCTCCTGTTGTCATTTTGGATTCATTCATTGATTTGTCACAAATAGACGGAGTTGGAAATATAGGTTTTGTAGGCAGACCTCTTGTAAACCTTCACGAGACTAAAACTCGTCCACTAGGGACACCTAGGGGTTTAAAGGCTTGTTATTTATGCTAAAAGTGACCGTAGCCTCGACGAGACGGAGTTGTATGTATCTTTTAGAATTATTTTGTTTGATTTGCTCGAGGACTAGCAAAGTCTAAGTGTGGGGGAATTTGATAGGTGTCTAAAACACCTTGTTATTTATCTATTTTTTATGCTTTCTTTGCTAGTTTTCTTATAAATTATGTATCTTATGCTTGGTTTTTGAGTATTTAGGTACTTTGGAGTCATTTGGATCAAAAGAAGAGGAAACATGGCAAAAGCGTTGGAGGCGGATTGTGTCTCATTATTTGCTTTTATTTCTTCATCTCTGTCTGAAAAGTATGCCAGCTTTAGTGATGCAAATTATGTCTGAAAATCATGGCAGCTTTAATGATGTTAAGACATTGAAGAGAAGAAGTGGACTTGAGATGCAAGAGGCGACTGCAGCTGGTGGAAGAGAATTCATTTGGAGCATAAAGGGGCAAAGATGTCATTTACTAGGAGAATACTATCGGGAACCCATTCAAGGTTAAGGGGTTGCATACTTGGTTAACCTTTATCTCAAGAGCTGGGTTGTATGAATCCTTGCCCATATCATTACCTAAACTTAAAATTGAGAAGTATTTCTTCTCAATCATTTGTAACCTGAAATTGAGAAAGCAGCAAAGACTGCTTTTAAAACTGAGATAGAGAAGATGAGGGATTAGCCATAGATCGAAGATGGGGTTTCTGTGAATCTCCGACAGATTGAAACTCAAGCTGTAAGGGATGAATTTGAAGTCAAACTGAGCACACGTAGCAGATGGGGTTTGAGCTGGTTGATAAACTTAAACAAATATGAAGAAGAGATTGGTTCTTGTTGTTTGAAATCGAAGCTGGGTTTGGTTGTTTTGATGATACAGAAGTACTGCTGCTATCACAAGGGATGATTGGCTATGATAGAATGGGTTTGATTATGTGCTTGAAGGGTTTAGATCGAGATGGAAAGTGTTGTTTTTGTTGATGGTGAGTTCCATGGGTTGGTGGAACTTTTGAAGGAGATTTAGGGTTTGAGATATATTGCAGATGGTGATTTGATTGAATTGAAGAAAGAATTGAAGTTGAAATTGAAATTGAGATAGGTTTTCCTCAATTTAGAATTATAGTGAAGAATTGGGGGTCTGTTGCTGCTGCTCTCTGAGTTCGAATGAGAAGATGATGCTTATGTTCATGGGTTCTAGTGGAAGAGGGAATTAGAGATGGTGTCAGACATGGTGGTGCTGTAATCTTTATTTGGTGGTTCCTGGTAGATGAATGGGTTTTGCAGTTGGTGATACTCACATGTCAGGTAGAGCAGAGATGGAACTCTAGAGTTTCAGTTGGTTTGTGATGTTGTGGACTGTTAAGAGATGCTTTAGATGAATGCTCAGGTCTGTTGCTGGTGATTAGTCAAAAATGGATAAACTGCAATGCACTTGAAGTTGCAAGTGTAGCAACTGGGAATGGAGATGCTGCAATGGCAGAAATGGAGACTTGCAGATGGTTGTGGTCATGAGGCAGATGTAATGGTGCTGAGACAATGGAGTTTCCAGATGTTACACAGATGCTAGTTTGCAGTTGTGCAATACCTAAAAGAGTTTGAATTGATGAGTTGCTGCTGCCATTGATTCTGTTGCAGGGTGAAGTTAGAAGGGTGCAAGAAGCTACAGAAAGTGGAGATGGAATTGATTATGGTCTAGATAGAAAGAGAGACTGAACTGCAGAAATGGCTAGGTGTTGTTGCTTGCAATGAGGATAAGGTGAAATACAAAGTTTGTGAATATATGCTATTGATTGTGTGTGAACTAAATGGCTGTAGTGAAAGTGGAGTCAGTGATGAATGGAATAGCAGTCATGGATGCTCAAGGGATGGAGGAAGTGGTATACAACACCAAGCTGATGGAGTTACAGGGGTGCATTGGTTTGGAGCTATGGAAAATATTCAAGGGATTGATGTTGTTATGACTAGAGGCAGTGAGGTGCTTTTGATTGTGTTGAGCTGTCAGGTGGCTGAGATGCTGAGCAGTGAGCCGCAAGTGGCATTGTCGCAGGCAGCAGCAGGTTGGCCTGGCAAATGGCCTAGTCCGTGCAACTCAGCCCATCCAGCCGAGTCAGAGAGCTGACTCAGTACTCACTTAGACCTTGACCCGGTCAACTGTTAAGGACCGTTAGTCAATAGTTAAACATAACAGAATCTCAATGGAATATTCCTTGGACGAAGGTGAATTTTCAGGTGACCGGCGACGACTTCGGGGTGACGGATTCCTACCAATTTCTGGCCAAAAAACACAGTTTTCCGGCGAGCGTTTTTGGGACATATTTTCTACACGGATTTCTCTCACTTGTGGGCTTGGTGGACTTCTATCTAATGGACTTTGAAGACTAAACCTAATTTTGGAACAATAGGAGCTATAAAAAGGAAGTTTTCTACAACTTTTGGATATCACGTTTTATTCTATTCTTGGAGCTTTTGCAGAGAACTACTTCTAGGGTTTGCTTTCTTTTATGTTTCATCTTATTTCTTTGAATATTATGATGATGAACTCCATTAATATGAGAAACTAAATACAATTATTGGTTATGGGATAAAGTTGATTTCATCAAGCATGTTATTTGATTCTATGAATTAGTTTTGTCTCAATTCTATCGTTTATGATTCATTATTTTTATTATCATATGATTTGAATGCTAGTTTGGTTGAGTCCGGAATCAATCCAATTGGTTTTCATCTTTATAGATATATTAGGGTTTTCAATACATAAAAGTTGTTTATCCCTGATTTTTAGTAGCATCTTGTGGTTATTACTTGTAGTGATACATATTTTTAATCGAATATGAATCATAACCTCTGTTAAAACGAATTAGTGCTTTTACACGTTTGTTTGCATTGATTAGTCTTATTTCATAGAACTTATTGCTCTTGGGGAGTTAAACTTAATTGTGCTTTTACACTTTAGGTTGCTTTTTAAGTAGATTTCACAATAGCATCTTTTAATGTTGTTTGTGATAAAATCAGGAAATAAACGGGATACTCTTGCGATCAAGATATCCTAGGACTTTTGATAATTGCGAGATTAAATTACCAATTCTAATCATTGATGAAAATACATGTTTGTGAATGATACTATCCCGTGACCAATATCTTCTCTTTATTGATTATTCAAACTATTTGCTTTGCTTTATTTTATTTTATTTTATTACTTTGATAAAAACAAAACACACTCTTGGGTTATTTTGGTTACTTAAGAATCTGAAAATTGCATAACAACAATCGCCTCTCTGTGGATACGAACTCTTTCTTATCACGTACTTCATTCATATTTAGTAGAGTGAGAAAGTGAAATTATTTTTGCTCGGCTGACAACCGATCACTTTCTACCTCTGGATTCGGAAGAATCAACTAAGGGATAATCCTTTGAGGTGTTTCCAAGACACTTGACATGGTCAAAATCTTTAGGAGACATTTTGGTATGCGCAACAGAGATTTCTTCCACAGACTCAGATTGCCACAAACACAGACTTATAAGGTCTTTAACGTGTTTGCCTGCTCTGATACCAATTCAAAAAGCGGGGTATAACAACCTCACCCAATATTTCGATTAGCAATCTGTATGGACAACTCCGAGTTGTTTTCTAGAGAATCAATAAGACTCAATTAATAGAAAATATCTCAAGGAGTTATTTTCTCAATATCTTGATTTTATCTATTCAAGAAAATATGATTCGCGAGTCTAATCAAAGAGAGATAACTTGGATGGTACCAAAGACCAATATCCAAGTGTCAATCGATTTAAATCAACAACCAATAAGGCCGGATATTCTAATCGATTGAACAACGCACAACCTGTATTATTTCAATTATATAACAAAATATAATGCGGAATAAAAATAACACATACACCATAATTTTGTTAACGAGGAAACCGCAAATGCAGAAAAACCCCGGGACCTAGTCCAGATTAAACATACACTGTATTAATCCGCTACAGACACTATCCTACTCCAAATTAACTTCGGTCTGGACTGTAGTTAAACTCCAACCAATCTCACACTGATCTAAGGTACAGTTATGATCCTACGCCTCTGATCCTTGCAGGATACTTCACACTTGATTCCCTTAGCTGTTCTCACCCACAACCAAGACTTTAATAAACAAATCTGTCTCACACAGAAAAGTCTACAGGTAATAGATAAATTCGTCTCCCACGAATAAACCTACAAGTTTTGTTCCGTCTTTTGATAAATCAAGGTGAACAGGAACCAATCGATAAAACCAGACTTATATTCCCCAAGAATAGCTCAGTTTTATCAATCACCTCACAATAAACTTAATCGACGCAGCGAAGAAGATTATTGAGGAATCACAAACAATGAGACGAAGATGTTTGTGACTATTTTTATCTTTCTTATCGGATATAGAAATCTCAAGCCAATTATTACAATTATACTCGTACGATAGAAACAGCAAGATCAGATCACATAACTACAAGAAAAGTAGTATCGGTCTGGCTTCACAATCCCAGTGAAGTCTTTAAGTCGTTAACCTGGTTTTAGAAGAAGAAAACCAAAGGTTAAGGGAGAATCGACTCTAGTTTTAGCAAACTAGTATCACACATAATGTGTGGGGATTAGGTTTCCCATTTGCTAGAGTTCTCCCTTATACAGTCTTTCAAATCAGGGTTTGCAATCAATGTTAGCTTACTAACAAAGCATTCAATATTCACCGTTAGATGAAAATCTGATTAGATACAAGCTAACATCTCTCAACCGTTAGATTGATAACTTAGCTTGCCATACACACATGTACTTGACGTTTTTGGGTTTGTGTAACCGTACCCAAACATGTACAATGGTTGGTTCAATATTAGTCAACCAAATGGTTATCCAAATGATAGATTTCATATCAACCATATTATTTTTCACCATAACTAGTCCAAATGACTCAAATGAACTAGTTAGAGAGTTGTTCAATTGCTATGAGATCGCATGTACTATACAAGACACAATTGAATCAAAAACGATGTGATTCACTCGAATCATTTCATGAACTATAAAGCCACGGTTTGCAAAATCATTCCTTAGTAATTTAAGATAAGTTCACGAACAACGTTTTCCGACATAACCTCTTGAGTTTGCGGACTGAGTTCGCGGACTTAATCTAACCGGTTAAAGTTAATGAACTCCAGCAGAATTTCTCGGGATGAGAATTTTCGTCAGTTCGCGGACTGCACCTGAGCTTCAACTTCAGCAGATATTCTCGGGTTCGAGAACTTACGCCAGTTCGCGGACTGAGTTTCTGCCCATGTTTCGGTTCCATTTGATCAACAAAGTTCGCAAACTTCAGTTCAAGTGTTAAGGACTTATACATATATGTGTTGCCACAACAATGTTTATATCCCACAATGGTTATATAGTCTAAACTCTCATTTCAATCATTGAAACATTCTCAGAGGACGTTATATAGTTGTTATTCACAAACTATTTTTCGTTAGAGCGATTTCCAATGTGATTGAAACATAACATGACTTTCGTCACTAGGCAAAGATGAACTTGGATAAAGCGAAAGCTTTACCAATACCCATTTCTATAAATAGATAAGCGAGATATACTCAGCTCGAAATGTCACATGTGCATATTCTTAGTATATATAGTAAAACGACTTTTGTCTCAAGATAGGAGATAGAGTAGATAGACTTTTGAGTGATAGATAAGTTCAAGTCTCCACATACCTTTTAGTCGATGAAGATCCACTGGTTCCTTAAGTAGTCCTTCGTCTAGTATGATGATCTCCATGGAGTTCTTGATCTCAACTACACTTTGTATCCTAGTCCGAGACCTTAGCAATAGTAGACTGGAAATCAAGACTTTATAGTTTTGATCACTAAGATTGACAAACATGCTTGAGATAGCAACGCAAGCGAGTTTGACCAAGCAGTGCCCTAATAGGCCGGGTCTGATACATCTATACAAAAGATAACATCGGTTTTTATCGATGATACATCATTAAAACTAGAATTTCAAATATTTATAAAACCATATTAAAAAATAATAATAATCGTTATTATAGTTTTATTCAATTTTATTGTTTTTTTTTATATCTAAGAGAAAGAAATTCAAAATACAAAGGTTTTGGTTGGCATCCGAGCAACAAGCTGAGCACCAACCCCTTTCCGAATAACAACACCCAACCTATGAAAAATAAAACTACCTGAACCACTACCAACGTCATTGCTAGCTAAACAATTCTTCAGACGCTTGAAAAAACAAATAAAATCTTCACTGAGCTCTCCTAAAGCAGTAAAATCTAAGACACCCAAACCATAACATGAGAAACATAACCATTCAAATATTTAGTACGTTTGCGCGAAATTTCTCTCGAAATAGCGTGACCTGGAATGAAGGAATGAACTCCATCACCAGTAAAGGGTGAGACACATGTGACATCCATACACACATCTTGGCCATTTTCCCAATTTATCACAAGGATATCTGCTGGACGTAGATCCTTGTTATCATCTGATAAATTACCTAGAGACGTTTCTTTGGGCGCAAGTACACTTGATTTGTAACATATGTCGGTAACTACATCACGAACAATGTCATGCCGAAACTTGATTCCAACATCCTTAGCACAATGAAGCGCATGATCACCGAAAATGTCCATAGGTTTATTACAACAAGAATATAACCTACCTTCGATGAACAAAGACATACCAATACGATAAAAAAAACTACAGTTCTGAACTGACGGGGACCAAGACACCTATATAGCCCACTGATAGGAACAACCAAAATATAATCTTGAGCATGTTTGATCTAGTTACACTTCCATATCATTGAATCTCTTGCAGATAATGTAAATTGGACAGGGATTTGCTTCGGGGAGCAGTGTCATCGACGCAATAAGTGGAAGGCAAACAACATACCTGAATAAATTTCTAAAGAGTTAACAGATAGGCAACACCATTATTCGTTGGGAACAAACTACCAAGTATCACCTTCCGTACCGAGGTAGTCTGACTCTGGGAGGCAAGATAACAGTAGGTGCGAGTGTATGACATAATGTATATACCGAGGCCACCATCTTTGATAGGTAGGCTAGCTAATCTATGTTGCAAAGAACCGAAACCAACACCATATCCCGTGATTAAAAATCTCAAATACTTGAGTAAGTGATCGTCAAAAAAGTCAGTGGCTTGTTGTATGGAAGCAGGATTGGTGGTGCGCATAGCAAAATATAATCTGGAAATACCGACACAGTTATGAAGCAACAACATCTCACTCTGAGGGTCCTTGAGTTTTTTGATAGCCGACATAAGCTGAATAGTCTTTTTTACCCTACCCAAAACCATATCGCCCATGAAATTCATGTCCAAACTCACAGGTTCCCCCAAAAGCTTAACAACTTTGCAAGGCCTCCCAATGTCTTTGGGGAAACAAACTCATCAGGGCTGCGTGGATCCGGTGTAGGCAAAAATACCTTAGTTTTCTTGATATTGAGATGTAAGCCCCTACTTGATCCTTCAGATTCTATAATACTCAAGGCTTTGGCAACCTCCAATGTGTCGCCAACAATAGTACCATCATCAAGATACCAGGCATGTAAATAAATCTTACAACGGGAAGCAATGGACTTCACTAAAGGGTGAAGTGTCAGAGAAAACATAAGGGGACCGAGAGGATCATCTTGCTAAACCCCAAGTGCAGAAGACATGATGTAATGATCGTAGAAAAGTTTAGCAGGCATTACGCCAGCATTGTGATTGTTGTACCATTACACTGGTAAATCTTTCTTATTATCATTCACTTTAATCTTTTACATCTCTCTGCCTTGCAATCAAAATATGGTTTCCATCTTATATCCCACCATATAGTCGTTGATTTTATTATATAATAAATATATTATAACTTTTTACCTTCTCCAATTGAAGTTGTACTTGTTTGTAAAAACTAGATTCATGTTGATAGAAAATTTATTCACTGAAACAGAAATTATCGGTGTATAAGTAAAATAGACATATCGGTCTATACCGGCCTATACAACCGATAATATCGTTAGATCTTTGTATCGCCAATATTTTCAATATCATATAGTTATTTTTCGATATCCGATAAAAACCTTATATATCGGCATGTACAACCGATATTGACTACCTTGATGTTGATGGTGGGTTTTAGCCTAGGGTTAAAATCGTAAAACCCTAAACCCTAGTAGACAGTGACGTCACAACATTTAAGTAATAAGCATTTACTATACGTATTTATTGAAATCTTTAATGTGTCTGTAAATAATTACCAGGGTATCTTTTACAATTAGGGTTACGACAAGCAAAATCCTAATTCCCTCTGTGCCAATGGCAATTCATGCCAGCCACACCAACCGCGCCAAAGCATGCCAATCATTCTAGCCGCACCTCTGTGCTAATGGAAAATCATGCCATCCACACCAACCACGCCAAAGCATGCCAACCATGCTAGCCTCACCTCTGTGCTAATGGAAAATCATGCCATCCACACCAACCGCGCCAAAGCATGCCAACCATGCTAGCCGCACCCCTGTGCCAATGGCAAATCATGCCAGCCATACCAATCACGCCAAAGCATGCCAACCATGCTAGCCGCACCTCTGTGCCAATGGCAAGCCATGCCAGCCACACTAACCGCACCATGCCAAACGCACCTCACCGTGGACCCATACCAACTTAGCCGCGCCACCATACTGGCCTTCCATACGCATCTACCAAAACAAAGGCGTGCAACAATCAACGGTTGCCCTTTAATCCCAGGAGAAAATCCTGGCCGTCTAAGGTTACCAAATGACCTTTGGCCCAAAACCCTAGCTTGGTCACACACCTAGCCAAAGCTAGCCATGCCATGCGCCTATGGAAAACCCTCGGCCCCACATGCCAAGCCAAAACCGCACCTAGCCAAGGCTAGCCACGCCATGCACCCATGGAAAATCCTCGGCCCCACATGCCAAGCCAAAAACACACCTAGCCAAAGCTAACCACGCCACGCACCCATGGAAAATCCTTGGCCCCACATGCCAAGCCAAACCACGCCAAGTCATGCCATGCCAACCTAATTGCGCCAAGGCATGCCTAGCCGCGCCACCATGCTGGCCTTCCCTACCCGGCTACCAAAACGAAAGCGTGCAACAATCAACGGTTTCCCTTCAACCCCAGGAGAAAATCCTAGCCATCCAAGGTTACCATACATCGCGTGGTAACCTTTGGCCCGAAAACCTAAGTTTGGCCACGCCAAACCATGCCATGCCAACCTAATTGCGCCAAGGCATGCCTAGATGCGCCACCATGCTGGCCTTCCCTACGCGACTACCAAAACGAAGGCATGCAACAATCAACGGTTACCCTTCAACCCCAGGAGAAAATCTTAGCCATCCAAGGTTACCAGACAACGCGTGGTAACATTTGGTCCAAAAAACTAAGTTTGGCCACGCCAAACCATGCCATGCCAACGACATGCCAACTTATTCGCGCCACCATGCTGGCCCTCCCTATGCGGCCACCAACGAACGAAAGCGTGCGATGATCAATGGCTACCTTCCTCTTAAGATGCAAGATCTGGACCGTCGAAGGTCACCAAGCTACCAAGTCTCCCAAGATCGACTTGCCAGGAAACAACGACGTGCCATATATTTTCTATAAAAACATTTGAGACATCAAACACATAACACAAACTGGGGGATCCTCTTTGGGTATTGGTTTGGCGGTTCACAGCGTGCAGCGTACACTACGCCCATCATAAGGAGGTGTCATAAGGGTGAGGCAGTTAGTAAATATAGGTAGTTAATGGTGAAACACCCGACAATCAATTCCATGCGCTAACCACTTTATGGAATATCAATTCCATACGTTAACGGTTTTATGGAACATCAATTCCATGTATGCGGTTATCACATCCTCCCATTTACTTACCCATTTATCCATCCCTTAATGAGACCAGAGTACGTTTCACTTCGACTTGTATAAATAGGTCTTACCTATTTCCACAGAACAACAAGTTCATTCGGGAATATACAACACTCAGAAAATACTTGTTTGCTATCTTACCTTGTTAGCCTTCCCACTTTTCTGATACAAGTCGTAGTAACACAACTACTCTTCCAGAATCAACTATTCTGGTCTCATCACCTTACTTTCTTCCCTCCCCAAAACCAACCCATTCTCCTCCGCTTTGTGACCGAAGAAAGTATGGAATGGTCATTTCTTGGTTTAGGCCAGACTTGTACAAAATGATCTCTCGAATCTAAAGTACTCCCTTGCAGTACATTGTTTAGGGTTTAAATTGTTTCTCACTTTCACACCCGAAATTACCGAAATCAGCAGAAACCATTTTCACCTATAAACAATTGGCGACCACCGTGGGAGATTGATATATCGGTCCCAATATCAGTTTCTGAATACGTTTCTCTAACTCAGAAGGATAGTTGGGTTTTGGACTAAATCCGTGTCTTCAAATTCCACTCAGGCAAATGGCAACGTTTCTCCTCCGAACACAACGTCCAACAACGCGTCCACCGAAGGAATTCCAAGACTAAATGACCTATTACGGGTTCAGGAGATTCACACCCAAAACATGGGTCTGATGAAAGATGCAATCAACGCCATACTGAATTTCCTCATTAACCTGACGGCAGAGTTGAACGGATCGCCTTCCTCGGAAACTCCAGAACTGGGGACTGACGTCCCGAATGATCACTCTCAAGCCAATAGCTTCACTACCAATCAGAGACCCGTAAGCCAGGAAGCAGCCTCATTGGTAGAAAAATTATGTGAACTATTACATCTTTCAAAGGATCAACGGATGAAGACATTCACCGCCATCAATCGAATAACGCTAAGCGTGCCCTTGGTTCCTTCACGCTCGGAAACAACAAGAGCGCCAGATTTGTCCATCAAAAATATCACGTTCACCGACGATGACATGATGACATAGGAAGGCCATGACCGTGCCCTACACGTCACAACTCGAATCAAAGACTTGGAATTCAAAAGGGCTCTCGTCGATACAAGAGCGTCCTCCAACGTGGTCACCCTTAGGACGCTCAGGACGACCAAAGTATGACCAATTGAGGTTATACGACAATACACTACCATGACTGATTTCGAAGGCAACCAAACCAGTACATATGGGTACGTTAGTTTGGATCTATCGGTGGGACATGTCCAGTCAAAAGTAAGGTTCGAGGTAATCGAAAAGGAGCCAGATTACCACATGATACTAGGAAGACCATGGCTCCATGACAACATGATCATTCCTTCGATGTATCACCAGTGCTTGAAAACCATGTTAAACGGAGAGGTCATTCTCATCGATGCATCATTATCTCCCTATGCACCAATCTGTGGCATGGAGATTTTTGAGACAAGACAGGGCCGCAGGTCACAACCAACAAGGCCCACCACACTCCACTACCAAAATGGACATCCATTGAAGAAGGCGAGGATCTTGTACCACCCCGTGTAGAAACCAGGTCTCACATCACACCTCCAAAAGAGAGACACACCCGCCTTCATCCGCAGAACCAGGGTTCAGCTCAAACCAAGCGAGGATGTGCTTTTATTACGGGCCACGACGAAAAAGGGAAAACCGTATACCAACACCGCTGTTAGAAATTAACAGGGTAGACTACCACACAATCTCCCCGCCTAACGGAATAAAAAACTGGTGACGAGCCACATGAGGAGGTACCTGACGCACCACGACAACTACAAGGCGACACCAACTCGACCATGGACGAGCTTGAGGTTGTTAATATCGGGAATAAAGAATCTCCATGACCCATCTCCATAAGCTCGACTCTACGGGCAGACGAACGCACAAAGTTGGTAGACTTCCTCAAGGAATATCAAGATGTGTTCACATGGACATAGATGAAATGCCTGGCCTGGACGAGAAGCTGGTCACTCACCATTTGCTCGTGATATCCGGATCCAATACGATCAATCATACCCCAAGACAATTCCGGCATGATGTGGAAGAACAGATTAAGATGGAGATTCAAAAGTTGCTAGCGGCTGGTTTCATCAAACCGATCCATCACCCCACCTGGTTGGCAAACATAGTTCCGATAAAAAAGAAGAATGGCCAGATCAGGTGTTGTGTCGATTTTAGGGACCTGAACAAATGTTTCCCTAAAGATGATTTTCCGCTCTCCAATATCGACATGCTGGTAGATTCCACTCGCGGGCATGACATGTTTTCTTTCATGGATGGATACAACGGCTACAACCAAATAAAGATGTATGAACACGATGCAAGTAAGACGGCTTTTCGAACTCCTCTTGGAAACTTTTACTATACTGTGATTCCCTTCTATTTGAAAAATGCTGACGCCACATACCAACGCGCCATGACCACCATTTTTCACGACATGATGCACAAGAAAGTTGAAGATTATGTAGATGACATAGTGGTCAAGTCAAAAACTCGGGCGGCCCACACAGGAATCCGGAGGCAGGTGTTCGAGAGATGCCGCGAATACAAACTGAAGATTAACCTGTTGAAGTGTGCTTTCAGTGTCTCCTCGGGCAAATTCTTAGGATTCCAGGTAACCGCTGAAGGGATCAAATTTGGCCCAATCAAAACACAATCCATCCTCACAATGCCACCACCAAAAAACTTGAAAGAATACCAGAGTTTCATGGGTAAAATAAACTACATTCGCCGCTTCATACCCGGATTGGCTCAACTTGTTGCTTCGTTTACCCCTTACTGAAGAAAGGAGCGAGCTTTGTCTGGACCACACTACAACAAGAAGCGTTCCGAAAAATTCAGTAGACGTTATCTTCCCCAGCCATCATGAAATAACCCATGAAAGGAAGACCATTACACCTCTACACCGCTTTTAGCGACATTGCTGTTCGGGCTCTCCTCGCCCAAGAAGATGACGAAGGGATTGAACACCCCATATACTATTTCAGTCAGACTTTAAGATATACCGAACTCAGGTATCCCAAAGAAGAAAAGGCATGCCTAGCTTTGGTCCACTCCATCCAGAAATTCAAGCACTACCTATTGTCCAATAAAGTGGTACTGATATCCAAATCTGATCCAGTGAAGTTCATCCTCTCAAAACCGGCCCTGATAGGAAGACCGGCCAAATGGCTCCTTCAGATGTCAGAATTCGACATAGCATGTGCTTCCCCGAGATCCATCAAAGGATAGGCGGTTGCAGATTTGCTGGCGGCATTTCCAGGTGAAAATACCGTAACGCTACGTGAGGACCTCCCTGGGGACTTTCCGGAAATCTCTTTCATCCAAGAAGAAACATGGCTATTGTTTTTTGATGGCTCCGCTACCCCTAAAAATGGTATAGGAGGAGCCAGTGTAGTTCTAGTATCCCCGATTGGTGAAGTTTTTTCACACTCCTTCAAGCTAGACTTCCCCTGCATCAACAATTCATCAGAGTACGAAGCCTTCCTCATTGGACTATCCTTGGCTAAACACGCCGGATCCACACGTCTGGAAATACGAGGGGACTCTAAACTACTGGTCAACCAGGTAAACGGAGTATATGCACTAAAAGAGGTGACCTTAGCCCCATATAGAGCCGAGGCACAAAAACTACTGAACTACTTCGCCGACGTAACAATAACCCATATTGGGCGCGGCAACAACCAACACGCTGACTGCCTAGAAACGTTAGCATCGAAACTGCGATTTGAAGGCATTGAGGAAACCCCGACGGTAAAGAGACGAACTGTGGCTTCAACATGGATCTCACAACCTGAAAAAGATGAAGTTGATGACTGGAGAACACCGATTATCCAAGAACTTAACAGCTCACTCTTCCAAGGAAAGGTCAGTTTCAAAACCTTGCGTGATTTTTTCATGCTTTGAGGGGTGCTATATCATCGAAATCCAGACGGCTTCTTGTCAAGATGCCTCGGAGAAGGGGAAGCACAACAACAACTCAATCACATCCATGGTGAGGTCTGCGGACAGACATTGGTGGTAACCCTCTATCTCCGATTACAACGCCTTGGCTACTACTGGTCGGAGATGGAGGTCCAAGCTTGGTTACTTCAAATAACATGTTCCAACTGTCAAACGTCGCCGCATCAATCATAAATTTTCAACATTGGTCACGCCGGGGACTGGCAGGAGCCATATGTCAACTACCTTCGTGATGGCATACTCCCCACCAATAAGAAGGACGCAGCCAAAATGAAACAAAGGTCCGAGAGGTTCGTATTCCACGAAGGAATCTTATATCGTAAAAGTTTTGGAGGAAGTCTTCTGCGATGTTTGAACGAGGCAGATATCCCAAACATGCTAAAAGAGATGCACGAAGGCGAACATCAAGGAAAGCGGAAATTATTTCTCCAGATACATGATAAGTACTACTGGCCAACCATGGAGGATGACGCAGCTACTTTCGTCCAGAGGTGCAAGAAATGTCAGATCCACGGAAACCTTATCCATGTACAGGCAACTCCCCAACATTTAGTAAGCAGTCCATGGCCCTTTCATAGATGGGGACTCAACATCATTGGAAAGGTCAATACGCCATCCTCAAAACATCACGAGTACATAATAACATCAACCAAATACTTTACCAAATAGGTCGAAGCCATAGCTTTACGAGGAACAAACGGAACAACGATCGTGGCGTTCATTAAGGAGTACATTATCTGCCGTTTTGGCGTTCCTAAACATATCATCACCGACAACGGCACCCCTTTCATGAAAAATAAAGTATGAGAGTTACTCGAGGAATATGAGATTAAGCAAGTCTTCTCAACCGTATACTACCCCCAAGGGAACGGGCAGGCCGAAAGCACCAAAAAAACTCTAATCCGAATCCTCAGTCGTACAGTGCATGATAATCCTCGGACATGGCATGAGAAACTGCCAATGGCACTCTGGGCGTATCGGATGTCACCAAGAAGTTCCACTGGGGTATCTCCATATTCTCTTGTTTACGGTGATGACACTATCCTCCCGGCGGAAGTTAAAATCCCATCAGCCAGGATTGCCGAAGCAAGCATAGTTCGATGGAATGAAGCTGAAGCTTTGAGTACCAGAGTCGCAGAATTAGACAATATAGACTCAAGAAGGGCCAAGGCGGAAGAACACACACAATCATACATAAATAGGGTTTCCAGAGCGTACAACAAAATAGTGAAACCTCGAATTTTTCAAGTAGGAGATTTGGTACTGAAGACCGCTAAACACATCCAGCAAGACGCATCTGCACCAAAATTCTCCGCAAAATGGGAAGGTCCTTATATAGTCACGAAAGCGTACAACAGTGGGTACTACAAAGTCATTAGAGAGGACGTAGGAAAACTATAAACGGTCATCAACGGGAAATGGCTTAAGGCATACTACGCCTGACCATCGCCTCCTCCTGCCGTATCACAAGCACGGGTAGCCAGACATCTTTCCACTTTCTCCCATACTCTAAATATCAAGTCTTTTCTTTTATTCAATTGAAGCAAATCAATAAAATTCTCTTGTTCTTTCAAAAAAAAAAAAGGAGAAAAGAAATAAAAAGCAAGAGCATGCTTAAAACCCAGAAAAGAATTAAACATCTCACAATCACATAACTCAGAAAAGACCGTCCAAAAGATTGTAATCTCTAGAAAGCATCATCTTTATCCGGATTTGATACCTCTCAGTCCTGCTCTTCAAGTTCCGGATTGACTCTTCCACCTTCTGTGACTCCATGGCCAGAGCTTTCTTCTCCTCCAGAATAGATTTCGTAGCAGGGACCATGCCAGCAAGAATACCGGCTATGTCGACTTTCACAATCTCAAGACGATGTTGCAACCAACCAACATTGAACTTCAGAGATTCACAGGTAGACACCATGTTCTCCCATTTTTGAATAGTTGCTTCCGCGAAGGCACGGATAGACATACTCTCCATTTCAACAACCATCGGAAGGAGGCAATTCACTATAGAAATTAAAGCGGATGAACAATATTGCACCACGTTCCCGGTGGCAATATGGCCGTATATCCTTCATATCTTGGTATAAAGAGTTACGAATTCTTTCCGCACCAAAAACCCACCGATGTTTCGATAGTTAGAGGAAAGGCACCTCATGCTGGTTCCGAATGACAAACCTGCATTGGGATACTCATGGAAAGAAATTCTTTAGTCAGCATTCTCCATATCTGTGGCGGCTGGTAGGATCGAGCTCGAAGAAAAAGGGGTAACCAAATTATCTTCATCAATGATGGTAACACACGCTCCGACGGAATATCTCTGCACAGAGGGAACACTTTCATTACTTCATTGGCGAATAAAGAAACAATTGCTGATCAATAGGAACATACCGGTATAATTTTATTGACCCGAACGACTCGGATGGGGGAATTATCGCAAGAGTCAAGCCTAGAACGTTTGGCTGGAAAACCTGCCCGGCTCAAGGATGATTCGCTTCTGATCGACATGATGAAAGTTGGACCTAACGAGAAGAAATCTTCGTTGAAAACCGGGAAGACAACACAACTTCACCAAGCGTAAATACTGTAGAAACCCTAAAGGAAGAAAGAGAAACGCAAGATGAATAAGCGAAACATGATGGAATCACGGCCGGGAAATCAGCCTCAAACGAAATGCCTCATTAAAACCATAATGAAATCTAGGCGGGATAGGAGGGTATGATACTTCAATGTTCAAAAGGGGAGAGAATTTCCCATTGGCACCGAATAAGAAGCAGTCGGGCTTTAAAGACAAATTGCAACCGTGCCAAGCCGCCCATGCATACCGTACCTCATCAAACCATGCCTTGGCGTGACCACACCAAGCCTCCTGCTCCACTATCGCGACCCTATCATCCACGCACGTCTCACCTCACCGAGCCGCGCATTACCTTGGCCCCACAAGCCAAACCGTCCGCTTGCTTCGCCTTCCAAGACCGCACCCCCTTTTCCTCGGAGATGTATGACCATACCAAGCCGGTAACTTTCGTATCACTACTCTGCGGTATGCATCCCCAGTACAACTTACGCAGGGCCGCCAACACAGGAAGCCAAAATTCTCTTCACCCCTCAAAAAGGTTAGTCGAATTTTCCTAACCATTTTTGCAATGATTTACGTCTCGATTCCGTCCTTATTTGTCACCATCATATACTTACCTCGCAACAAGGCACCTGTTCCAAGCTAAGCAGGGGACTTAATGTAGATGGTGGTTTTTAACATAGGGTTAAAATCGTAAAACCCTAAACCCTAGTAGACAATGATGTCACAACATTTAAGTAATAAGCATTTACTAGGCGCATTTATTGAAATCTTTAATGTGTCTGTAAATAATTACCGGGGTATCTTTTTTAATTAGGGTTACGACAAGCCAAACCCTAATTCCCTCTGTGCCAATGGAAAATCATGCTAGCCACACCAACCGCGCCAAAGCATGCCAACCATTGTAGCCGCACCTTTGTGCCAATGGAAAATCATGCCAGCCACACCAACCGCGCCAAAGAATGCAAACCATGCTAGACGCACTTCTATGACACTGGAAAATCATGCCAGCCACACCAAACGCGCCAAAGCATGCCAACCATGCTAGCCGCACCTCTGTGCCAATGGAAAATCATGCCAGCCACACCAACCGCAGAAAAGCATGCCAACCATGCTAGATGCACCTCTATGCCAATGGCAAATCATGCCAGCCACACTAACCGCGCCAAAGCATGCCAACCATGCTAGCCGCACCTCTGTGCCAATGGAAAATCATGCCAGCCATACCAACCGTGCCAAAGCATGCCAACCATGCTAGACGCACCCCTGTGACAATGGAAAATCATGTCAGCCATACCAACCGCGCCAAAGCATGCCAACCATGCTAGCCGCACCTTTGTGCCAATGGAAAGCCATGCCAGCCACACTAACCACACCATGCCAAACGCACCTCGCCATGGCCCCATACCAACTTAGTCGCGCCACCATACTGGCCTTCCCTACGAGGCTACCAAAACGAAGGCGTGCAACAATCAACGGTTTCCCTTTAATCCCAGGAGAAAATCCTGGCCGTCTAAGGTTACCAAATGCCTTTGTCCCAAAATCCTAGCTTGGTCACGCACATAGCCAAAGCTAGCCTTGCCATGCACCTATGGCAAACCCTCGAACCCACATGCCAAGCCAAAACCGCACCTAGCCAAGGCTAACCACGCCATGCACCCATGAAAACCCCTCGGCCCCACATGCCAATCCAAAAACGCACCTAGCCAAAGCTAACCACACCATGCACCCATGGAAAACCCTTGGCCCCACATGTCAAGCCAAACCACGCCAAGGCATGCCATGCCAACCTAATTGCTACAAGGCATGCCTAGTTGCGCCACCATGCTGGCCTTCCCTACGCGACTACCAAAACGAAGGCATGCAACAATCAACGGTCGCCCTTCAACCCCATGAGCAAATCCTAGCCATCCAAGGTTACCAGACAATGCGTGGTAACCTTTGGCCCGAAAACCTAAGTTTGGCCACGCCAAACCATGCCATGCCATGCCAACCTAATTGCGCAAAGGAATGACTAGTCACGCCACCATGCTGGCCTTCCCTACGCGGCTACCAAAACGAAGGCGTCCAACAATCGACGGTTACCCTTCAACCCAGGAGAAAATCCTAGCCATCCAAGGATACCAGACAACGCGTGGTAACCTTTGGCCCGAAAAACTAAGTTTGTCCACGCCAAACCATGCCATGCCAACGGCATGTCGGCTTATCCGCGCCACCATGATGGCCTTCCCCATGCGTCCACCAACGAACGAAAGCGTGCGACGATCAACGGCTACCTTCCTTTTAAGATGCAAGATCTCGACCGTCGAAGGTCACCATGCTACCAAGTCTCCCAAGATCGACTTGCCAGGCAACAACGATGTGCCATATGTTTTCCACAAAAACATTCGAAACATCAAACACATATCACAAACTAGGGGATCCTCTTTGGGTATTGGTTTGGTGGTTTATAGCGTGCGGCGTACACTACGCCCGTCATAAGGAGGTGTCATAAGGTGAGGCAGTTAGTAAATATAGGGAGTTAATGGTGAAACGCCCGACAATCAATTACATGCGTTAACCACTTTATGGAATATCAATTCCATACGTTAACGGTTTTATGGAACATCAATTCCATGCATGCGGTTATCACCTCCTCCCATTTACTTACCCATTTATCCATCCCTTAATGAGATCAGTGTATGTTTCACTTTGATTTGTATAAATAGGTCTTACCTATTTCCACAGAACAACAAGTTCATTCGGGAATATACAACACTCAGAAAATACTTGCTTGCTAGCTTACCTTGTTATCCTTCCCACTTTTCTAATACAAGTCATAGTAACACAACTACTCTTCCAGAATCAACTATTATGGTCTCATCACCTTCCTTGCTTCCCTCCCCAAAACCAACCCATTCTCCTCCTCTTTGTGACCGAAGCAAGTCTGGAACAACCATTTCTTGGTTTAGGCCGGACTTGTACAGATTGATCTCTCGAATCTAAAGTACTCCCTTGCAGTACATTGTTTAGGGTTTAAATTGTTTCTCACCTTCAAACATGAAATTACCGAAATCAGCAGAAACCATTTTCACCAACAAACACTTGCGTATTACCAAGATAAACTTGACTAGAAATTATTGATATGCTTGCAATAGTCTAATTATTCATGCGATAATGTATCATAGATAGAAGGATGAATATTATTTGAGAAATAGGTGGTTCAGTCTTCACTTAACTTTTGTTGAAGAAGTTCTCCAAAAACTTTGGTTGATCTTCGCCTTCAAACGGTAGAACGTAGCGATGGCCGATTCTCAACTACACACTTCTATCATAATCGAACACTTGACTAATTGTAGACTAGAAATCAAGATATATTTTTGATCAACTAAATTTGACAACAAGCTTGATATAACAACACTTGTGAGTTCGACCGAGCAATTCTCTAACAAATATTATATCTTTTCTCCCTTGGGATGGCATACATTTTCGATAACAAGAGAGTAGGTTCACAATCATTTTCAAATATGACATTCTGGCCGCTCATTCTGTTGCCCATCGGAAGACAGCTTACGCTCCACCATAAAAACGATTGAGTATAGAGAATTCTTCTGCAGTTTCTTTATTTTCTTCCAATTACCAATATCTTCAGCGTTTAGATATCTATAAAAAAATTCCAAATTTGTGACAGTCTCTTCTAATTTCACAACATAATTTTATTAAATTGTTTCATTTCCTCTACAATTGCTTCTAATGGTGATCGAATTTAGCGATTGTAAAACCAAACATAATAGGAAACAAAAAGCCCTAAAATAATATATCTTGTTTATGTTTTTTCTCATAAAATATTGATTAATATTTAATGATGGTCATTATGCATTTTGCAGTTGGCCTCTCAATTGTCCCGTTGATGTTTGTCATTTCTATCCTTAATCCTACAATTAAGTTTCATATTTTAGTTTTAGTCCAAATTTTTAGCAGGATTAGAATCAATTTTTGATACCTTTAATATAAATCATCCTTTCCTATTGTGATTCATTTTTTTTTTTGTGAAGCTCCGACTCTTCAAAACATGACCCTCTAACGTTGTTTCTATTCTCCCTGGGGTTCCTTGTGAACTGTCCACAATTGGGGGATATGAATTACTTCCCCCAACCAAAGGTGGCTGATAAGGGGTGTCTTTTGGGTGCGAAAATACCAAAACACTCTTTCATTAATTAAAAAACATTATGAAATGACTGTTTTGCCCTTTCTACTAAACATTAAAATCAAAACCCAAAATCATATATCCCCCTTCTCAAATCATTACCGGCATAGGGTTATGTTTTGAAATTTTTATTTTTTCTTCATCGTCTTCCTCATCGTTCATTCTTCATCGACGATTAATCGTTGAATCAAAAATTTCTTCGTTGGTCAACCTACCATAACAATGCCTCGGAGAACCAAATTGAAATAAAAACCGAGAACCAAATCGCCTGCTCAACAAACCCATGAACAAAGAATCGAGAACATTGCTCAACAACTAGAAGATGACGCAGCAGCGAACTCGGATGATCAACCACTAGCATTCATGGCTTCTCTGAGAAGGTAAGTGATTTTTTTACTCATATATGATTGTTTTGATCGATTTGTAGCCATGGGTTTAGGTTAGCATCGCCAACAATAGCTGAAACTATCGAGTTCCAAAGAGTACCGGCATTAGATCTTAGTTTGAATACCAAGCCGGTTTAGGTACCGACATAGAATTTGGGTCGAATACGATGCCAGTTTAACTTCCTGAACCTGAAATATCAATACCGGCATACAATAATGGTTGAATACCATACCGGTTTGTGTTCCTGAAAATTAAATTTTTGGACCGGCATTCGAATTGGGTTGAAGACTATTCCGGTAGTCAACTAAAAACACACAGGAACAATTTTATTTTTACCGGCATTGTATCTAGGTTTCGTGAATGCTTTGGTCTGAAAATACCGGCATCACTTAGTTCAATTGGTGTATGCCGGTTTGACACTTGAAACATTCAGGAAGAAACACTGAAAAACCGGCATGCTCGATATTTGAACATATATGCCGGTACATGTTACCGGCATTAGTTTGTTTAAGAGTTGCAATGCCGGTTCCTCAACTGTGATGACTTTTCTTATGTTTGTTTCGTTTGCTTATGTTATAGGTCAAAAGCCAAAGAAGCAAAGAAAAATAAAGGTCCTATTCTCACTAAAAAAAGGAGGAAGGATGGTCTTGATACTCCCCAGTCCCTGCCTCCACGGGGGAAGACGCGTGTCGCAAGAAGCGTTTGGGGTTTCAAACAAGAGGGTTAGTTTGGGAGAGTGGTGGTGAATGTAGTGCACTTACAATCCGTGAAGGTACAGTTGTGGACGATGAGAATGATGAAGGGGACAGTGAGGAGGAAGATGATGAGGTTCCCCCAAGTCAATTAGCAAGCCAAAGCGAAGTTGGTGAGACTAGTCAACAACCAACACAAGGCAAGGGCAAGGGAAAACACAAAGTTAAAGGTTGTCACCTTCCTCACATTGATGACATGATACCCGACCGCGATGATGGTAAAATTTGGGGTCAATCTCCGGAACCGAAAGTACTCTTTGGATACAAGCACTCTTGGGCTCGTACTATCTTTCAAACTTATGTAAGTATTTGTTATTTTGTGCATGTCCATTGTTTTATCTTTTACATTATCTATTAATCGTATTATCTCATATTTGTAGGATCATACTAAGTCTGTGCGTGTCTGCCGAAACCAAGCCACTGCTGAGTGGAAATTGTCATTGGAGCATGAAGATGTCCAAACATTAGTAAAGAACTTGGGTCTGTATTCTTTGGTTGAAAATTACGTTAATCCAGATACTGTGACCGTAAATTGCTTCGTCGAAAGGTATCATGGTGAAACTGATACCATGCACTTCCCGTTTGGAGATATGACCTTAATTCCTGAAGATGTTCATGACATACTAGGCTTGAATGTTATTGGCAAATCAATTTCAAAAGGAGTTGAGTCTCGTGACCTAGATTGGATGAAGTTGCACGATTTGACTGCAAATATGTTTGGTTGGGACTTCAAAACTTCTTCGAAAAGCTTTTATGTAGCATCGAACGGAAGTAAGACTAAGACATTCAAGCTGACGATGCTTAAGAAGATGTTTGAAAATACAAAGGCTAGAAGCTTGGAGGCTGGATGGGACCCTGCACAGATTCGGTATACCGCGTACTTGTTATACCTCTTGGGCACTAGGGCATTCCCTGACAGTAATGGCAACCGGGTAAGTGCAAACTTTCTCCGGTACCTGGACCCGTTGGAAGGTGTGTATGGCTATTCTTGGGGCACCGCGGTTATGGCACATTTGATGGCGGAGATGAGAAGGGCTTCATTGGCTAAAACAAACCAATTTGTCGGGAATTTCACTCTACTCCAGGTACATTTTTTTTAATCTATGTTCACATGTATTTATTTAACTTATGTTCACATGTATATTGTTGACATTGGATTAGGTGTGGTGTTATGAACACTTCCCAACCTTGTTCAAGGACTGCCAATTCTTGAAGATCAAAGACCTTGCTGAACCCGATACCCCTAGAGCTCAGAGGTTTGAGTTTAACAGTAATCCAAAGCCTGGTAACAAAGGTCGAGTCATCCATATGAGATTGGCTCTGGATGCTATGAGGAAGGAAGACGTTGTGTTCGACACTTATAAGGAGATTAGAGTATACCGTCATTTTACCATGGGCCGTTGTACCACCCAAGAGGATACATCATGGCCGACCCATGCCGTGTGATGCGCCAACATGGATTTAAACAATTATCCAATTTTTGGTCGACCTCTGATGAGAATTATCTTCTTTACTTTTCTCGGTGCAATTCAACTCCCAACAAGTTGCATGTAGTGTATGATCCAGAACCGGAACCAACACATTGGAGGGAAAGAGAGCCACGTCGTTTGGTAGATATTAGTAAGTGGGAGATTGCGGAAAATGGTTATGAAGTTGATGACAGCTACATGAGGGATTACCTGGAATGGTCACATCCTTATGTCGTGCGCCCTCCCTCCGTCGAAGCTCCACACCAAGAAAACCCTCCTGTTGAAATTCCTCCACCTCCACAACCTACGATGGCCCAACTTCTCAAGACTTTCGGAATGGTGGTAAGTTTTCTTAATTGCTTAATGTAAACAAAATCATATATTAACATATATGCTGATTATGTGTTTGATGTATTAAACTAGCGATGTCGGCTTGGCAAGGTTACGTAGATGTTAGGTTGCAAGCATAAGGACGGAGTTGTTCTATCTCTTCAAGAAATCAAAGAACTCGAGGAAAAGCTTCATAGAATTGAAGAAACCGACCCTAATGTCAAAGCTATGTATGGGGAAACAAGGAAGGCGCCAACCCAAAAGAAACAAAAGACTAATTAGTGATGGTTAACTCTTTAGTTTTTTGGTTACGTCAAAAACAATTTCAAACTTGTTTTGGTTTATACTGTGGGTTAACTCTTTATTTACTTTGGTTTATGTTGAACATGTTTAGAGTTCTGGTTTGAAAGTTAAAATGTTCCGGCATATGAGAGCTCATTATTTGAAATATCGTTACACATACCAGCATAGTAAGATTCATCAGGTTACACATACCGGCATAGTAAAATTCACTATGTTACATTTTTTGGTTCCTGTATAGAAACAGACATGTACCGGCATTGTTATGTTTGCTAAGGTCAATACCGGTTTTGAAAATCTCCAAAAACTATTAAATATGTGACAGAAAACCGGCATAGTAATATTTATTTTAACAATGCCGGTATCCAAAAACTCTTAAATACTCTAAAAGAGTTGAACTAATACCGGCATAGTTGTATTGATTTTAGCAATGCCTGCAATTTGCTTAATTCATTTCAAATTCTCCTTTATTTCGGTCTGATGTAATCGACTACATTGGATTAGAAACTTTAAATTAAAAAAATAGTGGATGGATTGCACTTAGTTATAGATAATCTATTCCATCCCTTTTCCAAAATTGCTGAGCCTTTAAGCATATCCCTAATTTGTTCAAACACATTGTCCGGAATGGGGGTGTCAAGGATCATCCTCATTGGCTCTTATTCTTTTTCAACATATTTCTTTCCCTTCATATAACACCCATCACACCCATCGATAGGCTTGCATTGGCCCTTGTGGTTTTCTATTGACTCTGCTAGTTAAACCGCTTTGTCAAACCATTGAAACTCATCGCACTTTGGGTAATTCAAACACCTTAGAAACATTCTTCCATTTTCAGCATCATCAGTTTTTGCAATCCAAAATCGGCGTGTCCCATCACAGCTTCTACACTTTGAATAAATAAATGGATATTCCATGGATAGGTGAGAAGGTGACTTGCAAATTTGACACTTGCAATGATGACTCTGCAAGAAAAAATTATATTAGTTATCCGTCATAGTATTGAAGAGTATGTTGTTAGTAAATCTACTTACTTTGCAAATGGAGGTAGATGATGAATCCCCCATTATTTGAACCGTGCTTGCTTTCTTGAGAGAATGATTTTTGTTATTTGGTGCTTGTTTTGTGTAGTTTTTCCAAAGGAATGGGTGATGTTATATAAAAACGAAGCTCCAACGGTCATATTTTTCAAAAAACTAGCCGTTTTTTTCGAATTGTACCCATTCCGACATTAAAGTTATTAAACATTGAATGCCGGTATCATAGTCATATGTGGTTCCTCAAACTGAATATAAATTCCTCAATACCGGCATAATCGTTGTATTACATTGAGTGTCGGAACATAATACCGGCGTAGTTTTACTTCCTCCGTTATCTGCCGGTTTCAGGAATTGAATATCTAAAGGCTAGTTTTTTAAACCATACACTAGAAAACATTAGTTCCGGCGTGGGATCTAAGTTACTTATAGTGCCGTTACTAAAGTGGAAAAGAGCCGTTATGACTAAATCTATTTAAAGGAATGGATACACCCATTGCACTTGATACCTCATAGATATATATCCAATGGATTATCACTCACCGGCTTCCAAGTTCATCAATTCCATCGAAAAAGAAAAATGTTTGAGGAGCATATTGTCCACTCCGACAGGAATTCAATCATCAACCACGACCAACTCCATTGCCACAATACTAGAAAAACTAAGAAGGAAGGAAGAAACCACCAACTCAATTGTCGCAATGGAGGAAGAGATAAGTAAGAGGAACAGAGAATAAAAAGAGGAAGCAAAGATTGAACGTTATCATCAAAAAATAGATAAGATAAGAGCGGAAGCTCTGGAAGAGGTTAAACATCAAAAAGAAGCTAAGATAGAAGCAGATGTTGAGGAGGAAACAGAGTGGATTAGAAATTACTACTTAGTATTGGATTTGCCGGAGGATAAACGCCCATTAGAAGTGTTTTGGGGCCTTGTAACGAATGGTTCTTACAAGCATTACATGGTTGACGGTAAGAAACGCAAAATTGAATACGCTGATCAAATAGTACGCATTCGAACAACTGCACTCATCAAATCATGTCTCAAATACAACGAATTCCTTTCAAGATACAGTGGTGATAGGTATAAAGCTCAGGATGCATATACGAAGTGGATAAAAGTGCCTTTTAGGCATTTCGAAGCTGCTTTGCTTGTTCAATCTCATTCCAATAAATGATGTTAGGTGTATTTGGCTTGATATCTTTAATTCTATGTGTAACGTTATTCCCTTAAATGATGTTAGTTGGAAATTGCTTGAGATTAATGATGTTTATTTCGTGAAGTTTATTTCAAATACCAGCAACAACTATGAGTTAAATTGAATGACGCTATCTTAAAACCGGCATCATGTATATGTTTACGATATATGCCAGTTTACCTACACTAAGAAGTTAAAAAAATAATGAACTTGTAATGCCGGCATCACCGGTATGTAATTGTAAATGCCGGTATTCTGACGTTTAGAATTTCATTAAACTTGGTTGACGGTTAGAATTTCATTCAACTTGTTCGACCGTTACAATTTCATTGAACTTTTTTTACGGTTACAATTTCATTCAACTTGTTTGACGGTTACAATTTCATTCCACTAATTTGACGGTTTCGAAATATTTAATGAGTCATTGGAAGGTTACAAAATCGTGGGTTTCTTTAATGACGGTTTCAAAATACTCATGCTATATAAGTGACGGTTTTGGAAATAAAACTATTCGATCTATTCAATCTCTCCCTATTTTTTTCATCTGTTATACCAAAGCAATGGCTCGTCGCAAATCTCGTGATAACCCCAATCCAGAAATACCTGTTGATGCGCAACAAAGTACTAAAGAGTCTCCTGGTGAGGCGGACGTAACAGATTTGATTCGGTAAGTCATGTATAACACAAAGTATCCTGTTGAATTGAAGTACTTTTAGGGTTTATCCAATAATATACAACACAAAGTGAAACTTTATAGGGGTTCATGATGGATTAAAATTTCTGTTTAGGGTTTTGAAATTGCATTCTAGTCAATTGAGTTCAATTTGAAAATCAAAAAAAAAAAATTGATGTATTTTGTGTAAAAAATTACAGAAAACCGACATTGTCGAAATTACTTTTTGGATGCAGGTTCTAGTTCCGGCGTTCACGGTATGGTAACATACAATGCCGGATTGTGTTCCCTAAAATTTTTAAATCCCTGGATAGAATTCAACAAAAACCGGCATCTTCGTATTAATTTTTTTAATGCCGAACGCATATCTGGCACTCTATTTATGGTAAAATGTGATACCGGTTTATGTTTCATACGTCTAATAATTTTCTGTATAGAATTAAATATAACCGGCATAGCATTATACTAAGCCATGAATGCCGGTTTTGTGTGTGTTCATTTTGTATGCCAGCATGCAGTATATAAATCCGTTTAACGTGTTGGAACATAGGTCTCACGCACCAAAAAGGGACAAAGGAAAAGGTAAAACGGCTACTATAGGTGGCTCAACTCACACTGATGATGATGATGAGAATAAAACTCCACAACAACCGGAACTAGAAGGTGGCTCATCCTCACAAGCAGGTGGCTTAGGACAAACTAATGATGAAAAGGCACCCCCACCTCACTTTCCTGATGCGTTAGACTTGATTCCTCACAGAAATGATGGCAAATATTGGGGTCAACCAATAAACCCGCAACTTTTATTTTCGTATAAAGACTCTTGGGCTCGATGGATCTATCAAACTTATGTAAGACGTTTGTATCTTGTTATTATATTATTTACATGTGATCAATTTAATTAAGTTCGTTGTGTTTTTATAGGACCACATGAAAGCCTGGCGTGTTAGCCGCCATCAACAATCGGATGGCTGGCTTTTGGAGGATGAGTGTCCGGCTATTCAAGAAATAGTCAAAGCATCTGGTTTGTATCCTGCGATAGAAAATTATGTGGCCACTAATACCGTCATGGAAAACTGCTTTTTGGAGAGGTTTTATGGTAAAACTGACACCATGCATTTTCATTTTGGCGAGATGACCATTATCCCTGAAGATTTCCAAAGGATAATAGGACTAGAGGTTCTTGGGAAACCGGTAAAGGTAGAAGACAAGTCGAAGGACCTAGGGTGGGAAAAGATCTATGAGCTCACTGAAAAGTTGTTTGGATGGAACAAGGAAACCACGATGGAAAATTTGTACAAGAAACAAACTTCTCAGACAAAGACTATAACATTCGTCCAACTCATTCAATTGTTTGGGAATACAAAGAACAAGGAATTGACTCCCGCACAAGCTCAACAAACTGCCGTAGCATATATGTTGTTCATTTTGGGAACCGCTATATTTCCTGACTCTAATGGTAACATGGTGCATATGAACAACCTACAGTACTTGGATCCGTTGGAAGACGTTCATAAGTATTCATGGGGCACCGCTTTCTTGGCACATTTTTTAGCAGAAATGCGTCGCGCTTCTAAGGAGAAAGGCCGTCAATTTAATGGGAATTTCACAGTGATTCAGGTATGGTGAATTACTTATTTTTTGATTGATATCATTACATTTGTTAGTTTCCAAATATTTATTTTCTTATACATTTAATGGGCACAGGTGTGGGCTTACGAACGCTTCCGAGATTTGTTCATAGGGTATAGAGAATTGGAGATTTGGCATGATTATGAACCGAATATGGCTCTAGCTCAGAAATACTTCTTCCACAATACCCCTATTCCTAACAAGAAACGATTTTTAGACATGAGATTGGCTTTGGACTCGTTTTCTGTGGAAGATGTTGTGTTTGACCCTTATAGGAATGTCATAGGAGTTCACCTTATGAGACATGATAATGTTTCATTTTACAACGGACCGTTATTTCATCCAAAAGGATATGTTATGCATAACCCTCTCCGTGTGATGCGCCAACTCGGTTACAAGCAGAAAGATCTCACAGATACATCTTATCATAAATATTCTCATGAATTTACTAAATGCCAATCATATGATAGCCATACTCTGGTATGCTACGACCCAGAACCAATTCTTGCACATTTGATCCAAAGGGAAGAAGAAGAACTTGTGCTGGATAGGGATGATTGGGAATTGGCTGAGAAAGGTCTTGATAGTGAACCAATATTCCTAAGCGGTCATCTACAGTACTCACATCCTTATGTTGTACGCCCGGATACGGTTGAGGTCCCTCCACCACCAGCACGTCCCTCCAAAACTCCAGATATTGTACCCGGACTTCTACAGCTCGTTACATTGTTGGTGCGTTCATTACTATTCTCTTAATCTATATCTATCGAATTATAAAATTGTACATACTAAATACATGTTGAAATATCTGTTAACAGCGTCAGCGGATTGGAAACTTGTCAAGGTTCTTTAAGAAGAAGACCAAAAAAGGAGAGTTGCTGACCCATAAAGAAATGGAGAACGTCGTCCAAAAGATAGACCAAATAGAAGATACTGAGACAAAAGACTTGTGGGGCGAAAAGAAGAAGAGGGTATACAAGAGGCCAAGAACCGAGTGATCGTGTGGCCTTGATAGTATTAGTGTGGTTTATGTTTGTTTGTGTGGCTTGGTAATATTTGAACATCTTTGCTTCATTTGTTTTCGGTTTGGATCATCTTAAATTTACGTTTGGTTTGTTTAAACACAATTTGCAATTTCTAAGTTTTTATTTTTCTAAACCGGCATAGTATATAAAGGGCCTACTGCGCCGGTATTCTACTTAGTTCCATATTGAAAAAAATAGAATTCCGGTATAGTATATATATCGTGTGAACTATGTCGGTACTCTAAATTTCATATGTGAATAAACTTTATATGTGTTGTACCGGTGGTGTTATGCATTTTTTTCCTATGCCGCCAACAAAAAAAAACATATCTGTGAACTTATGGTGTTATTCCGGAACAAAAGAGAACATATATTGAAACGCCGGTACAAGAACCAGCATATTAAAGTTTGAATCAAATCACACTTGCACATACATGGCATATGGTTTAATGATTACAATTCAAACTTCCAAAAAAACAAAAGGTGGCGTATTAGTAAACCACATCTATCCAAATTACTCATCATCACTTCCACACGTATGAAGTTGCAAGTCATCCTCTTCAAGAGGTTTCTTTGATAATGCCAAAGCATCCCATAATTGGTGATTCTCCTCATTCAATGCCATCCATCCCTTCCATATATTTGGATCAAGTTCCTTGTTTTTAACCATCCCACAAACAGGTGGCAATGGACAATTGTCCTTGAGTTTTAGAATAACGAAATGGTTGTCGTTCACGTACGCCAAAACAACTCTTCTCATCTTAAGGGATCCCTCGCATTTTTGCCACTTTGGTGTAAATGTTGTGATTACGGTGGAGGTAAAATAATGAACAACACAATTAAATGTATCCGCTACTAGATACCCACAAAGCGGCATCCTCATCCAATATTGAGAAGGAAGAAATGCCATATCCTTCTCGGGTCCTAACACTCGAGCATGCATATCATCAAACACCTCAGCGTGACCAACCAATTGCTCATAAAATCTCCTCTTCTTCACAAGTTGATTGGCCATTCTCATTATAGCATATCGGCATGGTGTCATTCCTTTACTAATAGCCGTCTCGAATATTCCTAATTGTTCGGTCACGGCATGATAGCCACAATTTCCATCTCCACCGAATCGTCCGTGTACGCAATAAACTCGCGAATAACCTCGGGAAGTTGGTCTATGTAAGACTTTATCTTCGTATGGCAGTGTCTACAAGTCCTACCCGTTTGCGAATCCTTATACATCGTCATATTACCAACTTTTTGCTTAATTATATCCAAACCATCCTCTGCAATCCCTAAAATCCAAATGTCTTTGGTATTAGATGGAAGAATATTATTCCTTGGCCTACCCCTGCCCCTTTTCCTTTGAACCACGGATACATCGACTATTGGTTTAGGTTCAGAATGCTCAAAGACATGTCCTTGGTTTCTTAATGTTGGTACCTTCAGAGGCCTTCCCCTTTTCCTTTGAACCTCGGATACATCGACTATTAGTGTAGGTTCGGAATGCTCACCTTGTTGTCCTTGGTTGCTTAATGTGGATACCTTCGACGGCCTTCCCTTCTTCTTTTGAACCTCGGATACATCGACTATTGGTGTAGGTTCAGAATGCTCACCATTTTGTCCTTGTTAGCCTAATGTGGGTACCTTCGACGGCCTTCCCCTCTTCCTTTGAACCTCGGATACATCGACTATTGGTGTAGGTTTAGAATGCTCACCTTGTTGTCCTTGGTAGCCTAATGTGGGTACCTTCGGCGGCCTTCCCCTCTTCCTTTGAACCTCGGATACATCGACTATTGGTGTAGGTTCAGAATGCTCACCTTTTTGTCCTTGGTAGCCTAATGTGGGTACCTTCGACGGCCTTCCCCTCTTCCTTTGAACCTCGGATACATCGACTATTGGTGTAGGTTTAGAATGCTCACCTTGTTGTCCTTGGTAGCCTAATGTGGGTACCTTCGGCGGCCTTCCCCTCTTCCTTTGAACCTCGGATACATCGACTATTGGTGTAGGTTCAGAATGCTCACCTTTTTGTCCTTGGTAGCCTAATGTGGGTACCTTCGACGGCCTTCCCCTCTTCCTTTGATCCTCGGATACATCGACTATTGGTGTAGGTTCAGAATGCTCACCTTGTTGTCCTAGGTAGCCTAATGTGGGTACCTTCGGAGGCCTTCCCCTCTTCCTTTGAACCTCGGATACATCGACTATTGGTGTAGGTTCAGAATTCTCACCTTGTTGTCCTTGGTAGCTTAATGTTGGTACATTTGGAGGCCTTCCCCTTTTCCTTTGAACCTCGGATACATCGACTATTGGTGTAGCCTCAGAACTCGTCGATTGTTGTTGACTTGATATCGGGACCTTCCTCAGCCTATCCCTTTTGTTTGGAATGGGCCCTTCGGCGAATCTTGCTTCTGAAATCTCACTTGCACATAGATCTCGTTTTTTTGTTGCCGCGAGTTCCTCTTCACGGCGAGTCAATTCTTTAAATTCTTTTCTTCTTTTTTTCCTTGGAATTTTAGTTTGTGGTCTACCCGGCGGATTTCCCTTTGTTGGATCTTCACTCTGTGCTATCCATGGCCGTGTAATTAGTCTTAGTTGGCTCAACAATACTTGTCGGCTAGCCGAGTTGCCACGTGAGTAAACTTCAAAAAATTCTTGGGCCTCCTTTGTATCCCATGGTGATTCTCCGTGAACTTCGGTAGGGGGAAGGTCGAAAGATAATTTCTTCCAAAACGGATCAATAACACCAATAGGTATCACTTCTTCATACTTCACAACCATATGTCGACACGGAAGCCCCAAAGAAGACATGTCGGGACAAATACACACATCACCCGGTTTTCCGTAATTTTTCTCATATTGCATTTGTCTCATCATATGTTTTATTGACCATTTGGAGACGTTGAACTCTATTCCTTGGAGAAACTTAGTATGTTTAAGAAATGGTGTCATCCTATACATTGTGCTTTTCTCAAAAGCCTTCTTGATCCTATCGATATCAGCCTTAAAGTGTTGCTCCATTGCCTCGGTGACCGTAACCACGTTTCCTTGTCCGGACTGGATGAGATCTTTGAATCTCCCATGAGAGGACTCCGCTATACTAGTTGCTTCATTCCCGTAATGTCTATTTGTCCACGCACGCACAAATTTTTCCTTGAACTTATCCAACCAATTAACCTGACAATATGAGATGGCACTTGGATACACTTCGTTATATTTGGCAATAAACTTGTTCAATCTCTTTTCATACATGTCCTCGGTAAGAGACCAATAAACTTTCTCCCAATCCTTTAGAAATTCCAACCACCTTTTATGATTTTCACCGTGTTCTTTGTCGACTCGCTCTTTAATCTTTCCTCTTTCATTTTCTTCTTCTTCGGGTGATAGTTTCTCTTTGCGAACATATTCCTCAAGTTGAGAAACCATTCTTTTCTTAATATCAGCCTTTGAGGGTTCAAACAAAGCATGACAATGTTTTTTCACATTTTCACCTATATGATATGTACATAGAAAATTTTGTGCATCCGGATATACGTCGGATATGGCATTCATTAGTGCGTCAAATTGATCGGTTATGATGACCTTCGGACCACGATTTTCCGGGAACAATAATTTTAATTGTCGCAATGCCCAATGATAATTGTAATCCCTCTCGTTTTCCATTAAACACCAAGCCAATGTGAATGTTACCTTGTCCGATGTTTGCCCCACGATGTTGAACAACGGCATGTTGTATTTGTTTGTCTTGTACGTGCAGTCCATCATAAGAACATCACAACACGTATGTGCCAATTGTGAAAGCAAGGGATGCGAAATGAATATTTGAAGAGGCTTCTCGTCCGGACCTCTTTTAATGATTCGCGTGTAGTTGTGATCCCAAACTATCTTCTCAAATTCTTTCATAACACTCCTCCCTTCCCATTCCAACCTTCTAATGGTTGCTTGTGCGCTATAAATTGTACTGACTGAAGAAACGTTAGTCTTATCTTTTTCTTTGAAGGTTCTGAGAATCACTCTTGGTTTGATACATGCTTTGGTCATCATCTTGACATCCTCGAATTGATCAGGTTTTAGCTTCGCAACTAGGGAGTGACCTTCAAAAAATTTCGGATCGGGGTGGTTGTGACGTCCAAACCACACCTTACATTCCCATTCTTTTTCTTCTTATTTTTCTCCTCTTAGATAGAATACAAGCTTAAAGGGGCAGTCATCCTTCCTCGTAACTGTCTTGTATACCCTATTAGTCTTCTTTTCATATACATAACCCTTTCTCTTATGGCTATTCTCCTTGTATTTTCCGCTTCTCTCACAAACCATCTCAAAACGAACATCTAAATGTTGACTATTCCTCACTAAGACACACATGTTCTTAAGCGCCGTCGCTTTTTCCCAAGCAATTACTTCCTTTTCATCTTTTATTCCCTACATAAGGAAAAGAATGGGAGATTACAAGCAAATCCCAATGTTAAATTGTAAAAACTAGGTGAAAGCCTTGTTTGGTAACATACCCGAGGTATTTTATAGTATTCCGACGTATCCCGATGGAGCGGTTTGGAGTTTGGTTGATCGTTGTATGTAACAATCTAAGGAATGAATGAAAATAAAATTGGATTAGATAAAACCGGCATTGTCGATAAGTAAATTAAACTGCCGGTATTGAAAACCGGCATATATGGTAATTGACATTCCATGCCAGTATTAAAACCGGCATTTATAGAAATTCAGTTACTATTCCGGGAAATAGTACCGGCATAGTTGGATCAAAAAAGGAAATGCCGGTATTTAAGTTCAAAATACCTGTTTATGTATGTTTTGCATTTTAAACCGGCATCCTCGACATTCAAGGATCTATGACGGTATCATAAACCGGCATGGTTTTTCATGTACGCTTAGTGCCGGTTTGAATATTCCATAGAATATTCGGTGGTGGGTAAAAAGTATAAATTCAAACCGGCATGCAATCTTGGTTTGAATACCACGCCGGTATGTTCTTGAACAGTTGGGGATATTGTAAACCGGCATTCAAATTTGTATGAATACAATGCCGGTTATAGAGGTTACATCATTGTATTCATATAACGAGCATGCCGGTTTTCATCTTTTTCGGACAGAAATGGCGGTTTCGAAAAAAAACAACAAATTTTCGACCTCTTTGAAGCATTACCTGTGTGTTGGGGCTGCTTGTATGTTGAACATGTTTACTTTCTTGAGTTGGTTCTTCACAAAACTCCTCATGGTCACGAAAATCATGATCCAAGGGTGTTGGTTGATCATATAACTCCAATTGGGAGTTGTTATCATTAACTGAAGATTGAAGATATGATTGTTGTTGTAGTTGAGCCAAGGATTCAGCAGATGCAAGTCTCTCATCAAATTCATCTTCCATTTCCAAAAAAAAAATTTCTACTCTAAATTTTTTTCCCTCCTTCTACTCACAAAATTTTTAAATAAACTCAAAAACACTAATTATATCCCCCAAATCATTAAGATTTTACTAATCTTAATTATTAACTAATCCTAATTAGGGAGGGTTAGATTAGGAATTAATAAATTATTTACATAAGGGGTAACCCAGCTAGGATATTTGGATCCCTATTTTGTCATTTAGTCATATCCCCCAATTAAAAGTCATATCCCCAATAAAGCTTTATTTTTTCTAAAATAAATATTTTAGGGATACTCTTGAAGGTATTCTTGAGGTTCAAAAGATGTAATAGAATAATTTTTTCTTTTTATCTTTACATATTGTTCAATTGCTATATTGTGGAAAAATTGATAAGATTTTTTTTGCCCATGAAAAGGTTAAATTCATATAAGTTCTAGAGAATTTGAGAACTCAAAATAGAGCTTAGCATGTAAAGTGAATAAATATACAATTTTATACTCAATAAAATAGTACTATGAATTAATCATGGTCAAATTAAATTCTAATAGTTTTCTTTTTCTTTTTCCTCCGAAGATGTATTTTACCAATACAATCTATAATAATTGGTGTTGTATTCATGACTTGTAATTATTAGCAACATGAGTACTCTAGAGCAAAAGAAACCCTACCTCATGTGCTACCCGACTTTCCACCAACTAGTATCCCAACAAGTAAAGCATCAACAACAACAACCATCTTAGTAGTCTAGTCCAACCACAACACGTTGGATTAAGATCAACACAGATGGAACTACCAGGGGACATCTAGGAAATTGCCGGTGCAGGTTTCATCTGCAAAGATTTGAAGGTGAGAACCGTGATGGCTCTAACACAACCATTTAACAACCGTTTTAACAACTGAACTCAATGTAATGTTAATGGTATCCAAAACCGCGACAGAGAGACACTGGCCAAAAGTTCTTTTCGAGACTGATTCTGAAATCTCATGCGTTTTATAAGCTCTTTTCTACTGAACCGAGTTGGTAGATATCAAGAATGATCGGTGAATTAAAGCAGATATTGCGTCGAATACCACATTACATTATCCAACACAATTTAGGGAAGGAACCAGGCAGCAAATGACCTAGCAAATCACGTGGTGGATAGAAATCAATCACGAAATCTTTCAATAACAATCTGGGACCAAGCAATCCCATATTTTCTTTACCAAATTATTTTGAATGACTTTGCCTCTACGGGTAATACGTCTATAATTAATAAAAACCATGCTTCAAAACGAAAAAGAAAATAATCAGACGGTTAACAAGATCGTTGTATCCTCCTTGAAAAAGTGAAACATTATTTTTCCTCAAACAGAGTAATGATAATGAAATAATTTTGAACTTTAATACAACTTTTTCATCCCTCCAGAGAGTCCAGACCTTCTTCCCCTTGAGCAGCCCTTGAAGTCCAACCTCAACCTCAACCCCAACCCACTCCAACTTTGTTCTGCCAACATGCTCCCTAAGACCCGCTGAACCATAGTTTTGTATGTATATGCTTTTGTTTGTTTGGTTGGTTAGAAAATTAGTACTTCGCAAAAAATGAAAAGTAAAATCGAATCCTAGACAAAATCTTATCCAAGCAAGCAAAACTCAAAGACAAGTCTTCTATTGAACGAGCTCCATGAATTCTCCTCCTCCTTCCCTCCTTCCCTCCATATAAAAAACCCATAACCTTTTGGGCAAATCTCCGATCATCGATTTCATGTTCAGGTACTTTTTCACTCATTCTGTTCATTGTTTAGAAAAGAAACCCTAGAATTATTGTTATTACTATTATGAATCTGTTTGTGTTTTTCCATGGTATTTGATTAAGATTGGGAGCTAAGATTTATCAACCGTACGAACTTATTTGATACAGGATGAATGCTGTCAAGGACTGGATTTCATCCAATAACTTGTCAAGAACATTACCAGGGAATGATAATTTCATTGATGATGAACCTCAGGATGAAGAATATGAAGATAGAGGTATGAATATGATGATGCCCTTTGCTTTCTTTTCCTTAGTCATAGGTTTTAGTATGATTTTGCTCCTTGAAATTGAAGAATACTCCTTCACACTCGCTCAAATAGATCTATGCTGTATACTTAAACTGAATTGAAATTATAATTTGTTTGATAAAAGCTAGTAGAATAATTTTGTTTCTGTATAGAAGTGAGGAAAAAAGTGAATTGCAGAAATTATCTGCAACTTCGAATTTTGTGGGAAATTATATATAAATCAAGAACTTTCTGTGTTAGGGGAAAATTTAGGTAAGGGGGTATTATGCATTTTATTGTACTGAAGGTAAACGATTAAAATACATCCACACAAGTTTCTGTTCCAAAGGTTGTACTGTCCACATTGTTTGCACACCACAACACTAACAGTTGCTTTGAACTGCCTCTTTTTCCTCTGAAATATCCTCAACAGACCTTGTCAAGGGTGTTTCAGGATCAGTGTGCGTGTGTACAAACATGGTCTAGCCTGCAGCATGTAAACTTAAAGTTGCACATTCATTTGACCGACTGTAACATACAGTTAAATATGGTAGTTCGATAGCTAATTGTCCAATGCGTTACCCCAATTTTCGAACACTTGACGACTTCCCCTATCCATTTCTTATGCTTTTGGTGTCCTTTTAATGATTTTGTTTCATGAAAATTTCAGGTGCAAATCTCATAGGAAGTTTACCAGAGCCCCATGTTTCTCCTGATGCCTCTCTTCAATCTCCCACAGCCAATTCAGATAATCAATCTCCTCCACATCGTGCTCTAGTAGATGATTTTCATTTCTCCAAATATAACATTAATGAGAAAGATCCATTGTCTAAGATCAAAGCTCTCCAAATTAAGTTCCTACGTCTTGTCCGTCGTATAGGGCAGCCGTCTGATAACCTCCTGGTGGCACAAGTCTTGTATCGATTACATCTAGCTACTCTTATACGAGTTGGAGAATCTGATTTAAAGAAGTCTTCTCTTCCAAATGATAAGTTAAAAGCAATAGCGACAGAACAAGAAGTTATTGGCTCTCCTACTTTGGATTTTTCTTTGAGGATACTGGTCGTGGGAAAAACAGGGGTTGGGAAGAGTGCTACTATAAACTCAATTTTCGAGCAAATGAAGACAACAACAGATGCATTCCAACCTTCCACTGATCAAATTCGAGAAGTCACAGGGAGCATACATGGCATTAAAATCACATTCATTGATACCCCTGGGCTTTTGCCTTCATCTACAAGTAATCTGCGCAGGAATAGGAAAATCCTGCTCTCAGTGAAGAGGTACATCAAAAGATTCCCTCCGGACATTGTTTTATATGTTGAACGCCTTGATCTTATAAACATGGGTTACAGTGATTCTCCCCTTCTGAAGCTTATAACTAATATTTTTGGATCTGCAATTTGGTTTAATACTATCCTTGTTATGACCCATGCTTCTTCAGCTCTCCCAGAAGGACCTAGTGGAAATCAAGTTAACTACGATTCATATGTGACCAATTGCTCAAATCTGGTTCAACACTACATACACCAGGCTCTTTCGGATTCACAACTCGAAATCCCTGTCCTATTGGTGGAGAATCATCCTCATTGCAGAAAGAATATCTTAAGGGAGAAAATTCTCCCAAATGGGCAGGTTTGGAGGCCTCGGTTTATCCTGTTGTGCATTTGTACAAAAGTCTTGGGAGATGCTAATGCCCTCCTGAAATTTCGTGATGACTTTCAAATGGGACCTGCTGGTAATACCCGGTTGCCATCGTTGCCGCATCTCCTCTCCGCTCTTCTACGGTCGCGTTCTGAACCAAGTACGATAGAAATGAATGATGAGACTGATGTGATGTTAGAAACAGAGGATGAAGAGTATGATCAATTGCCTCCAATTCGGATCCTGACAAAATTGCAATTTGAAAAGTTAACAGAGTCTCAGAAGAATGAATATCTTGATGAACTTGATTATAGGGAGACCCTTTATCTCAAGAAGCAGTTGAAGGCCGATATTCGCAGACAAAAAGAGAAAATTCTTTCTAACAACGTAATCTTGGCTGGTGATGATAATCCTGATAACCAAGAAGGAACTCCAGAGGCTGTTCAACTGCCAGATATAGCTTTCCCACCTAGTTTCGATTCAGACTACCCTACACACAGATACCGCTGCCTAATAGCCAGTGATCAGTGGCTTGTTCGACCTGTTCTTGATCCTCAAGGTTGGGATCATGATGTAGGGTTTGATGGCATTAACTTGGAGACGTCTGTGGAAATAAAAAGAAATCTACATGCATCTGTTATGGGTCAACTGAGCAAGGACAAGCAGGAATTTAATATGCAAACTGAATGTTCTGCAACTTGCACAAACTTTAAAGGGTCCTCTGCTTCTGCAGGTTTTGATGTTCAAACATCTGGTAAGGATCTGGTATGCACAGTTCGTGGGGATACAAGCCTGAGGAACTTCAAGCACAACACAACTGGATGTGGGATTTCTGTAACTTCTTTTGGGAATAGGTTTTATGCTGGTGCTAAAATTGAAAACTCCATTTTGATTGGGAATAGAGTGAAACTTGTTGTGAATGGTGGGGGCCTGGGAAGTGCAGGTCAAGCAGCGTATGGTGGGAGCATAGAGACGATAATTAGAGGGAGAGACTACCCAGTAAGAAATGATAAAGTTAGTTTTCTTCTTACAGTGCTCTCATTCAATAAAGAAATGGTTTTAGGGGGTACTTTAAATTCTGATTTTCGACTTGGGCGAGGTACAAGTATGTCAGTTAAGGCAAATCTTAACAGCAGAAATATGGGACAAATTTGTTTAAAAACAAATAGTTCTGATCATATGGAGATTGGGGTAATCGCAGTTATCACAGTGTTAAGATTCCTTTGGAAAAAGGTATCTGGGGATTTTGGAAATGTAGAAGCTGATGATATGCGGTAAATTTGCTCTTACACTGATTTTTGTTTGTTTGTTTGGCATTTTTAAGATTTCGTCTTAGAAAGCCTTGCATTTTGCGGCAATCATATTTTTCTTTTTCTTGCAAGATTTGCTCATCTTTAGCAAATAATGAAAATAATGGTATCGCATCTCTTCTTTTTCCTTTTTCTGTTTGCCCGTTGCCCAACAAAAATGAATGAGCAGTACCACCACTTTCCTGTATGATTCAATCAGTTTGGGTTACTTTTTTTTCCTAAAAATAGGCCAAATTGAAAAAGGCTGCTCATCTTTAGTAACAAATAATTCTTTTGAAAAAAATAATGGTATCGAATTACAATTCATCAAGTTCTTCTTTTGGACAAAAAATAAGCATATTTTCTGAAATGGATGTTTGCCCAGAAGTTATACTTTTGTCCATCAACTAAAAAATGAATGAGCCTTGATTATGTGAAGACAAGTTGGTTTGGACCCTAGAGAAACAAAATTGTTAAATCAGCTTACAACAAAACTTTCCTGTATTTTCAAGAATGATTCTTGCCAAGAACCAATCAGTTATTCTGCCTACAAGGGATCTTATGGGGTTGATACATGATGAGAATTACAGTTGCCCCTTTTGTTCCCAAGAGCTTGAGACTGCTGCTAAACATATTTCTGGTTTAGGTGGACGGCGAGATGAAATCTTCAAAGGAGTTTCCTTAAAGAGAATTTACAATTGCGGACAAGAAACCAAGCGCTTCATATAATATATTATTGGACTAAGCATGATGCTAATTGATGGCCCACCATTTGGATCTTGTGTAATATTGACTGGAGATTGCACAATTTAATCCTAGACATTAGAAATTTATTACTAAGCAAATTCTAGTGAAAACTAGAAAGATTAGGATCATGTGGATGCAAACTTTGTAAACACTCTTTGATTTCAATAAAATTTCCAGTTACAAAAAAAAATAAAAAAAAATAAAAAAATAAAACATGATTATGTATTGCCACCTCATGAGACACATGGTCTCCTTATGAACGAAGTTGGTATTATTCTTTGGGCTATAAATAGCGAAAGGTTGTTGAATGTGGTATAGACTTCAGTGGAAGTTATTATAAGAAACAAAAGAAAATTCAACTCCCGTGTTCTCTTGTTACCTATTATGTATCTTCTTCATTTGTACAAAAGCATTATTTTATTTAGTATGATGAAGCAATACAATTCTTTAGTCCCCAGTACAAACAGAAGTACTAATTACATTAGGAACCAACGTCTTGATGTTATATAAAATATAATACGTTATTAGCACGAATTGCTCCGTGGTGATCAGCGTTGGGCTGACGATACGTGAAAGGATAATTCTCTTCAACCCTTGCATATTTAATTCAACTATTTCTAAGTAGTTTTATGCATACAATTTTTATTATGTCTAACTTTGTTTCCTATTTTGATTAGGACTTGTTAAAGAGAGAGTTAGGCATGTTACCGTATTTGTATGTGCTAATTGGAGCACAGGAAATTATACGGTATATGAAGAGATATACAAATTGGCGTTTTATTATTTTCCCCCTTAGCCAACCAACGGAAGGTTTTTCCGCGTCCTCTTGGACATCATAGAGAATAAAATTACCTTTGTTGGTACACCAATGATTTTTGGTGTTAACGGTTTTAATATCAACAGAGCAAGGAATTATTGCATCCTTGGGGATAGCAAAATTTTAGTATTCCTTTGCTATAATAATCTCCAGAATTCAAAGTCGTTCCGCTTGAGACCGGAATGCGATGAAAATGAAAACCGGGCTAACACGGTTAGCCAGTCTCTATCAGCGGTCTTTGAAATGAGCTGCAATTGATATTGAGACAATTTGTTTTAAGAAATAAAGAATGTTTTCATATTTCAACTTTGATAAATTAATATTTCGTCGAGCCCAATGGACGAAATTGGAGATTTATCGGTATTATATTAGAACCGTTTCACCATTGATATTTGTGGAAAATAGTTCGGCTTGATTTTAGAGAAGATATATGCACCGTATATAATATAGTGGTGAGCAATAAGGAGAGCTGCATATTTTGCGCCCTTATGTGTTCCTGCTAGCTTTACGGCGTGCATTATATGCGCCAATTATATGCATCGACGAGCTTTAAAGAGCTAGTGCTTAATTTGCACTTTGTATATGTTGTGACAACAACATCGAGTGCTGCAAATGTTAACTGCGCCTCGTAGATATACAAACGTCGAGCGATAATGAGTGTTGCATTTTTGTGAATGATATTTAGAGTTAATATCATGTCTTCTCGTCGCCTGAGCTATTACCTAAAATCTTGAATTTGGTGAATTAAATTTGCAACAGTACCTATGCAAATAAGTTAATCTTTGGCAAAGAAGGAAAATACAATTGTGGTAGGCATATTTTTGAATATGGGACGGTAGCATAATGATTGGTTTGAACAAGCCGTCTTTGAGCCTGGAAAAGCTCTGTTATCGTTGTGACATAAAAGACACAGTACGTGCACCTGGAGTGATGTTCATTGTTTTAAATCTCTATCGGTCGTCTTGGCAGGACTGGTACTGATATTGAGATAGTGTCTGTAGTCACAAAATTCGTTTACAGTTTACTGTTGATTTTACATGGAAATGTAAATTATTTAATTTGTTCCAGCTGGACAGTAAACGAGAGAGGAAACCTGATCAGTCACCTCTCCTGGGCTGCATGTTATTTTTCTGCACCCAGTTGCTCCCTTAATAGGTAGAGTAATGCGGAACTGGATGTTCTGTTAATGGGACATTCCCGTCTGAGGATCAGGGGGAGAATCGTCGATGATATTGGTTAATTCCTATTGTGTCTCATCTAAATTCTCACATCGAGAAATGCCTGAGGTGTTGGAGATTACTATGTTGCTAGATTTTGCAAGAGTACGCTTGTTTGATTCGGAATATATTAAAATCCTTGCAAGGCTTGCCATGTAATCGCAGCAATTATTTTGTCTTGAAATATGCTTGGAAGCATAGACGAAAAACCTCTAGTTTGAGGTATGCCAATCTAATCAGATAACGTCCATATTCTCTTTGAGTGATGGGTTGATATCTCTCCTGACGAGGAGCACATCCATTAAACGTTGCGTTGATATCTAATGGCGAGGAATATCCGCATATTGAAACTTGGTACCAATGGATTATGATATCCTCATACTCTGGAGAATGATTTAAGATCGTTTATTAACTTATTAATAACTTGTTTGTCGATAATGTTCAGAGTATCTACTGAAATCATTGTGGATAGATATCCCCTTTGCAAAGGAATTATCGACAAAGTTCATATGATTGGCAAATATGGACCTCAGTCCATATTAATGTGTTTTTCTCCTATGTGTACGCTCTTGAAACAATATCAGTCTCAACATCGGTTACAACTTTGATGCTAATAAAAGAGCGCGGTGAGGAAAACTAAGGTAAATGACTCGACATCTCACCTGGTGGTAACTGTGTATTTATACTCATATAGATTTTTGAGTGAAACTCTTGTTTGTCAATCATTGATGTTGTATCATCCTAGTGATGTCTTTGGGCATTGATGGTTTGATGTTCTTGTGCATTTTGAACTTATTACTTATGAAACCATTGTCATGTTTTCTGTTTGAGACATGCTATATTCCACTGCTGTTACTATTCTACTACAAGATTTGAAAATTTGATGAGAAAGTCTTCCCACTATTTGGGGGAGGAAAGGCTGTCGCCTGAAAAATGGCGTGAAGTATCCTGGTTTGGACAAAGGTAAACCAGGATGCATCTCATCTGAATGTTTTCAGTAATGAAAGACATGAAGAATATTTGATATCTTTAGGAATTGCAAATCAAGTTGCTTCATGAGAAGCTGTGAGTGTAGTAGCTAGTGTGTCATTTAAAACACACCTTGAGCGTGGATGACTAGTTGACTTAAAATATTCTGCACCTCCTGAAAGGAAGATCCAGTCACAATCATTGAAAGATAGTGCTCTTAAAGGGACTATTAGTGGAAGATCTAATTTCTCTAAGTATAGTTCTCTTAATAAGAGAATATCTCTGCAAAGGCCGTGGAACTTCAAAATTAGAGGATTTCCTTAAGGCATGCATGAAATAGAGAAATTTGTGATAGTTATCCAATAATTGTTGATGATATCGTCAAAGTATCTACTGATACTGCCATAGATGATGTTGGTGTTAAACCACTCTCTATAAGATTGTCATCAAAGGAATGATTGGTTAAACGGGAAAGGAGAGATTCAAGCAGAATAATAATTTCTCATAAAATGCATGGTTTGGTACTGCAACCGGAACACTCGATAATGTGAGCTACTCTTGGCCACAGACAGGTGTTTGTAGTTCCGACACCCGATAATGTAACCCCTAGTGGCTATAGGTGGGTGTATGTGCATAATGAGAAAAATAAAGTCAACTAATGGCACAAAGTCTTTTATAGGAACCTGAGATGGATTTCTTTGTAACATATTCCCTATTATGGATGCAACTACCTCTTTGGTATTTGTCAGGAAGTATTTTAAGGACTCGACGTGCATCTAGAGGATGTGGTTATTTTGAATCTGTGTGAAAACATGATACAAATAACCGTAGACAAATTACTGAAGGTTTTCACCTATTAGTAGAATTGCCATATCATATGCATTTGCCCTATAAATACAAACATGGTCAATCGTCTAAGTGAATGCTTATTATCCAGGGATATGTGGACCATCTTATGTGCTCATATACTGTGCATTTACTAGATTTGATGTATACAACATCTACCTTATTAGAACTTCTGAAGAATTCTTCAAAGAAAAAAATGCTTAAAGAAGAAGTTCGAGAAGAAAATCTCGGTAAAACAAGGTTTCAATATGTTAGTTGAGCATTATAGTTTGAAGTCCTTTAATTTTGTCAACCTTAAAGGTTTAGACATGTTTAAATGGACAAGATGACATTGTTTCAGTCGTTCGATCTCTTACAAGATTGATCGATTTGCATCTCAACAATAGAGATGTATTACTCTGTGGTTTGTATTACACAAAAGATGTGTAAATGGTATATTAGCTGAAATATGCTATAGATTCCTGATATTGGGTTTGTAGTAAATATATAAGTCTGACTCTGCCCATCACCAATATCGAGACATTGGTTCGAAGAAGGTCTCCCCTCATCTTCGTGGTACCATTAAGCTTGATCTTTTTCTTAAAGGATCGCTAGATGTCTCCCACAGAGAAAAGCTAATCAGGATGTTTAAAGTTTTGATTTTTGGCAAGTTTGATGAAGCCGCTAGACATTTTCCTAGCTAATAGTCTGGTACTAGAGGATATTTGTTCATCCTCCGATCGATTATGATTGTTCAGACAAAGCTAGTGGAGAATAAAATGCTGGCACAATAAGATGATCATTAAGAGATTGCACAAAGGAAAAATCAGACTGATTTTCTCAACTAAATAAAGATGGAGCTGCTGAAGACTTTAAAGAGTGGTTCGGAACTCTGAGCAGTACTTCCAAACATAATGATCAACCGAGAAGGCTTCTCATCAGGGGAGTAAATCCATGGGAGACTATGGATATGGGCATATTGGACATTACGTCGTGTATTCTTTTTCCTTAGTCAAGGTTTTGTCCCACAGGGTTTTCCTTGTCAAGGTTTTAATGAGGCATGCGAGTCCATTGCTATCCGCAATTCGTCATGTTGTACTTCTTTTTTTCCTTCGTCTTGGTTTTTGTCCCACTGGGTTTTTCCAAGCAAGGTTTTAACGAGGCAACATCTGCGGATTTATCATAGATCTGAGAACTCATATTTTCCTACGTTCAGGTTTTTGTCCCTCTGGGTTTTCCTAACGAGGTTTTTAATAAGATAACAATCTTAGAACGGTGATCACCATCTAACAAGATACATATCCATAGAGTTTCTAGAGATGCGGCGCCCAGGTTTTGTCCTAAGTGGTTCTCCTAACGTAATTTATCGGAGGAAGCATTTCCTGGCAAGGATTTCATGACGGTGACCAATCTCACCCCAAGTTCAGGTTTTTCCTAAATGGTTTTCCTGACACGGTTTCGGCGATGGGAGAATATTCGTGACGACCATCATCACTTTAAGGCTCCAAGAGTTTTACTCTTTTCCTTCGACCAGTTTTTTTTTAACGCAATTGGATTTTTCTGGCAAGGTTTTAACGAGGCAACATTCTTAGATTGGTGGTCCAAGAGGGAGTATTATGCAAGCATGATGTAATTGATGGCCCACCATTTGTCTTGGTAACACGTATTACTCTAGAGAATTCTAGTGAAAACTAAGATTAGGATCACCATGTTTATCCTTAATATAAAACATGATTATGTATTGCCACCTCATGAGACACATGGTCTCCTTATGAACGAAGTTGGTATTATTCCTTGGGCTATAAATAGCGAAAGGTTGTTGAATGTGGTATAGACTTCAGTGGAAGTTATTATAAGAAACAAAAGGGAATTCAACTCCCGTGTTCTCTTGTTACCTATTTAGTATTTTCTTCATTTGTACAAAAGCATTATTTTATTTAGTATGATGAAGCAATACAATTCTTTAGTCCCAGTACAAACAGAAGTACTAATTACATTAGGAACCAACGTCTCGATGTTATATAAAATATAATAAGATAAACTTTTAAATGAACTTACTTTTTATATGACTATAAACAAATCACTCTTTTGCAAGACAGAAAAACAGAAAAACCAAAACATTTGGAGACTGGGTGATAGAATCCAAGCTCACCTAATTGTATTTTGCAACATTAATTGATAATTTTAGTACTAGCTTGTAGTATTTCGTCAATGATCTTGTTCAGATTAACATAAGATGAGCCAGCAGGTGCAACCGCTTCCATGCCTTTCCTCTTCCATACCATGGCTTTACTCTTCATTTCCTTGCCCTTCTCACCTTCCATCAATTCTCTAACCAACTCCTCGACTTCATCCCTCTTTACATTATTATCAATCTCCAGACCGATTCCCCAATGTTTACATGCATACCTACAATTTGTTTGTTGTTCGGCAAAAAACGGCCAGCATATCATAGGAACACCACTGTAAATAGTCTCTAGAGTTGAATTCCAACCACAATGTGTTAAGAAGCCACCTATGGCAGGGTGGTTCAATACCTCCTCTTGTGGACACCAACTTGGGAACATGCATCTTTCTTTAGTTTCTTCAATGAACTCGATTGGTAACTTTGCGGAATCTCGTTGGACTAAATTAGGTCGAATGACCCACAAGAAAGTTTGCTTACTATTAGCTAGTCCCCAAGCGAATTCGACCAACTGTTGTGTTGTCATGACAGTGATACTGCCAAAATTCACATAAACCACTGAGTTGAGTTCTTTAGTATCCAGCCATCCTAGACATTCTGGTTCTTCTTTCCATAGATTAGAGCCAACCGACTTTAACTCATCTGTTTGCTGAATTTGATTGATAAGTGAATGAAGAGCACCAAGTGTGAAAAGAGGAGGTAGTGATAAGTTCCCGGACCGCATTGCTTCTACAACTTCATTCTCTAACTCATCAAATGTGTTCAAGATGATACCTGAAGCTTTTGTTGCATTCTCTGTTTCTCCAAGAATGTACTCGATCATTTTATCATTAGGGTCTGTTATTCGTGCAAAAGCAGGGAAATCCATAAGCCGGATATTGTTAAATCCAGGAATGTCGACTATAGTTTCCAGGTACCCATTTGTTTGGCAACTCTCATCTGGGAAAAAAGTATGTCATGTAAATTTTTTGTCAACGTTGTAATTTTCTATATTTGAACTCAAAATCGGTCCAAGCAAATGTGAGTTTTCGATGATACATATTGCTTACCTTTGTGCAGAATGAGACCTTTTTCGAGGAGATGTCGGTAATGGAGATAACCCATGAAACCACAAGCACTAGTAGTCCAAAACAGGTACTCTGGGAGACCAAACTCTTTAGCAACTACAAGTGTAAAACTCATATGCCCATCAGAAACCACACAAGTGACGCGAGGAATATCCGGTGTTTCCTTAAGTTTGATCAGGAGATTTCGAAATGGAACTCCACAGTTTTTCTTGGTGGAAAACAAAAGAGAATCAATATCTTGTGTTGAATCAATATCACTTGGCGGTAGTCCATCTGGAATGGTATGGAACTGAAAATCAGGCAAGCCTTTAACAGAAGCAAGTCCCCTCGACTTGATTAAACGTTTATGATTAAATTCTGTATTGACAAATGTGATGTGAATGCCTTTGTTATAAAGAAGTTTTGCTAGTTTGAGCATTGGATTTATATGACCTTGAGCTGGAAATGGAATGCATACAACATGTCGTTTAACTTGAATCGTACAACTCATTTCTCCAACTATAATATTTCTCCGACAAGATATATCCACTCACTGTAATTCTATTTGTTTCTCTCTTCAAAAAGTTTTAAAATTGTGTTGGATTTCAAGTGTTGAATAGATGATTTTATATTAAATGATGCACAAAACATCTCTATCTAGCCTCATTACAACTAGCATGAACTGCGTTTGATATTTTTGTACACAACTAGTAGTTACAACCCTTGGGAATGGCAGTTGGGAAAACAGCGTATAACCAATTAAGTTGGCCATGCATAAACTTCATGCGCGTAGCCCACGTTGAAAATATGATGTATTACCACCGTCAAGTACACCCGTTTAAGACACATCCAAAGTCCCTACATGAGGTTCCACAATCGAGAGTAACCGTATAACTATATACTCCCTCCGTACCACATATACAGGCGGAGGGGTCAATTCTCTTAGATTAAGAAAATTGTATTGGATTCATAATTTTTCATACTTTTTTTTGTTTTACCCCTTGACTTATTCTTAATATAATTTTCCATACACAATAAATAAGGATGTTTATGAGAAAATTCATCTTGAAACTAGGATTCCGCCTATCTAGTGAGACAAATCAAAATCAAAATTCCGACTATATAATAGGTACGGAGGGAGTAGTATGTCGGTGGTCAGACTTCCTTTTTTTGGTTCAAACAAGCGACAGAAACAAGAACAAAAAAAAGAGCAATAATTTCTCTAAAATAATTAATTATTGATGACCAATTTCAAAAGTAAAAGATTTACTGTTTAAATTTTATAGAAATTAAGGAATTTGAGGTCTGTGTTACAAGTATTTAAGGCTATTAAGTCGTGGAGTCGTTCTTTTGTGTGCAAAAATCTCTATTTGGGTTCTTTAAAGATTTTTTTTTACTGTTTCTTCCGAGCAAGTTAAGCTTGGTTGATTTTTGGTTGTGTTTGGTATGCGTTTTGAAAATAGTTTTCCATTTTAAAAAACTGACAAATTAGAAAACAAGAGAAAACGTGTTTGGTAAAGTTATTTTCAGAAAACGTTTTTTATTTGTTTTCTTTTTTGAAAATAGAAAATTGAGACATAATAAATTGTTATTTTTTGTGTTTTTTTCTTTTTCTTTAATCTTCTTTTCAGAACAAAGTAAAAGCTTGCGGAAAGAATTGCACGTTCAAAAATTGCTTTTGTCATTATCTCGACGAGTCTTTACGTTTGATTTAGTTTAGTTGATTTTTCTTGATTTTCAAAACAACTTTTTAATTTTCTGCCAATTAGCTTTTAGAAAATGAAAACTGTTGATTTCGGTGGTGCTCGCAGAAGGATCTCAAAATGGACGTCTTCCGGAAGGCTCGACATTGTGGTAGTATTCGACGCCAAAAACTATAAAATTCCTGAAAAGTTAACTTTGATCAATTGATCGGAGAATAACCAGTTAAATCCTTGGAATCTTGGAGATGATAATAAAGTTCTGAAAACAAACTAAGTATTTATAGAAGGATACACTGGGTTGGGCCGATACCTGACGGGAAAGTCTACATTACTGCAATTTGTCCAGCCTAAAATGCATAGAATCTACTAAGTATTTAAGAACCTGGCTTGATTGGGGTATACCCAGATTAATTGGGATATACCCAATTTCAAGGGGACATAGTGTGTCATTATTAATAAGGGTAATTTTACTTTAATACCCTTGAACTAATTAAATCTTAAACTAAATCCATTTCTTAATTTCATTAACCTTAAAATTAAAAAAACTAAACAACTCTTAATCTTTGCTTCTTCTTCATCTACATCTTTCATCAACCAAAACTATATAAAAAAATTCAACATTGATTTTCCAAAAAAATTGTCGATTCTACGAGCGAAAAGAAGACTATAAATGATGTTTAAACTCAAACCCATCATTGTGTTGTGTGATTTGACTGTTATATTAGGTTACAAATCGAAAATTGTGATTTTTGTGTTTTTAGCCGGCAAGGTCGTAACATGCATATCTTGCCGACTTTTCATAAAAGCCATGGCCACTGTAAAAAAAAATCAACAGCCGGCAAGGTCGTAACATGCATATCTTGCCGACTTTTCATAATAGCCATGGCGACTGTAAATTTTTAAACAGCCGGCAAGGTATTTTATGAAGACCATGTCGGCTAATACACAGCCGGCATGGTATTTTTTGAAGACCTTGCCGGCTAATAAACAGACGGCATGGTATTTTTTGAAGACCTTGCCGGCTAATAAACAGCCGGCAGGGTATTTTTTTAAAACCTTGCCGGCTAATTCATTTTTCTGAAACAGCCGGCAAGGTATTTTCAACAGCCGACATGGTATTTTTTGAAGACCTTGTCGGCTAATAAATTTTTTCTGTCGTCTCATGTGTGTCAAAAAAATAAAGTTGGAAAGGTCGACGTATGAAGATCATGTCGGCCAAACTTGCCGACTTTTTATACTTACAGAACTAAAAGTGTTGATTTTTGATCTAATTTTGAGTATGATTTCATACAACAGCGTTGCAATCCCCTTTTTAGAAGTGTTTGGGTTATGTGCTTTCACTTCTGTTTCGAAAGATTTTCTCAAAACAATTTTTTTCATCAAAAATCTTCCCAAATAAGTTCAATCAAAAACAAAATTTCATTTCATAAGTTTTAATCTACTCAATTAATCAATCTAAACTCAATTAATTAAACTAATCAGAATTTTTAGTGTTAATTAAACAAGGGTATATTAGCCATTTAGAAAATATATGGTTAAGGGGTGTCTTGTTTTACTTCCAAATGATCCTATTTTGTCTTATTAGGTATACCCCCAATCAAGCCAGGTTTAAGAAGTCGAGATAAAGCAGCTTTCTACTAAGTGATTGGGACTATAGAATCTGTCAGTGACTGAGCAGCCTTGTTCAAGGCTAAGTCCTATGGGAGAGTTTGGAGTGCTAGATTGGCCAAAAAGTGTTGCAAATCATGAAAAAAGTGTGAGAAAAAAGTTAACACTCAATCTGTCTATTTCTCTCTCCTAACATTTGCTCGCAGTCTCACTATCGACGATATTGTAACGCCGAATGGTGCGGCGCTCAAAAAGTTACACAAACGCCGAATCATTCGGCGTTAATATAAAAAAAAAATGGAAAGAGAAGGAAAAGAGGGAGAGAGAAAGAATAAAAGAATGAGAGAAAAGAAAAAGAGGGAGAGAGAAAGAATAAAAGAAGGAGAGAGAAGAAAAAGAGGGAGAGAGAAAGAGTAAAAGAAGGAGAGAGTGAAGAAAAAGAGGGAGAGAGGCGTAGAGAGAGAAAATTGTTAACGCCAAACGGTTATGCGTTTCGTTGCTAGATTAACCATTCCATAGGGGTTAGGAGGTTGCTCAATCTGACGTGGGTGGCCAATCTAGCAGCTAAATATCTCTCCCATAGGACTAAGCCTAAATAAATAAATACATACGGACAAACTTTCTAGCATATCCTACGTTGGTGGTAAACACGACGGTGATGAGTCTACCAACTTGTGCAGTTTTATATCTCAACGTGCAAGAAATTCCTTGATGCATCAAAGCTGAGAAGAAATCTGAAAGACAAAGATGAAAATTGAGCTAGTGAGCTCATTGTGGAAAGCCTACACACCAAAGTGATTTCAAACTGTCTAAGAAGGCTCATTGTGGAAAGCCTACACACCAAATTGAGCTAGTGAGCTCATTGGTATAAAGAGCCCAGTACAAGTTCAACACAAATTTAGAGAATGAAGTCGAGTTATTTTAGGAATTCGTTTATGTTTCCTTATTTGTTCTTTCCTTAGGATTCAAGTTATTGTTCTATATATATATATATATAGTCATAGTTTGTTCTTGGTATTATGCATTCAATATAAATAAGCTTTGTTTTATTTGGCGGCTTCAAAGGATTAAGGTGTAAGGTGGTTGATCACCAATTAAACGGTCAAGTTATCTATTGTTTCTTAATTCCGCTTTTAGTATCCTACCAAAATATTTGCATAACGATGCAAACAAGGTATTCATTCTTCTTATCTATTTATCGCTTATATATGAATTATTTTTCCTGTGCATTTATTTTTATTTATGCTGTTTTTTAGGCATGTAGTTAACTGCTCATGGTGACTCATCTTTTCTCTTAAATCTTCAGCAAGCCTGTTCAGAAATCACACGATGGAGAAGAAAGGTTTGTAAAGGATTTGCAATTTGGTAGTATCGATTGGAGTACTCTTCGTCTTCCTGCATCTTGTCATGAAACAGAAGATGATTCCCTCTCTACTACGAGTACTATAGACTATGATTATGATTACACAGAAGAAGAATTTTCAAGTGAATCTGAAGTTGATGAAATTGAAGATCCAATTGTGAGTAATAATAACTCCTCAACCGAAGAATTCAATTTTCTTTAGATGCACTCAAAAACAAACAATTTTTCCTTCTTTTTTTTTTATAAACAAACAATTGAGTAGCTCGTACGTGAAACCTTTGCAGCCCCAAACTTTATCATTCTTTCCAGTGTATACTTCTGGATGATGTATGACACTGAAGTTGTTTGTAGGATGAGAAGCTGGCCAAAGTTATCTCTTACTTGAAGAGTCCTTTTGTGCCTGGTAATGAATGGCCAGACAGGGATGAATGGATTGCTTCATGGAAACAGTTGTATCAGCTACGACGTTGGACTTGGATTGATGTGTATGCTTATTTTAAAAAAGGGCAAGGCTATGGAGGATATGGAGTTATTTTACGTGATGCGCTGGCAAAGCCAATAATGCTAATAACTCGCAAAACAAAACTAGCAAACCAATAGAGTTTTCCTAAAATAAAAATAAACTTTACTTGCTAACAAACTGTTGGGTCTCGGGCTTTCGCTTCAGCCAAGTTCTCAAAGGATGGGAAATCTTTTTTTATCAAGTATTGATGGGAGTGAAGGCTGGTGTTGAACTTGCTAAGAAGCATCAACGTTCTTTTCTCAATGTTCATTGTAATTCTCACATGGATGCGGCTTTATTTCGTGATGTAGATCGCTGCTCTGATAATAGATGCAGAGACACGTGTGATCTCAGCAGGTGTCAGTTATGTCTTTCTATGTACATAGGTTGCAATATGAGGGTGGTGGTACGTCTTGCCCTGCAACTTAGAGGAAACATAGAAGAATTGACAACTGGATGGGGTAATGCTGCACACTATCTGGCAAAAAGGGAAAAGAAGATTAAGAGGCCTGAAGTTGAGACAAGCCAGGTGAGGATTGCCCTTGATGATGATAAGCCAGGTGAGATGAAACCGGATGATTTTCCAGAATAGCTAAAGAATATTTTGTGGCAGGATGCTTTTGGTATATCAGTCTACAAGGCCCTTCCGTTGATAGCAGATGACTCCATTATGTAGTTCCGTTACTCTTATTTTGATAGGTAACCGTGTTTTTATGTTTGAACGGTCTATGTATTTGTGGGTATTGTTTGTATTTGTGGATTTTTATGATGAAGTAATTATGAATCTGGACGTGGTGATTAAATCAGCATTCTCCCTTGTATGTTCTCCTGGTTCTTTAGAGCTGTCTTATGACCAGTGAAATTCTAGTTTAGTGATTTCAAACTGTCTAAGATGGTCAGTTCAGATACAGAATAATTAACTGTCTAAATCCAGCTAAACGTCCACAAAAATTCACTGCTTTGCCTGTTTGGCTTTCTAAGCTATGAAAAAATAAATCATCAAACTTTTTTCTGCCGGCATCTTTCCTTAGGTCCATAAGGAGACCCAGTCATATTATGGTGTTTGGCTCCTGGCAAGGACTTTGTCTCTCAGAAATTTGAAACAGAGACTCACTAGCACAGTAAAACACCAAAATGTAAACGATTCTTGAAATTATATACTATCTGAACTAGAGGAATGTAAACCGGACTGACCTTCTGACCCGAGTGAGAATACAGTTTGAACACAACTTGCTGAGGCTCTTGGAAGACTTAATAACTCTGCCATCATTACTTTTTCGCTTTCCATATCAAGACTATGATCACCGTAAATAAACATTGTCTCCAGAGTTCTTGCATTTCTCAAAATTTATTTCATCCACCATATCTCCCTTGGGTCGCCAAGTTTTTAAAGCTAACTCACTTGAGGTGTAGAAAAACACATCTAGTAGCCACCATATCAATCTTCCAAGCATTAGTGTAGTCTTCGCCCTCAGCAGCCGGGGTTATTGTCTCCAATATCCTGGTTGTCTTCGCCTTCATCATTATGTCTTCAATTTCATCATCAGTAAACTGGAATACATAAAACTGAAAAAGGATAAACAGACGCCAAAAGAAAAACAACTGCATAGGTATAAATAGTTAGCAAATGTAACCCAAGATTTGCTTTGTTACTTGTCAAATATAAACAAACGGATTCGAAAGGACCTTGAACTTGCCCCTTTAAACTCGAGCAACTCCAGATTAGGTGTTGTTTTGAGGAAAGCAATCAGTGCTTTATTAGTGGCTGTTTTCTGAGTCAGGTTCAACTCGAACAAATGAGATAGTCTGCAAATTTCAAGATAGGTTCAACTCAAATATATCGGTTTCAAGGAGTACGATTTTCCAGACAACGGCAGAAACAGAAAGTTCCAAAATATAGCAGAAGCAGGCACACCTGTAGGGATTGATCAAAAATCAATAGATACTTTACACGTGAAAGCGTTAGCAGAAACTTAACGTATAGCTGCAACTTGACCTATCTTTTTGCACAATAAACGTCTTGGAAGTCAATCTTTGCTTCAACAAGAGTTCGAAATGTAGACAACAGATATTCTTTTGCAACCCTTCCCTTGTAGGTGAGGGACTCCAAATTTGGTGCATGAAGTTTCAGAACATAGTATCTAAAACCCTGTTCATTTTCAAGACTTTCAGTATGAAATTTGAAATACAGAAACTACTCACATCAATCCAATTGCAGAATCCAATTAGCAGATCTACAAGGACAGGGCAATTAGAAAAGAATTGCTTTTTCCAGCAATCACTGTTAAATCTGACTCCATAAGTCGCAGATCAAATCTGTTGCATCAGTCATGCTGTCCTGTCCCTTCAATAGCATATGCTCATTCAAATCCATGATTCTAACGTTTCTGCTATAGAAGAAAATAAATAACTGGGAATTAGCGATCAGCACACTGAAAAGATAATCAATATATCCCAAACAACCAATTTTACTACAATCAGTATGGACATTCTTGAACAGGTAAATTTATTCGTGTCTGATGGTGATACATGATAAGATCACCCAACCACATACAAAAATATCATGTACAGAACAACAAATATGGCTAATAGAGAAAGTAATATTGTAACAGATACTGTATTACTATTACAGCATCAATCAATGCTCTTAAACATAGATAATTTCTTTTCAGCATTTTGTCAAACACTTAAAGGTACAAGTAACTCCAATTCAAAAACCAAGTTAATAGATAATCAAAGATTAAACTTTGAACATAGAATCTCCATTGTTCCCAATAATGCAATGAAACTAGGAAAACTTTAAGAAAAATACCGAGATTTACCTGACTATCTTCCTGAAGATAAAATTTCATGCAAAATTGGAAGAATGGAACAGGAAGCAGGATCAGGGTTCAGCATAGTAACCGAGAATATTGCAATCAAACACAAAAAACAAGGTCATTGTTGCCAAAAGAGAGAAAAAGAAGGCTAAAAATGGTTGTTCAGCTGGGTCAGCTCACCAGGCTGAGTTGGAACCAGTGCACATCAACTCGTTATCCATCCACTGTCAAGAAAGGGAAGTGTTCGCTGCTCTGTGAAGCCAGCCTGACGCGGTGCCCTCCGCTTTAGTGATCGCACAACCCCAGCTTACGCCAGGATCGTGAAATCAACTCCCAACTTGGAACGGGCAAGTCGATAAATTATGCACAAGAACCTACCGAGTGAATCAAACTCAGCGTCCAACCATCTTATTGTCCCCGCTTGGGTTACAAGCTCGCACTACCGAGCTCGACATTCATTTTGCATTTCACAGAATCTAAATACTAGTATAACTTCTCATTTTTGCCTGATGTGGGACTAACATTTCTTTTCCTTGCATGTGATCTAATTTGACAAGAGCTGAACAACATTTGGGCCTTTTAGTTTGTTTCATACTGGTGGGCTTAAGAGGTGGATATTACACTTAATAAAATGTCTTAAAATACTCATTACCAGAAAACAGAACCCCTAAATCTGCTCAAAATGAATAGAAATGAAACTAAGAGGCGGAAATTAAAATTTAGATCAATAGGAAATTTGGGGGCCAAAGATGCTTATGCGAAACACTTGTATCCATAAACCCTAAATCAGTAGAATGTTATTTGGAAGGGTTTTTGTTTTGAACAATTTGAATCAAATGCACAGTACAAATCGGAGAAGAAAAGAGAAGAGAAAGTACCTCTATTAGAGCCATCTCAGCTATATCATCCATTCAGAGAAAAACTGGTGTTCCAGACATTTCTATCATTGAGAAGAAAATAAATGACTGGGAATTAGGGAGCAGCACACTAAAAAGTTAATCAATATATCTCCAATAACCAATTTTACCATCATCAGTATGGACATATACTGCTTGAATAGGCTATTTTAGTTGTGTTTGATGGCGATACATGATACATCACCCAACCACATACAAAAATATCATGTACAGAACATAATATGGCTAATACAGAGTGATACTGCAATAGATATTAATTCCTACTATGCTATTACAGCATCAATTAATTCCAATTCACAAACCAAGCTAATAGATAACCAAAGATTAAACTTTCAAGACAGGATCTCCATTGTTCCTATTAATGCTATGAAACTAGGAAAAAGATCAAAAAATGGTTGTTCAACTGTGTCAACTCACCAGGCTGATTTGGAACCAGTGCACATCAACTCGTTATCCTTCCACTGTCAAGAGAGGGAAGTGTTCGCTGCTCTGTGAAGCCAGCCTGGCGCGGTGCCCTCCGCTTTAGTGATCACACAACCCCAGCTTACGCCAGGATCGTGAAATCAAATCCCAACTTGGAACGGGCAAGTCGATAAATTATGCACAAGAACCTACCGAGTGAATCAAACTCAGCGTCCAACCATCTTATTGTCCCCGCTTGGGTTACAAGCTCGCACTACCGAGCTCGACATTCATTTTGCATTTCACAGAGTCTAAATACTAGTATAGTTTTTGAGTTTTGCACAATGTGGGACTAATATTGTTTTCTTACATGTGCTTTTTTGACAGGAGCTAAAGAACACCATTTGGACCATTTAGTTTGCTTATGCTGATGGGCTTCAGAAGCCCAGGTGTTTTTTCTTCTCATTTCATCAACCATCAAACATTGCTTAATAAAATGTCTCAAAATACTAATTACCAGAAAACACAGGAATAGACATATACACAGGAAAATATATATTAGGCCTTGAAAGTGAAATTTAAACTAATTAACATCACAAGTATAGATAGATACCGATATCAAAACTACGCCTCTTTGATTCAAAGACCAGGACAGAGATTAGACTCGTTTATATGCCGAAACGAGTCTCTTATTCTCGACGAGACGAGATTCGACCGAGAAACTCGCCAAGACGGCCTAGGTTTTCCTGAAACGCACCGAGATTTCTCTGAGACAATCTTAACCTTTGGAAATTTATTAATTACAATTAAAACCAATCCAAAATTTATTTTTTTAATTTATTAAATATCCGTATTGTTTTTTTCTATCTATACAAGCTTAACATTTATAAAGTATGCAAAATGTTTGCCATATACATTACCGGTATAAAATTTTGAAGATAAAAACTCCGAGATTTCATTGAGAATCTCCCGGATTTTTCGGTGAGACCATTCACGACATTGGGATGAGCATTAAATTAGGGGGATATTATGATTTTGAGTTATTTATGAAGAAACCCTCTAGCAATTACATGATCAGAAGCTTTCCTAATTGAACTCTACTGCTCGGTTCTAGACCCTAACATCACTAGTGAGAGCTAAACAATAAGATTCAGAAGTAATAATGTCAAGGTCAAGTGCGTTTACTATCAGCAATAACCTCTTCAAAACCCTAAACTTTAATTTGAATCATGTGAAGCAATAAAAGAGTAGAAAATAAAGATTGACAAGAAATAGATCAGTATAAAGTGTACCTCTAAGTTTTCAAGATTCCAATAACAGCTTGTACTATGAGAAAAATGGAGAGCTAAAACCAACCGCAGGGAGAGCTTGAAAGAATAGCGAAAAGGGAAGGAGTCTCGAGTCCAACTTTAGAAGAGGAGAGGAACCGACTATTGAGTTGAGTTTGAGGATGGGGTTTTTACACGACATCGGAGGAGGAGTACGTCTCAAAAGAAATATGTGGTTATAGCAAGTGGGCCTAGCCCAGTTGACCAACTCTTCCTCGAGGTCAAGGGACCGAGTCATCGTGAACAAGAGAATTTTGAAATAACTGATGCTTGATAAGTTGATAACATCATAAAGAAACAAAATTCATCACAAACACAAACTAACGAACAATTCAGAGATATGACCCTACGGATTAATATACAGGCAAATCGGGCTAATCAGCCGTTTCCCTTGAGGTTATAGTTGTCTTTTGGTCAGTGAAATTCTTGTTTCAGTGGCATTTTAAGGACTAAACCTACGACAAGTCTGGTTAAAAAAAAAGGTCTGAAGTTTCGTAAGAAGATCAGATCATATAAGAGGATACCCTTCATTAAAAGAATGCAAGAGAATTGAAATTAAGGAGCTTCAAAGAATTTCCTCCAGTTTTGATGTACAGTCTAAATTTTGGCTCCGCAAATCACATTCCTTTATTTTACTGTTTTCATATTTGGTATATTTCCTAATCGGAAAATTTTTTGCACTCGCACTGCGAGTTCAAAACTTGAATTCGCGACTCCATAGTCGTAGGACGTGGTAGATATGACATCCTAGCCGTAGGATGTGAGAGTTCAAAAAATGTGTTGATGTGCGAGTTCAAAAGTATCGCACATCTTATCTACCACATCCTACGACTATGAAGCCGTGAATTCAAGTTTTGAACTCGCAGTGCGATGATGCATATGCAATGATGCATGATGATGGCAACTTTGTTTTATATGGTTCGGATTCTCACATTGCTTGGCAGAGTTTCGATTATCCAACCGACACCATTCTCGGCGGTCAAAAGCTAAGACCTGGAGCTCATCTTATCTCTGGTCGTTACAGATTATCTGTTTAACAGACTAATGGTTTGATCACAATAGTAGATACTAGTCTTAGAGATTATGACGAAGACTACCAAAGAGTAATTTAAAACGTGCTTAAGGGTTCACTAAGTCTGCCAGTAATCCTAAGTTTAGACATAACAAGTAACTTGTATCTTGTTGGTGGTGATGTAGTACTTAAATATCTTTACGGAAAATGAGTCATTTGTCCAAATATTCTTAAAACATGGTTAAATGGACGATTAAAAAAAAATTATGGGTGAAATGGACAAAAAAAAACAAGGATGAAACTGGATGCATCTTGGAACTTAAAAAATAGTGAGGATGAAACTGGATGTATCTGATGTAAATTAAAAATAAGAATAAGTATTTGAAAATGGGTAGGATGAAACCTGGCTATTTTTATATTTTTGTCCATTTAAACAGTATCAAAATCTAAATGTCTTCTTCACCCAGAAATTGTTGATTTTGGTCTTTTTAACCAATTTTGTGATATCTTTACCATAACAAGAATCATTGACAACGAAGGCCACAAGAAGAAGGAAGTATTAATGTGAAGGACGATATTTATAAATATAGAGCAACACTGGGTTCAGGAGGACATTTGAATTTGTACAAGGAAATAATCGATGGAAATATTAGTGATCATGAAAAATCTTCTACTTCTTTAGTACGAACATGGCGGCCAGTTCATCATATGAGTAAGTCTAAGATAATAGACACCGTATTGTTTGATATTCTTTGGGTTATTGCGGGGCTTTGTGCACTGTGGGCGATATTAGCAATTGTTGGTTGTTGTATCCAAGAATGTACCGAATCAACTGAAACCCCTAATTGGGTCGACCGACCGGAGGGCCCGTAGGGAGGGAGTCCTTTTTATGGCCACTTTTTTGTCAAATGAAACCTAACACAAATGTTCAATTTGATAAAAATATTGGAAATGAATTTGGTGGTAGTCTTTGGGACATGAAAAGTCTAAAATGTCATTCCTTTTAGTTTTATAACTCCTTGTACATCTTAATTTTTCAGGGGTATAATTGGCAACCAAACTTTAATATAACATATCTAAAAATCCGTGCCTTAAAATTTTACAAATTTTATATCATTTGAAAGGATTTTAAAAAATCTACGCAACAAGTACAAACAACAATATATAATTTAGTGTTTTTACGAAAAATTTGATGTTGACTTTTAAAATTTAATGCATACCCATTATGCAAAGCACCACAAAAGATGCATAATACATGGGAAAATTGGTGCAAACCACCACAAAGGATACATAATACATGGGGTAAATTGATTGAAACCACCACAAAAGATGCATAGAAAATGGTAGAAATTTACGTAAACTACCATAAATTAAATGCATATTAATTTTAGCCTTATAACACCATTACGCATAACGGTGTTTCGATTTTTTTCGGTCGGTCCTCCCCACCGTGGCAGCGGTGATCTAGTCTTAATCCGCTTTAACACTCGGACCCCTTGGGAGTTATGTAATTTTTTTCTTTTTGTTTCTTGGATTTAATAATTTCTCATAATTATTTTGTTGGATATTTTCAATAACTTAGAAAATAAAACTGTTTTCGTTTTTGGTTTGTCACTATGATGGGGAAGTGTTCTGTGTTGGATAAACACAATGGATGTTAGTTGGAGATGAAGGGACACCTCTAATAGGTGTGATGGTTCATAAAGGACACAACCATTCCCAACAGACACCTTATGTGTCTTTTGGAAGTGAAGAGGCATCTCCAATAGGCATGAATAACCCTATAAGTAGTGAAGGAATTCTCCCATTCTTGAGAATGAATTCAACATGTTTTCTCTCCATCTAAAGAATCATCAGAAATCTCTCTCATGTGTTCTTGGTTGGGTCAAGGGGTGCAAACCTTGAATCCAATTTCCTGTTGTAGGGCTTTCATTGTATCATGAAGGAATTATTTCGCATACCTGTTGCAATCTCCAATTTATATTGGGAGGGTAGAAATAATCGTCTAAAAGAAATCACCCGAGCCTTGAAAGCTTTTGAGTACAACAATTTCTTTTAGTGTTTCCATCCTCTGTTTTATACCCAAAATTTCCAACAGTTTTAGACGATTAATTTATAATTCCGCAAGAATTATACCCGTACCAAAAATTGCAGTCTCAATAATTATTGGTGATCTCTATTGGTTCTCTAACCTTAGAGCATTCATGACAGTACTCCTCTAATGGCACACCACCAAATGTGTTATTCAACACTTCTTTTATTTGTATCGAGCACCGCATGTGTCAATTTCTGCCGAAATACGGCGCAAAACATTTCTAAATAGAAATAGAAACTTCAAATCCAATGCACTATCATGGGTAGCATCCTTTCGGATTTGGGTCACTTTGAGCACTATAATGATGGCCACAAATGTTGGCCTTCCACTGTACTCAATAATCATAAACTTTATTTATGACGATGCCATAAATTCTCCCCCATTACATAAGAAACTACAAACTCTTTCAATCTAATTCCCAAAATAGGAATCTTCAAATCCAAAAATTACAGAGAAAACTCGTTAACGTTTTGCACACCACCAAACTAGTTTTAGACGATTATTTTCGACAAAGGAGGGTGAAAAGTTACGGCACTTGTAATTTGGGAGATTGGGTTCTGTTTTTTATGTTACATCCTGTCTGTTAAGGGGCGTTGGAATTAATTTCAAAGGGAAGGAAGTTGAATAGGCAGATTAATTAAGTAGATTAGATTTCATTTCACAAGGGAGTAACTGAATCTAATCTTCGAGCACCAACATCACGGTTTGAATTGGAAGCTACGTTATTAATTAACGTCGTTTTCATACAGTATCTCTATCTTACACTTTCTTTTTTATTGGTTCTTTTTGAAATCTGTCGGTAGCCATTAATTGAAATCAATACTAAACTGTATAGTTTTGTTTCAAGCAGGACCTTCTGTTCAAGAAATAAAACTTCTTCGGCAGGCAGGCCTTTGAATTTCATTGGAATTCAGATGGATCAAGAGAACAAAGAAAAGGAAAATGAGATGTATATGATCTTAATCCAAACCTGCTTACCCACAACAGTACCAATTGGTATATGTGAACCCAACAAAGGGAACATAGACATCTCTAATTCCCTGTTCAATATTGACAGTGGTTTCATGACATTTTGATGATCATGAAATGTGGGGAGAAGGGATTGGAATTAGTGGATTTGATGAGGATGGCACAATTTGGTGATCTGGTTGAATATTTCAAGTTTCAACCAATGCATTAAAACAATGATATGCAAATCCGTCTCTTTTGGCCGCATGACACTGGAGGAGTAGTATGATGAATACCAACGGCCATTGCTAGGGAAACTTCCATCAAATCAGATAAGTGGTTTAATCTCTGTTTTTCAGTGATATCATGTCATGTGATGGCATATTTTTAATTTACTGGTAATAAGGTATATTTGATGCATGCATGTTGATCTACTGCAATGAAACAATGATGTCTTCATGATCCACGTATTACTGGTTTTTCTGCAAGAAAATAGGATGGATGTAAATCCTTAATGAGTCTGTGATTAGTAAAAGGTGTCTCGCAGAAACACCTTCGAGACTTACCTATATGAGTATGAAAATGTGGGCCGTTTCCTAAGAGAAGAAGACCGTTCTCTAAAGAAGACTCATGAATAAGGATATAAGCACAAGGCCTTTATAGTGCTTGGCTACAGAACACATGATTTATGGAATCAATATGTGTGGAGACTCCGGTTTTATCATAAGGGATACTTGGTTCAAGATTGGTTTCACCATAGAATCTCGATAAGGCTTTGAGTTTCTTACACTAAGTGAAGGTTCAAACCCAGAAGGTACCTATCATTTATGTATTGATTTCAGCGATGATGCTTAGTCCCAATTGTGCTTGAACTACGTTGGCTTGATCCCACTCGGGTACGTAGGCAGTCACTTAAGTGATGCAGCCACTCCGGTTTTATAAGTTTTATTTTATTTTATGTTTTTTGAAAATAGGGGGAGATTGTTGGATATTTTCAATAACTTAGAAAATAAAAATGTTTTCGTTTTTGGTTTGTCACTATGATGGGGAAGTGTTCTGTGTTGGATAAACACAATGGATGTTAGTTGGAGATGAAGGGAAACCTCTAATATGTGTGATGGTTCATAAAGGACACAACCATTCCCAACAGACACCTTATGTGTCTTTTGGAAGTGAAGAGGCATCTCCAATAGGCATGAATAACCCTATAAGTAGTGAAGGAATTCTCCCATTCTTGAGAATGAATTCAACCTATTTTCTCTCCATCTAAAGAATCATCAGAAATCTCTCTCATGTGTTCTTGGTTGGGTCAAGGGGTGCAAACCTTGAATCCAATTTCCTGTTGTAGGGCTTTCATTGTATCCTGAAGGAATTATTTCGCATACCTGTTGCAATTGCCAATTTATATTGGGAGGGTAGAAATAATCGTCTAAAAGAAACCACCCGAGCCTTGAAAGATTTTGAGTACAACAATTTCTTTTAGTGTTTCCATCCTCTGTTTTATGCCCAAAATTTCCAACATATTTATCGCTTTTCCATTCTTATTAAAGCATACAAGAATCTATTGTATAACTTTCGAACTTATTACAACCCAAAGGCAGCAGAATCAGCACCAAGCAACCAAACTGTACTATGTTTAAGGATACAATTCATATGTGACTGCAGAGTTACAAAATTTGTAGAACTTGGTATACTTACATATTCTTGCTTCAATTGTATACGTCATGGTTTTAAATAAATTTCACTATGGTAATAAGTACATTTGAAGAGAATAAATGCAAGTGAACGATACCATTGATGAAATTCTACATTGTGTATCATTGAGTGTGTCAAAGGTTACAAGTCAAGGGCTAGGGTTCCACTATTTATAGCACACAAGATTGTTCCCCATGTGCGTACGCACGTGCAATTTGGAGTGGAGTCCATCATAATTTGTGGGTATGTTTAAGTTTAAAATGGAAAAAATTACTGGTATACCTCACTTTTATTTTCATACAAAATTTATGTGGGTATGGAAAATGGTCAGTTTTGGAAATTCAAAATTCGCAGCCTTAAAACACCGAACAGTGCTCGAGGTGTCTTCCATTTTCCCCCCATGTGACCCACGCACACTATTCTATTTATTTATTTTTTTGAAGGATGACACATTGTTCTCTTATTCTCTCTAGTGCTATGATATTTTCTTTATTTTTGCTTAAATTACCATGATGTCCTCAAATAATTTTTCTGTGAGAAACAAATATACTACAAAAAATGGGGGCAATTTCAGAATATTGATTTTTGCAGCTTCAGTCACTGTTCACATGAACAGTAAGGGATCTTCCTTTTATATTATATATACTAGCCCTTAACCCGTGCCATAATGTCACGGGCCATGATGTTGGTTCATTTTTAATATATCGTATAATTTGTGTCCCGAATACTTATCAACTCCTTATGATTTAATATGTGTTTGTCATAAAAATAGTTAGGATTTTCCTCTCTTTTTTTCTTTGTTTTTTCCTTTAATATTTTACCGCTGGAGATTTTCTCAAACGAAAGAAATATAATCTTAACTTCCAGACACTTTTTTATTTAGGTTCATTGCTTATAATGAGATAATGCTCTACATGAACATGGAAGTTTAAATATTTTTTGGAAATATGTCATCAGCAACGCTCATCTCAGTGAAATCAACTAATCAATATCGTCCATAAAAGTCTCCACATGCTCCTATTTCGCTCCAGCTGACTTATCTATCACGGTCATGTTGTCGATCCTCTAAATAGGCAGAGAATAGTATTTTTTTGCATCGAACGAATGATACAAACTATCCAATGTGACATGATTTTCCTGTAATTTTTCAACACCCATTAGATGACAACGTTTAGAGCGTCTGCAGCGGTACGACCAAAACTAAAGACCAAAGACTAAAAAAAAAGACCATATATGGGTTTAGTACCTTGAGTGACGCAGTGGGGGGCGAGTAAATTTGGTCGAGCGTTGGTAAATATTACGCTCGGTGTGGGGCGTTGGTAAAGCTTACGCTCGGTGTGGGGCGCTGATATAGTTTACGCGCGGTGGGGCGTTCATAAAGTTTGCGCCGGGAGAAGGGGCGTTTGTATAGTTAACGCCTGATGTTTGTTTTCCACTGTTCACGAAAAAAAAAAATTAAACTATATGGGGCGGGGGTATAGTAACCGCCCCAAACATTTGTTTTAAATAAAAAAAAAAAAAATGGGGCGTTTGTATAGTTAACGCCCCATGATAAATGTTTTAAAAAAAAAAAAATGGGGCGGGGACTTTATAAACGCGCCTCACACGGCGTAAACTTTATCAACGCCCAACGTGGGGCGTAAACTTTACTAACGCATGTGGTGGGGCGTAAACTTTATCAACGCCCGACTATATTTGGGTTTAGTCTTGGTCGCGGACCAAATATAGTCTGGAAACTTGGTATGGTCGGGGATTTAGTATTTACTCCGTCCCACTACGTCTCTGTTAAAGACCAAATTTTTACTCTTGGTCGTCCGCTGCAGACGCTCTTAAAATATGTATCCATTACCTTTTCGAAGGGATTGTATATATGCGAACCTATGCCATTAATCTTCAACAAAGTATTGTGCCCAGCAATTCGTCTTAACGAAGGCTTTGGTAACTTCAAAAGTCTTGGACATTTTATCACTTCCGTATATTCCTACCTTCACTTGGAATACAATATGGCAACACATTACCTCATAAAGAACCTTGAACACATATTGTACTCCCTGATCCTATTTCAAATTAATAGGTTGTCAATAGATCCTTTACCAAAAGTTGACATATTCTACGTTGAATATTTATTAAAAAAAATGGTATTGTGGATCGTTGCTTTCTAAGATTGTGGTTTTCAAAATTGGCCTCTTCAACTCCCACGGCTTTCTAAGTTTATATATCTTGTTTGTTTTTAACATTTTAGTTAGCCATATTATGTTTGTTACTAACTTTAAACTTGATGTCATCTTCTACTGTGAACTTTATGTGATTTCAGAATCGAAATAGTTATATCTCTTTCTTCGTATCAAGTAATCCATTGTATATCCCAACAATTCTTCTACAAAATTCATTTCTTTTGCCGTTTCCGGACCATCAGTAGCCATTATTGTCAAACGCAATATGTCTAATTTTTATTGATGTTATGTATTTGCAATGTTCATTTTTATTAAATAAATAGATTGTGGAAAAACTAAAAAAAGAAGAACATAAGTATTACATCGGGTCTAAGTTACTATATCCAAAATACTCAGGGACATCGCATACGGTGCCTTGTTTCCTCAAATTCCTCGTTACATTCTAGACAGTACATGCAACACCAATCATTTGCGAAGTGAGCTATTTGCGCTAGTGTGGTCAGTGTATCCCTTGCCTGTAATAATAATAACAACACGTCAATTTTTTTCAAGGCATCCAGTTGTAAATGGCATGAATATAATAGATTTGAATTATACCTCAATCTTAGATATCACCTTCTTCTCACATAACATATCAATTGAGGAAGGACAAATCTTGACCACTCTTTACATAGGCAGAGTTAGCCAAACTATGTTTTGCAATTGTCTTACGTGAAAATTATTATTAATCCATATTTTAGTCAGATCCTATCGAAGACAATCTAATTAGTCCTATAGAAAGTTAATCTTAAATTTTTGACCTTATCTCTTGGCCAAATTATTGAAGTATTCTCAGTCATGTTCTGCTTTGTGTGATCTACCCATCTTTGTCTACTCTACCTTCTGATCCAGTGAATGAAACCTATACATATTGATCCGTAAATTGATATTGTTGATTTACTATCAAGAGGTCGCATGATTTGAGAATGTAAAATATAAAAAATATTCCATAAACATCGGAGGCGAAATTTAGATTTATGATTTAGAGTTTTTTATGATGATTTTGATGAACATACATAATTTTCAAACAAATATTTTAGAATGCAAATACATTTTCCCGATCTATAAGGTTTTATATCGGGAATTGAGTGAAAGTTGTTGTCTTTGTAGGTAGTTGTCGCGAAACAACTCGACATTGATGGTCTTTCAGGAAAAAGAATGTAATAGTACTTGAGAGAGCGATAATGTTCTCTTACGCACGTACACCAATTGCCTTTATATAATACGGGCGATCGAAAAGTCATGATCATATTGTCTTATACATTCCGGTATCATCCTCGAAATATTTGATTTTTGTCCTTATCAATCGTGCTAAAAACAACCAATTACATCTTTCAAAATACAATGTTCCATGTTTTGTGAAGATTATTTTTTTACTTAGTCAATAAAACTCGCTAAAAAGCAATAACTATTATTATACACTACTATTACCAACACTCACCACCATAAAAACCATCCACCGCCACTATTTCTTCCACCAATAGTAATGCTACCCCCTCCTCTATTCACAAACACCCACCACCGCTTATACTCACCATTAGAATTAATATAGTTTTTAGTAAAATTATTTATTAATAAAATTATGTATTTTTGTTAGATTATTAAAGGGACATTTATAATAGAAATTTAATTAATCATTATGAACAATCAATGAGACACTAATTAATAAAACGTTTAAAAATGGTTAAGTTGAACAAACCCTAGCGGTAAATTTATCTTTGCCAAGGTCAAATCATGACCACTCTTTACATAAACAAATCGATAATAAATAATTTCATATGTTATGATCTTGATTCGTATCGTTCGTTTAGTTATTACATAACATGGAAATTGATTGCACCAATTTTTTTAAATGGACATGTGTTTTATCGAGTTTATTTTAACATTAAAATGATCAATCACGTTTTATATTTTATAATATAACGTTACACATTTTGTGGCGTTACGAAATTAGCATAATATGTTTTTTTCACCAATACCCGCCACCACCATAAAACCATATGAATCCACTTTTTTTATCCACCACCACCTAGTGGCGGAGCCAAGGGTTGACTAACCTGGCTTTAACCCCTTAAATTTTTAATAACTACATAATTTTTTTAGTTTATTTTATAAATAGTACTTTGTCCATATATATTTATGGCTTAGTCCACCAAAGTTTACATGTTTTTTTTTTAAATAGGCCACCTCAATGTCAATTTTTAACTCCACCACCGACACCATCACTGCCGCCCATCCCATGTCCGTTGGACGCAATTCTAATTTCAATCACAAATGCCATGTATGAGGTTTAGATTGAACAAAATTTCGTCAATTGATTAGTTTCATATTTTTTTCCGTGTATATATTCTTTTTTGTATTTCAATCAATTTTATTTTAACATTAAAAAATCATGATTTATACGATATAGTACCAAAGATAACAGGGCACCATTTGGGTGATCCAACTACGATCATGAAAATATTGTCTTATATGATATCATCCCTGAAATAAGTGTTAAAAACAACCAACCACATATTACACACTACGATGTTATCGATGTGGTAATGACAACATAAAATTAATATTGTCCATCACTACTCACCAGCATTCACCGTCACTACTTATTCCACCACAAACCAGGGGCGGAGCCAGAATTTTGAGGAGATAGGGAGAAAAAATTCTTGGCAAGTTGGATATATGTGAAAAATGGACTTTGTATCCCATTTTACGATAATATAACAAAAATAAATATAATTGTGCTTGGCTCTGCCCTTAACCACCACTAATCTTTCGGCCTCCACCTCTTCTACTACTCATTGTCGCAGAAAATGTCTATTGATAGTATTTATCAAAATTACTTATTAATGGAAATAAATATTATAATTAATTAAGAAAACATTTATAATTAAAAAATGATTAGTCATTTATTATGAGCAATTAGTGAAACACTAATTAATAAAATACTTTATAATGAGTTGAACAAACCACCATTGTTGATTTATATTTTCTATCAATTCCAACCAAGGTGGAACACTGGTTAGAGGCAACTCTTATGACATATTAGGTCATGAGTTCGAACCTCCCTGTTATAATTTTTGAATTTCCATATCCTGACTTGAGTATTCATTATTCATTCATAATATTGGAATTAACGCCACACGTGCGAGATGTAGGGGGTGGTCAGTAGAACCACAACCCTTGATAAACATAAAGAAAACTAACACTAAGTTTACACTCATATCATCTAACACTTCCCCTCAAGCTAATGTCTCAAGAAAGTACATTACAACCCCAAGTCAGGTTTATTAGCTTGACTAACAATAAAGCACTTACACAGTTAACTCTCCAATGGAACAAGCAAAAATGTTGTGCAGTTTCAATCATCCGCTTATGTTGTGGGTGCAGCAATAGCAAGGATAACATCAGGTGGAGCTAGCAGTAGAGATGACTTGTTGTGGATCTGAACCTACCACGTCAGAATTAACTTGACCACAAGTAACAACATATTGCAATGAATTTGTGGCACCAAAATCTTGTATATAGCACACAGCAGCATCACCAACAGTTAGACTTGAAGGGAAAGAAAGCTAAGTGGTATGTGGAAATGAATATCCAAAAGGGGAATAAGGATGGATGAAGACTTATGTCTGGTTATAAAAGTTTATATACCATTTTCAAACATTTTTAGGAGCTGGCTACAAATGATTTCGAGGCATTGAGTAGACACGGTAATAAAGGGTATATGTAAGTAGATCGTTGTTCTTTGATATCTATAAGTTGTCAATCTGGAATGGTATCTATATAGGGATGAAGATAGTGAGAAATCATCATAGCATTTGGCAAGACAGATGGCTTGTAAATAGTCTTACTGTTTTAGCTAGGCTAGCTGCTTTCAACCTTCAACACCTGTATGCTCGAGTTACAAATTAGGAATTGTTTCAGATCCTTATTCCCCATTGTGCAATGCTACTACAGAGACATTGGACCATATCGCCAATGCCCTTCTGAGGTCAGTGGAGGAGACGTAGGTATAACTGATCCAACAACTACGGAAGTGAACAAAGAAGTAACTGTTTGGTCTGATCCCCCACCAATCATGGAAGAGATCCAATACGAGAACGGAGTCGAGTTATTTTAGGAGAACGGAGTCGAGTTATTTTAGGAATTCGTTTATGTTTCCTTACTAGGATATGACCCGTGCCGTGACGGCCCGGGATTTAGTTATTGTAACAGAGTGTTGCTTTCTTTGTTTTTTTGTTTTTTTAATAAAATGAACGACTTATATGAACAAATGTCACCGGACCCATCGGATGTTATTTTCTTAGTTTATTCCCAGAGAATCACAAATCCCTGTGACAACCCAGTTCACTCAATTTGGACTCCTAACAATAACATGGACCACTGAATTAGCTAAGTCACTTAATAAATTGGTGAATTCTTTTTCTCTACAGTACAGATGCATAGATATAAATATACTGATACATTTGCATCTTGTAAATGGGTTCTACATAAAATTAATGTTACAGAATAACGGGTTGTTGAGAGATTTTTACGCACATAATAAGGCTTTGTCTAATATGTCTTTAGTTCCTTGGTAAAATTACTTTGTTCAGCGTACAAATCTACTTCTGTTCTTAAGACAGAACGGTAATGCATCAATAGCAGATTAGCTAGCGAAATGGGACTATGGGAGCAAGCATTAACATTTCATTTCACAATGGAATGATCCTTTATATTTTACTTTTATTAGCATAAAAGTAAGTGACTTGTCTACTTACAGCCGAGATCAACTTGCATTTACATATCCGCAAGGACCATTTTTTTTACAGTAAAGACAAAAAAAACTGGACAATCTTTTTCCAGTAAAGACAAAAAAAACTGCCCACATGCAATGACCAATTTATCAACTTCATGGTGCCACATCTTAAGAATACTTCTTCAAATGAATCAAAATAAACTTCACTTATTAAGACATGTCAAATATAAAATGCTAAGTTGAGGAACTAAATGCTAAGTTGAGGAACTAATTAAGATGTGACCATTGATCACTTTCCGTTATCTTAGAAAAAATACAAAACCTATGCACTTTTTTTCTTTCTAAACTAAGTAGAAAAAGATTGCAATTGTTAGCAAAATTTATTAGTTTGTGGCGACATTTCTTGATGATCTCAGCATGCACAAATTGAAGATGTTAAAAATCATATGATCACTATGAAACTGATCACTTTAAAATATGTGTCCTTGTTATCCAAGTTGGAACAACGGATTTATCGTCTCAAACGCCCACATTGAAGTAATTGGTTCCTCGAAACAGTAACTCTGCCTTGATTTATTGGGTTTGAACTTTGAAAAACAAATCTAACACCCAAACATTCTTAAACAACGGAGATGTACGTAACTGGAAAACCTTAAGCTACCAAATTAAGTGAAAATGTCAGCTGCAGTGAGAGGCCATATTAAACAAACAATCTTGTAGCTAAGTTGAACAATCTCACTTTTTGATTGTATTCTTTTAGTTGGTAGCCTTAAAAATGGATCTAAGTTTTATGCATCCGTCATCGAGTTCGAATTATAAATATCTAAGGTCCATAAACGTCCATTCTGGAGTAGTATCATATAAAGCCACACCTAAGAAAATAAAGTATACTATAGAAGAGAATAACTTAAAGAATTTATGATCCTCCGAGAATTAAATAATTATTTACCTCCATATTTTCAGTTCAGACGATGTTGAACCAAGAGATGTAGGTAATGATTTTAATAATATGTGTGCGTATTAGTCCACATTGTACGTACTAATATTTATACAAATAGATATATATGTGCCTGCAATCTACCGAAAAAACAGTATTCCAAACTGTTAAATGTATTCTTCCAAATGCCCTGATTAGTACACCACTTTTCTAGCTCACCTTCTTTTTCCTATTCCTCGTGTGTCATCGTCCTCTTCAGTATTCACCTCATTTGTGTCATCTGCATCATTTTTTTGGTAACCTAGCAATTCATCATTTGCACCGGTATGCTCATCCCATACCGATTCCTTACGTTCATCCATTTTGGTCTCAACATCTAACTCTTTTTCAACCTCCCGATCGAGTACAGGCCAATAAATTATCTTTCATATATACGGATGACATGAATGAGTATTAACTAAGAATGTTGACTTCAGAGATCAGAGAAGCCTAGGATGATAGTTAGCCAAGGGTGATCGACTTCAACATAAGATGATTTTAATGGACCATTGGAGATCAATGGGACATTTTTAGTAGCCAACAACGTCTACCCAATTGACTGAATTCTCTAAGGGAGAGTATAGGTCAAAGGAACCCAAAAAAATTCTCAAATTCAATTATAACCTTTTTCTGCCCATCTAAGGCTATTAGAAGTCTTAAAACCTCCAGAGGTGCTATTTAAATTCTGAGAGTTTTTGACAATCTAAACAGTATAACATATCCTACGTTCTCATTTTATTTAGAGTTATACTTGTCTTCGGAAACGTATCAGGTCCTAAACATAATAGCATATCTTACATTCATAGTAACTGGTTTTGCATATTTAGGCCGTTACATTCACAGTAACGGCCTAAATAGACTTTTGGTGAGTAATTACCAAAGATATGGTACCATGTAATAAAGGGTTTTGCATGAAACCCACATGCCAGACATGGTGACTATCAAAATGGATAAACTTCAAACATAAATTAAGGCTAAAATGGATGTTCACCATTTAATGTACAAAGATATTTAGGAAAGAGAAGCTAGAAAAAATATAGTGATGTAAAACTTAAAAGAACAAATACACTGATTCAGATTATAAGAATTCTAAATCAGTCCTAATCAAAGATAGAACACTTTCAAAAGTAATCACAGTGGAGGCACATAATGCACACATACTTCCAATCTAAATAGGTTAACTGTAACACAGAAGAACCTAAGTTGGAAGTTCAAGTTTTCAGATCTATCGAAAAGTAATCAGAGCGAAGGATAATTTGGATAATCAAGTGATCCAAAAAGAAGAGAAGAAAGAAAAAACTGACGGCAATATCATGCTTAACAAAAAAAAAAAAACAAAGGAATGAACCGAAGGATAACTACCTCATGAATGGCCTGAAGATTCTAGTGTCGAATCGTTGAAGAGAATATATATTGAGTAGACATTAAATTTAGATGTACACCTGTTGCACCGAAGATTACATTACTCTTGCACTGCTTTAGAAATTCAAACATATATATGCAAGCTTTAGATGAATATCTTTCGGTGAATCATTTAAACAAAATGGAAAGAAAACTAAACTTACAGGAGCAAAAGGAGAAGTCACCTCTAAGCCACGTACGAAAACATCATTTCTCCAAAATCAAGATCCAACACCTTTGGAAAATCAAAAAATTGAAACATGTGGAGTGTTAACCCTTATTACACTCCTGCATGCAGGGTGTAAGCATGTATGTTATGAAAATCCAATGAACGATTTGCTAGCACAAACTCATGCTACTATACTAAAAAAATTGAATTTTGTCTCATAAATAGAAAAGTGGATGGTGGTACAGGTCTCAGGGAGACTTAGTAAATATAAGCCTTTAGAAACCAGACCAATATTTTTTTTATCTCATCAGAGAAAAGGAATCTATGTTGATTATCTATTCCAGAATGCCTAACTGCTTACAGTAAAAATGAAAACCTTAAACATACTTTTAGGAGATTGAAATGCAATAAATCAAACAAACATCAGCACTTCTTTTTCAATATGAAAGGAGGAATTGCCAAGACGGTGCGCTTTGGCTCGTTCAAGTGTAAGAATTGAAGGCTTTGAGAGATGGAATCAATGATGCAGCGAGGTCTATGAGGTGCATTAAGAATGACCACTAAATCTCCTTCGTCAAGCAAAGGTTGTATTTGGTTGACGTGAGAGTTTTGGAAGAGCTGGAACGAATCTGGGAACTCATTTGAATAACCTACATGAGCATGGGCTGGAACTGGAATTAGAACAACAGCTTATGAGATGACAATCATAACAACATAAACTCATATAAGAAATCACAATTGATAAGATTCGGAATAAAAACAACAATTGCCACATTCGCATTCTAACAAACAGTTGAGGTGCTGACAATGACTATATACAACAGTTGATTTCAAGTGGAATTCATTTGAAATTTACCTCGAAAATCTGCAACAACAAAAAAAATTAGGGAAAAGCTTGTGAAAATATGCCAATATCAAAATCAGAGAAACTTACAGATGATTTGCAAACGCTCTGAGAGCCTTTGTGGTTTAAGTAGTCGAACATTCTAGGGTTTGGTAAGAAAACTAATGTTGTGGTTAATGGGTGTCTTTTATCTTTGTAACGTATGAACAATTGATTTGAATCAAAAAATTAATTGATCGGGTCTAACAATGGGGGTACATCTGTATATAATCCAAACAACAATTGCCACATTCGCATTCTAACAAACAGTTGAGGTGCTGACAATGACTATATACAACAGTTGATTTCAAGTGGAATTCATTTGAAATTTACCTCGAAAACTGCAACAACAAAAAAAATTAGGGAAAAGCTTGTGAAAATATGCCAATATCAAAATCAGAGAAACTTACTGAGATGATTTGCAAACGCTTTGAGAGCCTTTGTGGTTTAAGTAGTCGAACATTCTAGGGTTTGGTAAGAAAACTAATGTTGTGGTTAATGGGTGTCTTTTATCTTTGTAACGTATGAACAATTGATTTGAATCAAAAAATTAATTGACGGAAATAATGGTGGTGCTGATGATTTTTTATGGTTGTGTTAACGGATGAAAGGGTGGAGCAGAGTTCGGTGAATTAAAGACTAATAATGACAGCTTATATTATTTTTTTTGGTATGCAATGACAGCTTATATTCAGCAACTACTCTTTTATGTGTTTTTGTGTAACGCATTAAGAGGCTGAATCCGAGACTTTGGATGTAGGCGTAAGAGAAGGGTGCATTTTGAACCACGATTTATCTCCATGACTTTCCAGGAGTTTAAGAGGAATGGGAACCCTTGATAGGCTTAGAAGGCCTATGCAAAACCATTAGATTGAGCAAAAACCATTTGTTTTTGTAAGATAGATTTGTTATTTGCTTAGGATTCTCTATATATAGTCATAGTTTATTCTCGTTTTTATGCATTCAATACAATCCTTTATTTGGTGGCTTCAAAGGATTAAGGTGGTTGATCGCCCAATTAAACGATCAATTCATTCCGCTTTTAGTGTCTTATCAAGATACCTGCCGTTTAAGTTTCCGTAACGATGCAAACAAGGTATTCATTCTTCTGGTGATCTGTTGTTTATCGCTTATACTATGTGAACTTTTTTCCCGTGCATTTATTTTTCTTTATGCTGTTTTTTTGAGTTAGATCATACAAGCACCTAGTTTATCGCTCATAGTGTCTTGTCGTTTCTCTTAAATCTTCAGCAAGCCTGTTCAGAAATCACACGATGGAGAAGAAATGTTTGTAAAAGATTTGCAATTTGGTAGTATTGATTGGAGTACGCTTCGTCCTCATGAAACAGAAGAAGATTCCCTCTCTACTACGAGTACCATAGACTATGATTACGAGTACACAGATGAAGAATATCCAAGTGAAGATGAATACGATGAAGATGATGAACGTCCAACTGTGAGTAATAATAATTGCTGATTTTAATTTTTTTCAATTTTCTTTTGATGCAATTATAAACAAACAATTGACGAGCTCGTATATGAAACCCCCAAACTTTATCTTTCTTTCCAGTATATTTCTAGATGATGTAATGACAATAAATAAAGATGTTTGCAGGATGAGGAGGTGAAAAAAGCGATCTCTTACGTGGAGAGTCTACTGGGCACTAGTCATCACGAGTCTCGCAATGAATGGCCAGACAAGGATGAATGGGTTGCTTCATGGAAAGAGGCACCTCCGCCATCACGCTGGACTTGGATTAACGTGTTTGCTTATTTTAAAAAGGGGCAAGGCTATGGAGGATATGGAGTTATTTTACGCAATGCGGTCGCAAAGCCAATAATTGCTTCAGCCAAGTTCTCGGAAGATGGAAAATCCTTTTTTTATCAAGTATTTATGGGAATAAAGGCTGGTGTAGATCTCGCGGAGAAACATGAACGTTCTCTTCTCAGTATCCACTGTAATTCACTTATGGTTCCAGAACTCTTTGATAATGCGCCTCGCTGCTATGATAATAGATGCAGAGACATACGTGATCTCAACTATATTTGCAAGAGGTGTGATAAGTATTTTTCTGGCTATAAGGGTTGGAATAAGAGGTTGATGGTGCCTCTTATCGTGGAACTTAGAGGCAAAAGCATAGAAGAATTGGAAAGTGCATGGAGTAAAGCTGCTCATTATCTAGCAAAAAGGGAAAAGAAGAATAAGAGGCCTGAAGTTGAGAAGACTGCTCCTTATGATGATAAGCCAAGTGATATGGTACCAGATGATTTTCCACAAAAGCTAAAAGATTTTCTTTGGCGAGATGCTTTTGCTTCGTCAGACTTCATGGCCATGCAGGTAGAGGACCCTATGTAGTTCCGTGTGTGGGTATTGTTTTGCATGTTAACGGAGGAGGAGACCTACTGATGCTGTGTATTCTTATCTTAGTGATTGAACTTTAAGTAAATTATTAATTTTGTGATTATATGCAAGCAAACCGTTGTTCTTTGATATCTGGAGTTGTCGTTATGGAACGGTATCTCTATGGGGCTGAAGATAGTGAGAAATTATTACGTTTGTTTAGTAGCTGCAGGTGAAAAACATTGCATTTTGCAATGCAGATGGCTGCTTCTTAGTCTTGTGAAAACATTAGCCTTCAGCAAGACAGATGGCTTTCCTACTCTTTTCGCGAGGCCAGCTACTCTCAACCTAAGAGATCAAGAAGTCAAGACTTGACATAAAAAGTAACACATAAGTTCAATGCAACTCCAGTACCATGAGCCTTGAAAAATTCATTGTTATTAGTATGACTAACAAAACAAATACAAAAAATAAAGACCAACGACAAGTAGAACCTAACTGATCTGAACACACCAACTTTGCGAGGATCCATGCGTTTCACTTCCAGGTGAAGGATTCCCTGAACAAATAAGAAATGTAAAGTTTCATTCATCTGACTGACAGGTTCACAAGAAGGTTGGACAGCACATAGCTAATGATAGTAAAAAGTATTAGCGGTGTGAGATCTGAACAACAAGTTTCTGACTTCTCTTCATCATCTTGGAGTTTGTTAACTTCATAACCGTTTTCGCCAAAAAAAAGTTTGGGCTTAGGAAATTGCTATGCACTCAATTGACTTTTGATCTATATAGAACCATCTTGTTTTTGTAACTACAGTTCTCAATGGTGAGAACAATTTTTCCTGGTTCACCAACTTTGAATTTGTTGCGAATGACTTGTTCATCACTTGAGCAGATATATACTTATCAAAGGCGAAGTATAAAATTCTTGCTGACCGACTTCTGCTAGGTATATAAATTATAAATACTACTGGTTTCCTAATCTGGCTCTGTTTTTAGAGAGAAAGAATTCATGAATACGTTTCCTTCGCACGTCCCCCACTTAGACATAGGCTACTTATATGCCCTACAACATGGTGTGGTAAAAAAATATGAATTCATCCAAATTCAGTTTTAAAATATACTAAGAAAAAAAGAAGATAATACGAGCTTTACAACTATTGTGATGGCATTGAGAACTATAAGTGGTAATCTAAGATACTGAGTCGCATAAATGAGCCCTATAAGTTGCCCCTTCAATGACTTTGTCCTACCACCAGAGACTTCTGCAAAGCTCCACCCTCAAGGACCAAGGAAAGGATCATTCAATATTGCCAAAGCGTTTGCAAGAAGCAAAAAGCCTTCCAATAGAGTCCACAAACCCATAATTCTGCAACAAATTAGCAGTTCAGTGTAGTTATGAGGCAACCCACTTATTTATAATCAGAATAAATAACACACGGCAATAGAAGTACTAGTTTTGTGCTTTTCTGTGCAACATACTTAAGGAGAATTAGTGCCATACAGTGAACAACTTGGAACTACAGAAAAATAAAATTCAAACTCCAAGGTCCAGAATAGAAATACTGTGCAGCATATATAAAAAGTGTGCATCTTTTCAGCTTTACTTCGTGCCATTTGATGAACCCAAACCCCTCATCTCTTTGGCATTTACAAAATCTTTAGAATCTTTACAACAAATCTCAACTCAACCTTTCTGTATGGCTAAATATTCTATTTTTTTGAATATCTCCTTTAAAACATTAAAGATGTAAACATACGGTAATCTTCTAAAGAAAACCCAAACTCCACCTATTTGTCTAGCAACATACTCTATTTGTGTGTAACTTTTACTGAAACATCCAAAGATCTCCACATAATTATCTTTACAACATGTGGTACCAGTCTCCAGAAAATTACTCATTTCTTTCTTCTGAAAATGATGATTTGATACTAATATCCCACATATATCCATACTTGACAAGACAGTTACAACGATTGCTCAGTCTGTAATAAACCTAATAAATCCTACATGCAATGGACTGATTCTTATCAAATTTAATCCCTAAACATTAACTACTTCAAAACTGAAAATTCAATAAGTCTCCTAGAGTTTGTATTTTGCGGTTTAACTTCATAAAAGCTTCACAAATCCAACACCGCCTATTGTAGATCACAACTGTATTTTCAAAACTCGAGAATTACTTGTTTTTCTAGAGCAATCCCGAAATCCACTTATTTGTATAGCAACATACATATCCAATTTGTGTGTTGTTTCTAGTGAACCTTTCGAAGATCTACACCAATTTCCAGGAAACTACTGTATTATTGTCATCTGAAATTCATTTGATACTAATCTCCAACATAATTCCACACTTGAAACAATAGTTACTGATTCCAATTAGATTTCATCTCTAAAACATTAACTATTTCGAAACCGAGATTTCAACCTCAATCAAACAACCAATGCAAACAACTCAAAATGAGAGAATGCTTACCTCGATCACCCTATCAGATTGGCTTTTCGCAAGTAGGAAAAGAATTAAAGTACCTGCACAATCACAGGACTAGGTTTTATTCCTAACATCCTTAGGGTGCTTTGTCCAGAAAAAGAAAAACTATGTTAAGAGAAAAAGGAAGAGTATTGCTATGAGTAGTGAAAAGTTTATGCAATTTCCAAGATTTCTACCATGCGCCAACTTTTACCAACAAGCATATATGGGCTAGTACAAATGCTTGCATCACCTTTCCTCAGTTCGATTAAACGAAGAGTATGTTTCATTTTTTATGTACAATTTCAGTTGTCGCATTTCCACAAGTATACATGAGTTCCAAAGACCCATGTCTAATACGTGGACAGAAAAAGGATGTTTTTGCCCATTATTATTTTTAAGAATGTATGCATCCACATTCAGTTTTTCCTTAAGAACCCATAACATTCAAAATCAATTGCAAAAAAAGATTCCAGATCAATTTCAGGAAGCCCAAACCATAATTTATCAAAGTCAACAACCAGAGCTATGTTTTGGACATGAACAAACCTAATAATACCCATCAGATTCCACTAAATCTAACACAAATCAAAATCCAAGGCTAATCTCCCAGACTAATCCATCAAAGATAATCCACATCAAAAAGAGGCAAAATCCCTAAGCATGATACTAATCATACAAAACGAAACCAAAATCATACAAATCCGAGAATCACTAAATATTTATTTTTCACATCAAATGACACAAACAATTAGAAACTACAAACAAGATATCTTCATAGTAAAGTGGTTATACCTCAAGATGTTCGGAATCAAGAAGAAATGCTTAACCTTAAAACCCTATAAGCAAACAAAAACAAATGAGTATTAAAACCAACCAACCAACAAACAAGAGGAACAAGAAAGAAAAACAGAACTTTGGAATTGCAAACCCTAACTTTACCTGTAGAACATCAAGCACGAGAAAGATTGAAGAGAAAATGGTGGTGGGTTTTCAAGCAGGGACGGACCTACAGCTGGGCTAAAGGGGGCTTTAGCCCAGGTCCCATTCCCATTCCACAAGCCATTTTTTTTTTTTTTTACTCGACCAAGGCTTCTAGCCCGGGCCTTCAAAGGTTCCTGGGTTCGTCCCTGTTTTCAAGAGAAAGATTGAAGAAGAATATAAAACCATTGAAGGTTTGATGGTGGTGGATTTTCAGAGAAAGATTGAGAAAAAATTGAAGAGAAAATGCTTTATGGTGATGTTTTTCTCTCAATTTATCATGGTTTAGGGGAGTGAAGTGGGCTCTGTAGTAAATGAGACAGTAAAGGCTGATATTGTTCAGATGATTGCATTTCACAGCACTGTAATTGTTTCAGTTGGGGGAGAATATCCGGTTAAACCAAGAGTAAAATAAGCTATTGGTGGGTTTGTTTGGGGAGTTCCCGATTTCAAGGATTTATAATCCCACGCGGTTATAAATTTTGAGATTCATGTAAATACCTTACGTGTTTGGTAACTCGTATAAAATTCGGATGTGGAAATTAAGTGTTTGACCCTCACCTCACTCTTTCTTACTCAAATGGCCTTTGGCTTAAAACTTAATTTTAAAAAAATTGACCAATTTTATTGTAATGACCCTTAAAAAGAAGGGTATATTATTTATATGTCCCTACTTTTGACAATCAATAAATATGTCCTTATACAACAATAATTATGTCCCTACTTTTTTATAACCTTATCCATTTAATATTAGATTACATTAATACCCTCACCTATATAAAAAAAATATTATTTCAAAATACAACAAATTTCTTCCTCTACCACTTCACCACCAACACTAGCACCACCACCACCAACATTCAACTATCATTCCACCACCACCACCGTTCAACAACCACCACCTACCAACCGCCACCACCATTAATATTCCACCACCACTCCTTCACCACCACCATTACACCACCAACAGTCCTCCACCATCACTAGTCCGTTGCCGTCACCAACACTAGTCCGCCGCCTGCATTGGTTCAGCGAGAGAAAATAATTTTAATAGTCTATTAAAAAAAACCAAAAAACCCAGAAAAAAAACAAAAACAAATAGTTGATCCATTTCAGTTGGATCAAACAGTGGATGTTTATCCATTGTAGTTGGATCAATAGTAGAATTTTATCCATTGCAGTTGGATCAACAATGGTTGTTTATCCATGCTGATGGAAAAATGCTACCACTTCATCAGCTGCAGTTTCAGAGCCACCAACAAAACCATCAATAATAGAAGTTTATCTAGTTTATCCAAGAAAAAAGGATCAATAGTAGAATTTATCCAATTTTAGTGGATCAACAATGGAAGTTGATCCATGTAAAATTGGATCAATAATGATAGTTGATCCATGTAAAATGGAGTGAACTTGGCGTGAGTCGAACACGCATCAGCTGACATGGAGCCAGTCATGCTACCATTGTACCACAAGTTCAATATTGGAACAAATTTACATAATTTAAACTACAAAAGCATGAGTTCAAAGGATCAACAACAGTAGTTTATCCCATATAGATGGATCAACAACCATAGTTGATCCAAAAAATATGGATAAACAACCATAGTTGATCCAATATCACTGCCTGCTTCAACCCAAAATACCCACCATATTTCATTACTTGTAGCTTCATAAACACCAACAGCTTCAAGACCAGCTTCAAAACCATTCTCAGTTGAATCAACAATGGATGTTTATCCATTCAAGTTGGATCAACAGTGGATGTTTATCCATTGCAGTTGGATCAACAACCGTAGTTGATCCAAAAAATATGGATCAACAACCATAGTTGATCCAATATCACTACCTGTTTCAACCTAGATAACCACCATTTTTCATTCAGCAACATGCCTCAATCTCTGTAACAACAACCCATACCAACACTGCCACCAACAAATCACACATCTCCAGCACCACCACCAAAACCGAAATCCAACACCAATTTTATCGACGGAGTATAACAAAAATGAAAAATCGAAAGGAGATAAACATGATTATTACCTCTAATTAAGTAAATATCCTTAATAAACAGCACCACCACAACCACCAAAAAAACCAAACCCAAAATCAAGGGAGCTGCAAACACCTTCTTCTCATATTTGAACAACATCATATCTCCCTTGTACCTTCTGTCAATAGTAGCACCACCATCTTCATTCTCCATTTCGAATCAACCCACTGAAAACCCTTGATGTTTCTTCCACTAATCACCAAAATTCATATCAAACCATCACATGCAACTCCCATCTCAGTGCACCACTATTTTCATTCTTAAAACTAATAGCAGCGGCACCTTATTCATAGTCTCGGATTCATAACTTCTTCAGAAGTTCTCGATTCCAAAATCTCTTTCCCGATCTGATTCAAACCCTCTCAAATTTTAGATCTCGAATTTCATTCTCCATCGAACTTACAAATCAATATCAACAACCACCACCAACTCTAACAACAACATGCAAAGATTGATCTCTCTGAAGCTTCAATTGGGAATTCTGAAATTGAAAACCTAAAAATCGAATGGATCTGGTTTCAAAAATTAGTGTTTAACATAAAAAAAAACTCGAACATAAAACTCGTGATAGATCCTTTTGATTGTAGCGGTGAACGTGGCGGGGGTGTTTGTGGTGGCGACGATATAGATGGAGGTGGTTGAATCGATGGATATGGTGGTTGGGTTTGATTGATTTAGCGGCAGAGAAGATGGTGAAGGTGGTGAAGCGACGGAATTGAAACAAAGAAGAATGAAATGAAGATGGTTACGATGGAGATGTTGCTGGTGGTGGTGCAACGATGGAGATGCTGCTGGTGGTGGCAACGGAGATGAAAATGGTGAGCTCAATCGTTTTCTGCGGATGAGAAATGAAGGAGATAAGAAGAAGCAGAAGTCTATAAGGTATAAAGATTAAAAACTGGGGTATATTTGGAAGTCCCTAAATTATTGATGGGCCCCTGATGGGCTTATACATAAAGAGGGACAAAATTATTATGTGATAAGGATATTTGTATAGACCATCAAAAGTAGGGACAAAAGTTCAATTACCACTAAAAAGAATGAGGGTCATTTGGATAAAGATGTGTGATGATGTTATCAAATAATAAACTATATCCTTTAAGGGTATAATCGTCATACCAACTTAAACATAACATGTCTCACAAATCATACGTAAGAATTCGATAAATTTTATATATTTGGAAAGCTTTTTGAAAGAGCTACACAACGAGCGTAAATACAACTATCAAATTTTCATTTCATGATATTTTTTATTCTCTAAATAATTTTTTAAATTTTCTTCATATTTTGTAGTGTGCAGACAATACGCACACTAATTTTATGTGCAGGAAATATACACACTGATTTCTGTACATAATTTTTTAAAAAAATTCTTCATATTTTATAGTGTGCAGGTAATATGCACACTGATTTTATGTGCAGACAATATGCACACCGGTTATAATATTCCATGGCCACCGGAATAATTTGCAAATTTTATTAAATAACCCTGGGCCAAAAGAGTAACACCCATAATTTTCATGGTAATAAGAATAAATTTCTCAATTCGGATTCATAGAATTATCTTTTTTTAAAGTTGAAATATTGTTTGGTATTACCCTTAGAATCTTAAAATTGTATATATATATGAGATTTAAAGTTTAAAAAAAAATGGGTTCATAAATCCCTTATAAGTTTTCCAGCAAATCTTGGTGGGAGGGATGGGGATCGGACAATATATGGAGGATTTGATGGAAAATTAATTCACATGGGAAACGTGATTTCAGGGATTTGGTCAACCAAATATATCGAAGAAAACGTAATTCCACTAAACCCCATGGGCCCATATTCCACCTTTAAAATGCATCATCGAAACCCACTATGTATGTAACTTACAGTATAGATCATTTTGTTGAAACGAAAAGTATGAATGGACCGAGAAAAAAACTAAACCCAAACCCTAAGCGGGACCCCCTGCTGTCCTCCGCGGGGCCCATAGGGACCCATCAGAAAAATCTGTGAGACATAAAGAGAATTCGGTTTTCACGTGGTTCCAATTCTCGGTCTGTTAAGAATTACTCTTGTTGAAATTAGTCTAAAGCCGATCATTAGCCAAAGATTTTATTACGTGGATAGTTTGAGGCTTGTCAAATTTATTTGAGACCTATCACTAAGACAAGGTATGTTCTCAGTTCACTTTCCAAGTTAGCCTGGGGAGAGCCTAGGCCTAGTGTTGGTTCCCAATTTTGGTGGTGGAAGGACAATGGATATCTTTTTTAATAGAAAAACTCATAATGCCTGCCTGTTTTTTATTTTATTTGGTCCACTATTTTTAAGTTATACAATTTTTTTACCAAGTTACACTTATTTACCTAATTTTTAACCAAAAGAATAATGATTGACGGTTATTTACTAGAGCTCACGAGGCTACATGACTTTTAAGTTAAAAACGAATAACGTTTGTGTGTTTTGTAGTTTTTGAAGAAGGACAATGGTTGTCCGTCGGTCAAGATATAGGTTAGGGTTAGAAGAGAAGATAAATAATTAATTTTGAATGAATAATCGATTCCTTAATGAAGGAATATAAGTATACACGAGAGTTATCTATTTATATGTTTACAACTTCTTAGAGTTCTGTTGGAGCATTGCTCGGTTGAACCCACCAAGCGTTGGTATGTCATGTTTGGTTGTCATATTTTAGTGAAGCAAAACTCATTTAAGAGTCGCTTGGTTTAAATGTACTAGAGTCAACTTCGTATAGGTTAGCTTGAAAGTATTAGGATGAGACATTACAAGTATTGCGAAGACTTGAAGAAGTGAAGAAGAACGGAGCTACAACGAAAACATAATCCTTCCACTTAAGGTTAGTGATATTTGACTTGAACTGTTTCATTCCCTAACGTATCTTTCAAGTCGTGCATATTGAAAACATAAAGCTGCGAAGCATGAACACTCTAGATAGACATAGTATTAAGGAATACAATATGAAGTTTCTTGCTTAACCATTAAACTTTGTATATAAGACATAGACATAATTGTATGAATGCTATTGTGATTATGTATGGGTATGAGGTGAGGATTTCATCCTATGGAACAATGTTTACATGTGTTCTAAGGAAGTAAGTTCATGATATGTGTTGTGAACCGAAAAGGAAATCGCCAGGCATTATTAGGGCTATTCTTCATTGCATATCTTATGAACGACCAATATGTGTGAATTAGTATAACTGCTCACGACTTGTTTGTGTTCTCGGTAGATCTATTCACATGAGGCCTAACTTATGTATTGGTATGACTTTTATTAGTTAAACCGATCTTAAGTAATCACTTGGGGTATGATCGGGATGTGTATGTCTGAACTTATTACTGGGAAGAGGGGAACCGATCCTATCAAGAGGTGCAGTGCATCACAAGGGGAACCGATCCTTGTATGAGGTGCAACAAGGTTTATGGAAGAAAGGGGAACCGATCCTATGAACATGTGCAACAAGTTTTTAGGAAGGGGGAACCGATCATATGGACATGTGCAGTGCATACAAGTTAGATACCAAATATATGTGGGGAACCGATCCTAGTACCTAGTCAGCCGTATCTTTGGTAAGGTAGTGTAACTATGCACATTACTCACATGGAGGTAGACCGTAAATATTGACTAATACATATCAATATGTACAGATGCAGTAGTGCTTATTCAAGCATAAAAGATATTTTTAAACATTACATGTCAATATATATTGTTGGATCATACACACAACAGTAATCTAAGTATCCAACAATACATATTGACATGTACCAATGCTTATTTCACCAGAAAACAAAGTAACAAGTACATGGTGATATGTATTGGCGAATTAATATGTTTTTTCAACATTACATATGTAATCTATTATACAATAATATGTATTGATATTGACTAATGCTTATTCATATCAATATCTCACTGAAGCTTTCAACTCTAGGGAGCAATACATATCAACCATATCAACAATACATATCAACCATAAACAATAACAAAGTACTTTCAACAGTACATATCAAGGGTTTTGGAAGTACATACTGATATGAATCAACTACTAGAAAATAAGAAGTAAAAACATTACAAATATATTGACTAATACATATCAATATGTACAGATGCAGTAGTGCTTATTCAAGCATAAAATATATTTTTAAATATTACATGTCAATATGTATTGTTGGATACTTAGATTACTGTTGTGTGTATGATCCAACAATACATATTGACATGTACCAATGCTTATTTCACCAGAAAACAAAGTAACAAGAACACATTAACAAGTACATGGTGATATGTACTGGCGAATTAATATGTTTTTTCAACATTACATATGTAATCTATTATACAATAATATGTATTGATATTGACTAATGCTTATTCATATCAATATCTCACTGAAGCTTTCAACTCTAGGGAGCAATACATATCAACCATATCAATATTACATATCAACCATAAACAATGACAAAGTACTTTCAACATTATTCAATATGTATTTATATTGACTAATGTTTATTCATATCAATATCTCACTGAATCTTTCAACTCTAGGGAGCAATACATATCAACCATATCAACAGTACATATCAACCATAAACAATAACAAAGTACTTTCAACAGTACATATCAAGGGTTTTGGAAGTACATACTGATATGAATCAACTACTAGAAAATAAGAAGTAAAAACATCACAAATATATTGACTAATACATATCAATATGTACAGATGCAGTAGTGCTTATTCAAGCATAAAATATATTTTTAAACATTACATGTCAATATGTATTATTGGATCATACACACAACAGTAATCTAAGTATCCAACAATACATATTGACATGTACCAATGCTTATTCAAGCATAAATTAGGGTTTTAAGCAAAAGAAAAAAATAGTATTAACATCATAATCAAGCATAAACTAGGGCTAGGGATTTATACGATATACATAGATTGGAAACATTTACATTAATTTCTTCAAGTAAAATCTTAAAATTGAAAAACCCTAGTTTTGATGTAACCCTAGTTTTGATTGAAATTGAAAAACTTAATACATACCTCAATCATATATGAACCCATATCATCAATACTATCAGTAAATTCTTCTTCATTAATATTAATTTCTTTGAGAATATCTGAGATCCACATAAGTTTTGATAGGAACTGGGGAAATCCACCATCATCTTCGATTACAAAAATTCACATCGCCGTCTTCATCATAAATAGAATAAAATCGACCATAAACTTGAAGTCCAAGTTAATCTTGTAAAGAAAAATTTAAGTGGAGGTTCGTGTTTCAGGTTAGAGAGAGGGAGTTGAGGGAGAAGAAGAAGAACGACATAGCAAAAAACAAATAAGGAATCATGTTTTTGCTCGCACGTTGTTGGGATGATGGGTATGTAGGTAATTTTGCTATATTTTGAACTTTTTTAGACCAGCGGTTAAAATTCATATCCCACTGGACTATAGGTTAACCCGGGTCGGGTTTTTTGGACCAAACAGCAAATTTCTCATTTTTGATTGCTTTCATTGATTGTATAAGTCTATTATGAATAAAAACTATTATGAATAAAGTTATTTGATTTATAATTTTTCTTGTGATAGTTTTTGATTTACATAGCCGGTAATTTAATGATTTATTTTATATGCTATGTATGTTTATCGGATGTTTGATTTCGGTTTTATGCCTTGATATTCGATCTCATAATATGTTGTGAACCCTTATGGTTTGGGTGAATTTTTGATTTAGCGGGATTAAGTTCTAGCCCAAGTTGGTAGGATTTATCAAAGGATCATGAGGTATTCCTGTAGATACAATATGTGAAAAAGTCACAATATGTTGAATCGGTTTTGGTTTAGCATAAAAGCATATGTGTTTCAACGGTTTTCAACTTTTGCTTGCAATAGTTAAAACCGATTTTCAACCTTTTTCTGGTAAAGGTTGGTTGTTGTTATTCTTTCATTTTTGGCATGAGAATGACAACATGATGGTATTTCGATATCAATTCTCCTGGAAGAAGAAAGCGATGGAATCATATTTGGAGAAGTAGGATGTGAAATTGAGGTAACAATCTTGTTAGTTAATTGTTTTCATGTTTTAAGAAAAGCCTATTTTTATTTGATATATATATATTGTTTTTTCTTAAAATAAATTGTTGGTACAATTGATGTGTTTATTCCATTATGAATGTATGGATGTGTGTGTTATTCAATTATTTCCGGTTAAGTAAAACTTTTGTTATCTTGCTTTGCTTGTGTGATATCAATAGTTTAGACTTACAAAAGTTGGTGCAATTGCGGTGCTTTATTGTCTATGTTAATTCAATTGCTTCCAGTTAAGTAAAACATTTGTTACTTTGCTTTATTGTGTAGTATGAATTGTTTAAGCTTACAAAATTTCGGTGCAATAGTGAAATTGTGGTTTATAAATGTTGTTTCTATTGTATCCGGTTGAGGTGAATAATTATGCAAGTTGATTTATTGGTTTGTATGAACTATTTATGGCTTAACGAATGAATATATTGACGGGACGAGTTGTTTAGTCCAAATCGATTCCGGATAAGCTAAGCTAAGTTAATTCTGATCTTAGTTAGACTTATCAAAGTGGAGGTTTCGGTTATTCAAGTCTAGCTGAAAGCCTTAACAAGAAAATGCTAGTTAACTAACCTAGTATTCGGATTGTTTGAAATCTAAAGGTCTAAGTTATATGGATAATTAGAACCTGATGAGAAAAATAGATTTTATCTTTGTTTTGGTCTTATCGAATGGAGCAGTTGTATTTATACAATCGGTTTAGTAGAGGAACTAAGTTTCTTAGTTGATTTTTGGTTTGCTAAACTAGTTGGGAAAATTGCTTCGGGCAATTATTTCCATGATAACATATCAAAATGTAATTACTTGTAGTTTCGGTTTTGATATAGGTTATCAAAAATGGTGTGTAAAACCCTCGTGCTTGACTCAACATGTTGCAAGTCTATTTTTGAAATTTGTAAGATCCTTTTCGTGTTGTCCATTATTTGTTCTTTGATTTGTCATTTTTGTGACAAAAAAGGGGAGAAAAATATGGAGTAAACAAGTGATGCTGGTATCAATTTATGGTTGATTGGTGTCACTAGGAAAGAGGACAATGGTGCTTGAACGTTTATCTAACGAATGAGTAAAAGCATAGACTAAGGGGGAGTAACATATCATATGAATGGGATAACAAAGATGTGCGGATTGAATATCTACCTAGCTCGGATTTAGGGGGAGTATAAGTTTTGTTATTATAGTGCATCTACTACATTTTTGAGGATTGAATGAATGCAGGTTATGTGTTGTGGATTCGGGAATCAAGCGTATGTATAATAAATTATTGTAATTTGTTTATACATATGATTCTAAGAGTTTTGTCACTAAAATTGACAAAGGGGGAGATTATTAGAGCATTTCTCGGTTGAACCCACCAAGCATTGGTATGTAAAGTTTGGTTGTCATATTTTAGTGAAGCAAAACTCATTTAAGAGTCGTTTGATTTAAATGTACTAGAGTCAACTTCGTATAGGTTAGCTTGAAAGTATTAGGATGAGGCATTACAAGTATTGCGAAGACTTGAAGAAGTGAAGAAAAATGGAGCTACAATGACAACATAATCCATCCACTTGAGGTTAGTGATATTTGACTTGAACTGTTTCATTCCCTAACGTATCTTTCAAGTCGTGCATATTGAAAACATAAAACTGCGAAGCATGAACACTCTAGATAGACATAGTATTAAGGAATACAATATGAAGTTTCTTGTTTAACTATTAAACTTTGTATATAAGATATCGACATAATCGTATGAATGCTATTGTGATTATGTATGGGTATGAGGTGAGGATTTCATCCTAGGGAACAATGTTTACATTTGTTCTAAGGAAGTAAGTTCATGATATATGTTGTGAACCGAAAAGGAAATCTCCAGGTGTTATTGGGGTTGTTCTTCATTGCATATCTTATGAATGACCAATATGTGTGAATTACTATAACCGCTCACGACTTGTTTGTGTTCTTGGTAGAACTATTCACATGAGGCCTGACTTATGTATTGGTATGAATTTTATTAGTGAAACCGATCTTAAGTAATCACCTGGGGGATGATTGGGTTGTGTATATCTGAACTTATTACTGGGAAGAGGGGAATCGATCCTACTAAGAGGTGCAGTGCATCACAAGGGGAACCGATCCTTGTATGAGGTGCAGCAAGGTTTATGGAAGAAAGGGGAACCGATCCTATGAACATGTGCAACAAGTTTTTGGGAAGGGGGAACCGATCCTATGGACATGTGCAGTGCATACAAGTTAGATACCAAATATATGTGGGGAACCGATCCTAGTACCTAGTCATCCGTATCTTTGGTAAGCTAGTGTAACTATGCACAGTACTCACATGGAGGTAGAACCGAAACTTGTTTTGGTAGAACCGTAAACCCATGAGTTGTGATTGAGTGGAACTTGATCAATCACATAGTTCTTGAAAGTCAGATGAACCAATTATAAACTTGTTTGGAAGTGTGGTAAATCGATTTCAAGTGAGCAAACATGGTAAAGACTTGTAAGAGTAAGATGTCGACACTCTTTGAACATGGTGCACTAATGCTTATTCTATTTTTTTCAGAGATATTCCTTAAAGTCTAAGAAAGAATTAAATCCCAAGATCAAATTAAATAAGTTAAGAATCTTTTTAATTAAGGGTTTTTAATTATATATGGAAAATAAGAATTAGTAATGTGCATTTTCTAATTAAAGATTTTCCAAGGAGATTTAGATCACATTCTTAGACAGTGCATTCACAGGAATTATGAAAACCGAATTTAGGTAAATATGGAAAATATCTTGAGAATATTTTCATTTTTAGAAATTCCTTGGTGTCCAAACTTCCTTGTCTATAAATACTTTGAGTTTGCATTTCTAGCAAACTAATCCTGCGTAACCTAAACTTACTCTTTTTTCTTTGTTACTGGTGAAGCCGCCTATCGGAGAGGAGAGTAATCTAATTAGGTGAAATCTCTTACGGCCGCTCAATTTAAAGTCTTCTTTGGGATTGAGAAGTTGTAGCGCGACCCGTTGGTGGGAAAATAGATATTTCGGTTTATCTTTAGTTTTCGTATTGATTTGATTGACTAACGATGGTTGAATCTTGATTGCACCTAGTTTGTTTATGCTCGAGAATCTTCTCTTCTGATATAAGATTCACTCAAACTGGTTCAAAGTTTCGACAGGGATCTTTAGACTGTTGTTAGATCTAAAAACGATCTTGTGATAATCCATTGTTAACAGACTCTGTTCTGTGTGTGATTGATCACAAGAGATTCAAGTGATTGTGTGCAGGTGTTTATTGAAGATCTAAGAAGATTTGAAGACAAAGAAGATATTGAAGATTTCTTACTTGGTGTTTTTATAATTTTTGGTGTGCACAATACTTGTTTGGGAAAAAGAGGATCCAATTAATAATCGGTTTATCCTTGTGGTAGATTGGATTGATTAATTGAGGAAGATCGGCATCAACACATATCACTTGATTGAAGAGTGTTGCTGGCTTAATCTTAGTGATTACCTTTTGGGTGGTTAAACGTAAGATAGATCTTGGAACCTGGCAAAGGAGTTTATGTTAAGATAAACAAGGGAACCTTTGCGCAACACATATCACTTGGTTGAAGAGATTTGATACCAAACAAATTTGTTGTTCCTTTACTGTTTGGAATACGAACTAAAGGAATTGGTCCAAGTAGTGACTTGCTTACAGGTTGGAGGCGTGGGAATACAGATGGAACTAGGTGAACTATAGGTTTAGTTGCTTGGTCTCAAATATACGAAGTTGTCTTATTTTGTATAGCGGCTTAATCATGAGAGTATTTAATTATGGACTAGGTCCCGAGGTTTTTCTGCATTTGCGGTTTCCTCGTTAACAAAATCTTGCTTTGTCATTTACTTTATATTTCCGCATTATAATTATTTTATTATAATTAAAGTAAATTGCACAAACGTTAATTCCTATTTACTTGATACGTGAATCCTATTGAGTTTGGTTAAGTTCTAACCTTTGTATCAAGTAAACACACTTTGTTGTTGTATTGTCTCGATCTAGTATCCATAGGCGATCACACAAAGTGTGAACCGATTTGTTGTATTGTCTCGACTCAGTATATAGACAATCACTTTCGGGGAAAGGACTTATAAGAAGGAAAAGTCATAGCTTGAGGTATATTTGGGGTACCCTCGCCTTTTCAAGTTCTAAAACTACTTATATTGCAAGTATTTTCTATTTTACAGAGTTTCCTAAGATTCAAGAATTCCTATGAATATCAGAGTTCTAGGATCATAGTTCTATAACTTGTACGGAACATTCCTTGAGTATGACATTGTCCCAATATACTCCCACAAGCGTAACGGGTCATCTTGAACTGTTAGCTTGAATCTCGGTGAATTGAAACGACCTTTGGAAAGTGGTTTAGTAAATATATCTGCTATCTGATATTTAGACGATATGAATCGAACATCAAGTAGTTTAGAAGCAACTTGGTTACGCACAAAATGATAATCAATTTCTATATGCTTTGTCCGAGCATGGAAAACTGGATTGATAGTAAGATAGGTTGAACCAAAACCAGGATGATACCAAGTCAAGATATAGGTTAGGGTTCTAAAACTACTTGTATTACAAGTATTGCCTATTTTACAGAGTTTCCTAAGATACAAGAATTCATATGAATTGCAGAGTTCTAAAATCATAGTTCTAGAACTTGTATGGAACATTCCTTGAGTATTACATTGTCCCAATACGATCCACTATCTCTTTCCACATAGATTCCCAAATAACGTCGAACATCTATGAGAAAAATGGCTTTTGACCGTGCATGGTTTTGAAGGCTGGGAATAGCTTGGAAATCCAGACCCAGTCTAGATGACAAAAACGAGAGAAAAATAAAAAACTCCTTAACCAAAATTTCCTTAATGCCTAATTTACCTCTAATTGATTAGTGTTAATTGTTTTTGTAATTTATTAACTATATTAGATGTGAAATTAATTGATATCAATCAAACTTCAAAACATAAAACAAGTGAAAATATTTGAATTTTTTTTGAGACACCAACTTGTAATCGCCGGATATAATCATGTCACACGTATGTCGATTTTGTGTTGGTGCTCTTAATCCACCAACAACACCAAGAATCGTAGATATTTGTTTATCCATACGATTTTTATCTAAGAATAAGTGGACGTGTAAGCGCATATCTAACGATTCTAATACATTTTCATTAAGAAAATTTTCATCCATCCGTACTTTTAGGAAATTTCATACATTTCAAACCAGCCTAACTCACTTTTGCAGGTGTAACAAACCTTTTTACCTCTAAGTGACCCTAGTGGACAAGTTATCCTAAGGGTTTACGCGGAGATCTACCCATAAAATCTACTATAATTCTTAATATTCATCGGAGGAATCTTCGTCCACATCAACGAAACATGACATATGGTCTGAGGAATACTTTGGAATTTTAGATTTCATGAATTGATAGCTTTCATCAAATATGAATTATTCTCCCTTTTCCTTCAATCCTTTTTGTGACTCTCTCTCTTACATAAACATACAAAAGAACGCAACCAAACTTTCTTCGTAGTGTTGTTTAATTGGAAGATCAAACAACTTAGCTTCTATAAAACAAACTCGAAAAACACTTACAAACTGGTGGATCTATTAGATCATCGCTCGGTCAAACTCATATGTTTTGGTAGGTAGAGCTTGTTGTTAATTTTAGTTAATCAAAACTATGTCGAGATTTGTAGTCTATTAAAGTCAGTATCAAACTACGATTAGAGTGTGGTAGTTGAGTATCATAATTCACTTCGACCTTAAGGATTGAAGACTCAAAAGCTCGTCAGTATTAATGTTGAGAACTATCATGGAAGTGAAGTTATCAGATCGTTAGAAATGAGAACATTAATCCTTTGTTGATTTTCCTAACCTCGTTACCCTTAGGCCTTAAGATGCAAAGTTTGCTATATTCCTAAAACATCCTAGTTTACCCTATTATCCAAGTTTGATATAAAAAAAAAACTGATCATCCTATTTATTCATATTGTCTACCATCTTATCTATTTATACAGGTCGTATGCCTTTATTAAAATGATGAACATTGCAACGAAAAATGCAAGCTAGAGGGTAGTCAAATTAATTCTTAAATTTACAAATTGTTTTATCAGTTCGCGAAATTAAACTTATAAATATAAAGCCTTGATTAAATAATCTAAATTAACTCGCGTGCACACACTGATTTACTCAATTCGCGAACTAGTTGATTTTGAGATAGTCCTGGATACTATTAAATTTAATAGTACAAAAACTAATTTAAGCAGTTCATGAACTGGTTGATTTTGAATGTTTCATGTATACCTTTTATTTTTAAGTACATAAACTGTTTTAGGGAGTTTACAAACTTTTCAATCTCAAAATGATTGTCCTGTGACGATTTTTTAGTTCACAAATTGATTTGGTCTTGTTATAACATAAGTTTGTCGGTTCCAGAACTACTTAACAATGGATTTCTTGCAAAATCACTTGGTGCACTATGGCTGTAAACATCTTTTTTGTGGTTCGGAGAAAACTTCTCACATGCTTTCATGTAAAATCTTATCTTATCTTATCTAATACTATAATAAAGAAAAGAGGGATTTTTCGACCGGGTCACTTTTATTTGCATGGACCTTGAAATGACACGAATGACCCAGTCATAAACCTTGCCTTATGAAAAGCTATAATGCCCTTCACGACATTTTGTCTCTTCTTTCCCCTTCTCTTTTCCTAATTTTACAGTCTAATAATCGACGAAGTTCCCTTACATAAAGAAAAAACCCTAACCTCGCCCAAAATCAAATCGATTGATGTTCCTTCTTTCTAAAACCTGAAATTGAATCATTGTTCTCCTCTCAAAATCACAGTATTGGTTTCATGTACATAGGTAAAGAAGAAGATTCTAATGGAGGTGGTCCTGAGGAGATAATGGCAGCTGAGGTGAAGAAGAGGAGAAAAAAGAGAAGAACGTAGAAAAAGAATGATAAATAAAAAGGAAACTGTAAGTATACTGCTATTTGTGTTATTGTTTTTGAAAAGGCGAGGGTACCCAAATATACCTCAAGCTATTACTTCTCCTTCCTATAATTCCTTTCCCCGAAAGTGATTGTCTATGGACTTAATCGAGACAATACAACAAATCGGTTCACACTTTGTGTGATCGTCTATGGATACGAGATCGAGACAATACAATAACAAAGTGTGTTTACTTGATACAAAGGTTCGGACTTAACCAAACTCAATAGGATTCACGTATCAAGTAAATAGGAATTAATGTTTGTGCAATTTATTTTAATTATAATGCGGAAATATAAAGTAAATGACACAGCAAGATTTTGTTAATGAGGAAACCGCAAATGCAGAAAAACCCCGGGACCTAGTCCAGAATTGAATACTCTCAGGATTAAGCCGCTATACAAAATAATACCAACTTCGTATAGTTGAGACCAAGCAACTAAACCTATAGTTCACCTAGTTCCTTCTGTATTCCCATGCCTCCAACTTGTAAACAAGTCACGTACTTAGACCAATTCATTTGGATTGTATTCCAAACAGTAAAGGAACAACAAATCTGTTTGGTATCAACTCTCTTCAACCAAGTGATATGAGTTGTGCAAAGGTTCCCTTGTTTATCTTAACATAAACTCCTTTGCCAGGTTCCAAGATCTATCTTATAATCAATTACCCAAAGGTAATTGTTAAGATTAAGCCAATAACACTCTTCAACCAAGTGATATGTGTTAATGCCGATATTCCTCAATTAATCAATCCAATCTACCACAAGGATAAACTAATTATTAAGTGGATCCTCTTTTTCCAAAACAAGTATTGTGCACACCAAAGATTGTAAAAACCAAGTCACAAATCTTCAATATCTTCTTTGTCTTCAAATCTTCTTAAATCTTCAATAAACACCTGCACACAATTACTTTAATATCTTGTGATCAATCACACACAGAACGGAGTATGTTAACAATGGATTATCACAAGATCGTCTTTAGATCTAACAACAGTCTAAAGATCCCTGTCGAAACCTTGAACTAGTTTGAGTGAATCTTATATTAGAAGAGAAGATTCTCAAGCATAAACAAACTAGGTGAAATCAAAGTTCAGCCACCGTTAGTCAATCAAATCAATACGAAAACTAAAGATAAACAACAATATCTAGTTTCCCAACAACGGGTCGCGCTAGAGCTTCTCAATCCCAAAGAAGACTTTAAATTGAGCAGGCGTAAGAGATTTCACCTAATGAGATTACTCTCCTCTCCGATAGGAAGCTTCACCAGTAACAAACACAAAAGAGGAAGTCTATGTCACGCAGGATTAGTTTGTTAGAAATGCAAACTCAAAGTATTTATAGACAAGGAAGTTTGGACACCAAGGAATTTCCAAAACCGAAAATATTCTCAAGATATTTTTCATTACTCCACCAAATTCGGTTTTCATAATTCATGTGAATGCACTGCCCAAAAATAACAATCGAAATCTCCTTGGAAAATCTTTAATTAGCAAATGCACATTACTAATTCTTATTTTCCATATATAATTAAAAACCCTTAATTAAAAATATTCTTAACTTATTTAATTCGATCTTTGGGATTTACTTCCTTCTTATCATTTAAGAAATATCTTTGAACAAAATAGAATAAGCATTAATGCACCATGTTCAAAGAGTGACGACATCTTACTCTTGTAAGTCTTTTCCATGCTTGCTCACTTGAAACCTATTTACCATTGATGCGTGTCGTAAGTGCAACAAATTATTCAAGATATTTCCCACTAATTAAATGGTAATATAGCGGTAGTAAGAGATCGTTCCCACAGAGAGCTGTGTAATTGATAGGTTATTTGATCAGCAAAATAAAGTAAAAGACAAAGGGATTGGTTTAAAGTAAAATGAAAATAATAACAAATAAAAGAAAGATGATTAAGGAATCATTCGCCATCACTGGAAAGAAACTTAATAAAAAGTACTTTTTTATTTCTTGTATAATTTCTATTGTCACCAACCGTAGAATAACAATAAGCTCTGCTATCCTCGGAATTTATGTTGCCGCTGGATACGGAAGCGCTCGAATACTAGATTCTATCCATCTGAGCCACCATGAATAAGCTCTCAAGGTGAAACCCAAACGAGTGCATTATGTTTGGTAAATTAGGTTGATCCTAGCAGAAGACGCATAAGCTCAGTCTGCTTACTAGTGTCATCTCTATACACAATTGCTTAACAGAATCCCTCTGTCATCTTTTGAGATGTACTACTTGTGTATGAAATTAAGTGACTATTACATGTATCACCAACCCCAATACTAGTAGAAGAATTACTATCAGGTTAATTCAAATGGACAATTGAATAACCCAATAGTAATCTTAGACGATAAAATAATAGAGACAATCAACGAGAAATTTAACTCAAAATAAACTTGTGAAAAGAATTAAAGTTCCATTAATCAGGACTTTGAAATCATCCTTAATCAGTAAAAAATTAGCTACACATGGATTTACTAAAACCCATTAATAATATATAGAAGAGGAAAATAACTTGGTTTCCCCTAAGAGGGGTAAACCCTAAAATATAAAACAAAACCTTTCTCTCCTTCCCTCTCTGTATTTTTTTCTCTCTCAAAAATTGTATATTTTTCTCTCTCCTACTTATATAGGAAAAGTCACTGTCTCAGTTTCCTAAGTTGCCTCCACAAATTAAGTAATTGATAAAGAAGCAAAGTCGGTGATATGAGTCCAACGTTATCAAAGAATAAGTGACAGTGATCTGGGGCATCACGAAGTACTCTAATAACATGAGCACGGATTTTGATTGGACTGGATTCGAGTGGAACTCATATGAACGATGTGTCTTCTCTTAACACTAACTGTGTATCTAATTCGATGTATGAAGTTGTACCAAATTCCCATTTTCATCTTTTACGCGTGAGAATAATTCTCCACTCAAGCTTGTTCTGATAACTCTCAAACTCCATCGACGACGAACTTATATTCCTCGACTGAATTCTCGGTCAAGTAACTCACCCCATTCTTCCTTTCCTTGTCGGTGTAGAAAACAGCGACTAGCAATGCCAAACACCCCTTGTACATATCCACCTGACCCATGGCTAGCCGGAAGCAAACCGTGATTACATGGTTAAGAAAATACGGCATACTAGCAACCTTTTCTTCCGTGAAAACTCGATTCCGTCCATATGGACCATATCTGTAAACATCATCATCTCTTGCCTTGAAAACCAATCAGCGTCATCATTGTCTCCATTGGCTTCAACCTAAATCCCATGTATGTCTCGAGCTCATCTCAACACCATATGCTCGAGTTACTGTTGGGATCCTAGTCCCACATTGGTTAGATGGGGCTTAATTGGTAGTTTATAAGTCAATGGGTTATCTCATCTAGTTAACCGATTTTCGATTTGAGTTCTACCCATGGGCTTATGACGAATTTAGGGTCGGTACTCTAACATTTGGTATCAGATCCAACCACCACGACCAATGCCCGCTCCACGGAATGAGTGACCTATATAGGCTAGATTAAATTGTTGGGGCACCTATGTATGGGTGTAGTTGTCACCTGTATTGAATACTGATAGGGGAGTGAAGCCTCCATAAGAAAAGGATACCTTTGGGTAAGTGTCGATAGAGTGGGACAACGAGGAAGCTGGGTCTGGAAGCGTGGTGGGATGTTGGGATCCTAGTACCACATTGGTTAGATGGGTCTTAATTAGTAGTTTATAAGTCAATGAGTTCCCTCATCTAGTCAACCGGTTTTTGAGTTGAGTTCTACCCATGGGATTATGACAAATTTAGGGTCGGTACCCTAACAGTTACTCTCTGCAGTCAATGGCATCACGATCAATCTCTGCCATGCCAGCAAACCAAGCTTGATTGCAACCATGTCTTTACTGACTTCGTAACCCTGCAATTTTCTCCATCTCTTGATGATTGCAGAAACAACATAATCGAGTTTCAACTGAGTTGCAATGACTGATCACAACACCATCTTCATCGAGCACATCATCCATCATCATCAAACTCGGACGTTCAGTCCATATATATATATTCCTTCTTCGTCTACATCATCACTTCCATTCTCCGCTGCCATCACTCGAGCTGAGATGACCTGCACCGTCTTAAATCTCATTACTTCCTCGTCACTTCCAAAAGATAATGGCAGCAGTTCATCTTCATTAATCACATCAACCTTCATCTCGAACTAATAACTACATACTCGAACTACAGCATATAACCTATGGAAACATCCATCGTTCTCTGCCAAACTTTGAACAACATCAAAGATCGTCTCTGCTTCCATCATTCAGCCTCATCACTGCCATCAAACTCGCATCATCATCAGGTTCTTCCATTCAACTCCCATCACAGTAGGCGCATCATTTCCGGTCACCATTATCCCTGCCAATGAGTTCCGATGGCAACCTTTCATGATCATCGATCGACTAGAGCAATCCCAAGACCAAAACTATTTGATAACATTATCAACCACAGACCTCTATCTCCATAGCTGGTGATAAACTAAAGAATAACTCTTTGGTTTGATTACGTGAATTGGGAGGAGAATACGATGGTGCCCTGAACGAGTTATTTGGTGCCTTTAACACTAGGGCTGCCTCTTAATAGAATGGACGCCCCCTTAGTAGTTCTAACATCTTTCTTTAGCACTTCCCATTTAACCGCCAGTTTTGGACAACCGACAACTTAACTTTTCATTTCGCCCATTACTTCTTCATATGTGGTCGGATTGATCTTATTCTTGTGCCATTGGCTTCGCCTTTTCGTCCTCTCCAAGATGATGACTAGAAATTCTCCATTTGAACGAGTTACATTGGGTCTTTGGCCCTTCTTCACTTGTGACTTCACTTTTGTAGCTATTTCCACTTCTTTTGGACGATTCATCTAATAAAAGACATAAACTAGAAAACAATCATAATACAAGGTAATATGCAATAAACATAGCTAAAACAAGTACGGAATTGACACATAAAACATGTAAATAAAGCACTTATCAACCATGCTTCCAAACAAGTTTAGAATTGGTTCATCTAACTTTCAAGAACTATGTGATTGATCAAGTACCACTCAATCATAACTCATGGGTTTACGGTTCTACCAAAACAAGTTTCGGTTCTACCTCCACGTGAGTATTGTGCATAGTTACACTAGCTTACCAAAGATACGGCTGACTAGGTACTAGGATAGGTTCCCCACATATATTTGGTATCTAACTTGTATGCACTGCACATGTCCATAGGATCGGTTCCCCTTTCTTCCATAAACCTTGATGCACCTCATACAAGGATCGGTTCCCCTTGTGATGCACTGCACCTCTTACAAGGATCGGTTTCCCTTCTCCCAGTAATAAGTTCAGACATACACAACCCGATCATACCCCAGGTGATTACTTAAGGTTGGTTTTACTAATAAAAGTCATACCAATATATAAGTCAGGCCTCATTGAATAGTTTTACCAAGAACACAAACAAGTCATGAGCGGTTATACTAATCACACATATTGGTCGTTCATAAGATATGCAATAAAGAATAGCCCCAATAATGCCTGGCGATTTCCTTTTCGGCTCACAACACATATGATGAACTTACTTCCTTAGAACAAATGTAAACATTGTTCCCTAGGATGAAATCCTCACCTCATACCCATACATAATCACAATAGCATTCATATGATTATGTCGATGTCTTATATACAAAGTTTAATGGTTAAGCAAGAAACTTCATATTATATTCCTTAATACTATGTCTATCTAGAGTGTTCATGCTTCATAGTTTTATGTTTTCAATATGCACGACTTGAAAGATACGTTAGGGAATGAAACAGTTCAAGTCAAATATCACTAACCTCAAGTGGAAGGATGATATTGTCGTTGTAGCTCCGCACTTCTTTAAGTCTTCGCGATACCTTTAATGTCTCACCCTAATACTTTCAAGATAACATATATGAAGTTGACTCTAGTACATTTAAAACAAGTGACTTCTTAAATGAGTTTTGGCTCACTAAAATATGACAACCAAACTTGACATACCAACGCTTGGTGGGTTCAACCGAGCAATGCTCTAACAGTTTTATTCGGTTACACTTACGAATTTTGCTCAATTGATCCTTTATATTTCTGAAATTTGGTTTGATTAATTAATATTTGCGAAATGTCGGAATCTTAATTTGTTCTGGACTTTTTTAATTTCAATTAGTAATGAAGATTTTGTTAAATTTTAATTTATCAATTTCGTTGTTTGTACTAAACGCATAACAAAATATTGGTAGTAGTAGTAGGACATTTAGGTAAAAAAATTGCTATCTTCACGGTTTGAATCATAAATATGTGAATAGCGACAACAAATGCCTTAGGGACGTGCCAGACAACGAATTCCGCCTCTCCATATTTGAATGTACCATGGGTTTTCAGTCTCTTTCCTTCACAATAAATTGAATTTGTATATATTGACAGATACCGACATGGATTAACAATGGTGGTGATCGAGACTATTGCCATTTATATAGAAAGTATGCTTACCAACAACTCTGTAATATAGATTCATGACGGCTGCATGAGAGTATTGTGTATGTAGTATTAGGGTAAAAACATGACCCTTCTCACATCTACTCATTAGAGATGCTAAAAATGCCACATATCTGATATATTCCGGTGAAAGTCGAAAACTTTGTCCCAGCATATGAAACCTGAACAACTTCCAAAAAATTGAAACATGTTCCGTTATTATGTGTATTTTGTTGAATGTATGTCTGTTGGGAATTATCAACAGTTGGTGCTTTTGATGTTGGTGAATCCATGGTGTCCGAGAAACTATTGGGGAAACATGTTTTCATTTTTTATAAGCTAGTTTTTAGAGTTTCATATGGATATCCTGATGGAGAATTCAAAATGGTAATGATGATTGGTCAAAATTCTTTCAAGTAAAGTACAAAACTAAAAATGGGGAATGGATCACTTAATACAAAAAGTATTCTATTTGGCCTGGAATAAAGTGGATCATAAATGAAGTGTAGGATAACACTAGATGGATTGTTGGTGATGGGAGAAAGATTTCTTCTTGGAGAGATAAATGGGTGAAGGATAAATATCTACAGGACCTTTAACCTGGCAATACTTATATACTGCAGTTCCCAGATATGAAAGTGTCATATTTTCTTCTTGATGGTGAATGGATTGTTCCCACAGAACTCTTAAATATGATTGATATAAATGAATTACCAGTAGTGGGTGCAGAGGAAGATAAGAGGATATAGACTGGCACTATAATAGGTCAATTTACAGTAGCCTTAGCAGTGGAAATCATGAGACACAAATTTCCTCCTCTACACTGGTCAAAAAACGTTTGGAACAAATCTGTGCATCCTAGTATTTCTAGTAACATTTGGAAGTTGGTCAGAAATATTTGTGCCACTGATGATAATATGAAGAAGAGAAAATTCCAATTGGTGTCTAGATGCATATTATGCAGGACAAAGGAGGAAACAAGAGATTATATACTTTGGTATTGCAATTACAGTGAGATTATTTGGAACTGGCTTGGGGGTATATTCAATTTTAAAAATTCAAGATCTTTTGAGGAGGTACTTTGTTTGGCAAAAAAACAAGAGTCTAGCTATTAATGAATTATGGATGTTGAGTGCATTTATCACCAAGAAGGAACTCTGGTTTTTGAGAAATGGTTGCACTTATGGTGAAAAGAAGTGTGATTTGAATGCTACTAAGAAGATAATAATGCAAGTCATATTTGACTGTGATATTAGACTGAAAGCTTACATGTGGAACTGTCAGTATGATTTACAAGTATTTAAAAAGTTTGGATTAAAGGCTAGAAGGGTGAAGAGCTTGATGACAAAAGAAGTGTTTTTCCAGCTTCCAAGCCAGGGTAAACTATTTTTGTGTTGTGATGGTGCCTCTAAAGGAAATCCAGGGATCGAAGGTTATGGTGTAGTGGTGAGAACTTCTACAGGTGGATTTGTTGTTGCTATTTCAGGGGGATTAGGCATATCTACTAACTACTATGCAGAGGTATTTGCTATACTTATTGCATGTGAATGGGCACTGCATAATGGGTTCAGGGAACTTGTTTTTAGAACTGATTCTCAAGCAGTAAAGAATGTATTCCAGATTAAAAGACTACCTTGGTTTGCAGTAACAAGATGGGAGAAGATTTGTGCTGAGGTGATGTCATATAGCTTCATTCACAGTTACAGAGAAGTAAACTTTTTTGCTGACAACATGGCCAAAAAAGGGGCAGCTCTTGGAAGGGGAGAACAAAGAATATATGGGAGTAAACCTCCTTTCCTTGGCTGTTTGGAAAGCCCATACCAAGTTTATTTCAGATTTTGTTAAAAAAAAGCTATATAATGGGCTTATTTTTGCTTTTTTCTGTTTTTAGCTCTTATTGAGTTGTATTCTTTTTGAATTCTTTGGCTATTAATAAAACTTTATTGTTTAGCAAAAAAATATGGATATCCTGACATACATGATACTATTTTAATATTTTGATATCATTCTCACTTACCATGTTTTATGTAAATGGGTCGTTGATAGTAATCATTAATAATTGTTTTGCCATCTCTGTCATTTATCTGGGTTTAATAAGTTTAGTTTTGTTTATTTACACAGCCTGATGTACTTAAGCAATTAAGGAGCGAATCATAAGCTGGAACTTGGTATTGCTTATCTTTGATTTCCTATCTTTATTCCCCTGTCAAAGATGGAGATATATAGTATGTAAGGTAAAGTCGCTTTTGCACTGTTTTCTGATGTGCTACTGCAATATATTTGTACCATTAGTATGAAAAACCCGTAACAAGTGAGGAGTCTAACATAGAAATATAAAAAGTCTAAAATATAAGCAAACCAATGTATATTAAGTACTATGCTTGATGATCCAAAAATGCAGATTTCACTCAGGTTTGTTGAAAATTCTTGGTCTGAATTTCTATTTGCAACTTGGTTTTGATGCAAGCTATATGTTTTAGATTGATATTTTTTGCAGGTACAATTTCAGGGCCATAAATTTTACCCAGTCATTAGCTTTCTTTGAGTGTTTATTATTTGGTGACAGAAGTAATGGACCTAGGGTGTTTGGTAAATGCCCCTGACGACGTAACTACCAGACCAGCCTGGGTACATTTTTTAAATCATTTTTCATCGTTGGTACTGTTGTGTTACTTCAGTTATAGCTGCAAATTTATTGGAGTGGCTAGATAACTTGAGTATGTGACACAACACTCAACAAAATATTGCTCTTCGTGTACCATATACAAGTCATGTCAAGTACCTGATGTTATATATGTTAATCCTTTAGAAATCGATAGAATTACTTAGTGGGAAGTAGATGTGGCTATCAAACTTCAAGTTAGAATTCTTCCTTGGAACAAAAATGTGGATGAAATGTCAACATGACAACTTTGTGGATAGAATTCTTTTTACTCGTCCAGAGGTTCTAAGTTTTCTTTCACAGTATTTTCATATCTATTATTGGCAATACCGGACGTAAATGTGCTTTTGTGCTCTTTAAGATCAGTATTCTTGCCGCAATATTATTTCGGTGCATCCATGATTTAAAAAAGAATAATACGTATTCAATACAATCGCTAAATATATAAATTTCTTTTTCTAACTGTTTTTTTAATCCATTTGTTGGCATAGGATTTTTGGAAATCAAGTTGCTATTATTGACCTCCGCAGATGTACCTGATTAATGGTGTAGGTTGGACTTCTATCAGGCCGAACGTAAAAATTTGTTGGATCCACATAACCAAATATTGGGCGGTACTCTAAATATTGTAGTAATACGGTGGGACAAAATCTCTGAAATTCGCCGCACAAGTTTTGGTAATCCAATTTCTGCAATACCAGAGAGCTATTAGCCTGATAATTTGAAGCTTTATAGAAGCTTATAATCCAAGGAGCAATAACTAAGTCAATATTTGTTACGTGTACAAAGTGAAACAAGTAAATACAAGTAAGCTTACTTACAATGATACTTTGGTTGCTCTTCTTTAGAATTTCTCTTAAGAGGGAATGCTCAAGATAAAATCTATATATACAAGGAAGTCTTCCAGTCTTTAAAAATTTATAGTGTCATATATCACGTAAAAAATACAAACAGATGATACAATCTTTGTGTGAATGAATATTTTTGATCAAAAACATTATTGTTGGGAACGACACTCGCATCGCGCGTGTGTATTTTGCTAGTATGTATAGAGAAGATTAACTTACTTGGTTACAAAGCAATTCGTAAACATGGAAACTAGTTCGTGAAACCTGCTTTGTTTATCCTTGTTCATCAATATAAATATATGACTCCTTAAACACTAGAATATTAATCCTCCATAGCACTTCTATGTCCTAGTTGCGGTTAGAGTAGTCTCAAAATCTTAGGTTTAAAATACTTCACCAAGGATTCGTGAAGCAAGGTCAGACTATCTTTTACCTGATAGTTTTTTTGTCCTAATCTTGTTCTTATTGGTCGTCATAATTCCTAAATTGTAGATTAAAAATTAGACATATAGAAATCATAAATTACTCATCATATCAGACTTTGTGATTCCAAAATATGGACATCTAAATCATTTTTGGTTTGATTTTTTTTTTTTAATTACGAGGTAGGATTGATTACGCATCTCTATAGATTTTGAAGAGAATAAGTTCATCCTAATCTTGAGTTTTTATGATATCTTCTTGAAAAGGAGAGGGTACCAAGTACACCACCAACTTTTTATTTGGCAACATGTATGAAAAAAACTAATACAATCACAAATAGGTCAAACAAAAAACCCTTGAATATAATATTATACATAGATTTTTTTGGTTCTCTTCCATAATCAACATGTATAAACTAAAAATTCGTGTACCAATTGTGTAGAAGCGTTCTTGGACTATCTCAAAAATCAATATATAGTATGTATCTGAATCGTAAAAGATATGAATTCTAACAAGTATGAAACTTGCAATTTATCTTTCAAGATATGAATTCAACAAGAAAAAGTCTTCATTTGATATCAATCAATAAGAAGTTAAAACTATCCAGATTGATTTACGTACTACTTGTGTTAACCCTATCTTAAAGATGAATGACATAATACGGAAAAGGAAAAACATCAGACACCAAAATTTTGTTAATAAGAAAAAATATATTCGTAGAAAAACATAGGGTCCTCTTCCAACTTTGAACACTACTTTGTATTAAACCGCTAGGGATCACATTAGCCTATTATCAGACTTCAGGATAAAATTTAGTTGATACTGAATTAACCCTCTAAGAAATTTAGGTGCAGTCATGTTCCTTATGTCTATTGAACTTCGTAAGGTTCTACGCACTTGATCCCCTTAGATGGCATCCTTTATCGCCTAAGAGTTGCATTAACCTCATTGAAGACTTTTGATACCTACTTGTCTCTGATAGAAAATCCTATTTGATTTACCTTTTGATATGTTTTAATCTAGGTTTGGAAATATGTTTGTAGTAGAAAAGGTCCAGCAAACCTCACGGATCTGGAACATTAACACTCTTATCAAAGAGAATCCTAGATCACTAACCACCTCTCAAGATTAATCCAAAAAATCACAGAAGAGTTTAGATATCTATCTTGAGGAACCACAAAGTCTGGGATGAAGATAAGTTAGTGTTCTTCCAGATCTAAATTTCGCGAGCTTCAATAACCAATAGAATAACATCCAGATAAAAGAACTATCAGGTGAAAGTAGTTTAACCGGGAATCACGAACCTTAAGTGAAGTATTCAAATTCGTAACATAGATTTAGGTCCTTAAAGAAAACTAGATTATAGAGTACCTCTCTAGCTTTGTAACTAGGACACTAGAGTGTTAGGGATTAAGTAATCCATCTACAAGAGTATTTATACATATATAGATTTTCAAGGCTACAAATAGATTTGAATTCAAGTTAAGTTAGCTTGAGATTCAAGAAAATTAACACGGTTTAGATGATACTCCTAGTTAGGAATTTATGTAACCATGTGAAACGTCCACCTTGAAATCATACATAAGAGTATGCACTATGGTCTAGGTAGACTTTGGAACTGCGCACAATGATAGTCTATGTAGCGTCTAAATAATCCTTTGAACTTACAAGAAGTAACAGTGTTCATTAACACTCAAGACTAAACAATAATCCACATGCCCAAAGTGATTTTGTGAAAATGTTTTCTTATAAATGTCTATGAGAGCTAAAGTAAAAGCGAACATAGTCATATAAATAGATCATAAACTTTTGCTATATGAAACTGTGTAGATATGCAAACCGGGTTGGAAAACCTCTTGGTAGTTGATGCGTGTCGTAAGTGCAACAAATTACTAAAGATATTTATCACTAATTGACTAGTAATATAGTGATATTAAGGATCATTCCTACATAGAGTTGTGTAATTGATAGGTTATTTGGATCAGTAAATTAAAGTAAATAACTTAGAGGGGTTGAATTTATTAACAAAAAAGAATAAGAACTCAATTTGAATAAAAAGTGATTAAAAATTCCTTTGTCGTTACCAAGCGTTGACCATATTAGTTTACTTATCTATTTTTCGTTAAAACCATTCATCACCAACCATAGAATAACAACTAGATCAATGTTATCCCAAAAACTCATTCTATCACTGGGTACGAAAATTCTCGACTACCAGATTATATTCGCCTGAACCACTAAGTAGTAGATCACTCAAGGTATGGCCCAACCTAACGCTTTAAGTTTTGTGAATTTAGGTTGATCCCATTAGTTAAACTCCTATATTAAGGTCCAGTTGCTAATGTGATTTTTCTTCGCAATCACTCCATATAATCCTCTGCCAGGTCTCGCTGTTTCTACTAGTGTAGAGAGGCACGATTACTTATCTCCTAACTTATAATAACAATAGAATGTTAAATAGATTAATCTAGTTGTGCATCTAAACAATCTAAGAAAATCAATCATAAAACCTAGATATATATGAAAAAATGGGGGTATAAAAACCACACCCAATAATTCGTTCGGCAATCTGTATGGACTAAACTCCTACTTAATCCCGAAAGCACCAATTTAAAAGCAAGACTCAATCAAAGAGTTTATATCTCTTCTCAATACAATTAACAAATCAAACAGATAGAAATCTGTGAGCGTGATTGTAGATGGTGGAGTTTCGACAAAGGATAAAATCGTAAACCCATAATTATACGAACTTATGATCCAGCTATCAGACGTGAGTATTGAGACACGGGTCTCTCATCGAACCTCTGACTGAGAATACTGTCTCTTAGAGTACATGCAGATATGTAGTCTCTCGGCTGGACAACGACATATCTCATGAATACTGAACACTTCAGTAATTATTTCTATATAGAATCACGAGATTGACGGCTTCTAGACAGCTTGCTCTGCTAGTATAGAGTGATAACGTCTTCAGGATACAAACAACAGTTTTCCCTGACTATATAAAGGATATGAAGCTCCAACAGGCTCATATCAGAATAATTAATGCTCCTAGACAGCTTGCTCTACTAGTATAGAGCCATCAATTAATTATTCTTAAATTCTTGGATTCGTCCAATGAATTTCTGAAAATATTCAAATATTTTATGAAAGTATTCAAATACTTTTGTAATATTTCGTTACTTCAATCCATGGTTCTTCCCAGCAGAATTCCATAGGTTAGTAATAAATATTCAACAACACGGGCATCTGGGCTACCTCTGAGTAAGCCCCGACTCAAATGGTGCAAGTGTACTCGACGATGATACACTAACAATCACCGTACGAACAAGTATTTCAAAATACGACGAGACGATGAACCTGTGCAAAATAGGAAGGAAAATAATAAATAATTAAAAATTGACCAAGGCGCTGGGAGAATGGGCCCACTGACCAGTCAGACGTGTCGTGGTTAGTCCCACGCTAGTTTCATATTTTTATCATATTTTTTATTATTTTCCTCGAGTTCATGAAAATCCTTTCACTTGAACAAATACCTTTCGTTTTGAGGAAACTCCTCAGTTTCATGGTGTTTCCCTCACACCAAAAAAATAATATAAAATTAAGGAAAACACTGTGGGCCGTGATTATTGGCCAACCGGCCATGCCTTGATCCCAGTCGGCCCCACACCTCATGGTTCCTCATTATTTTATTATTATTTCCCTAATTTCATGAAAACTCCTTAATCTCATGAGATTTACTTGATCCCAAGAAAAATAATATAAAATTAGGGAAACCCGTGTGACAGGGCCCTAGCCAGACGGTCAAGCCCTAGCTGGCCCCACACGTCCTATTTTATTATTATTATATTTTTCATGTTTCCATAATCCCATGAAATTCCTTGATTTCATGACATTTCCTTCAAATTATGAAAATTCCTTTAAATCATGAAATAATACATAAAATTAGGGAAAACTCATAGGACCGGGCCCTAGCCGGCCCAACAAAAACTCCTTGATATCATGGAAACTCAAGCCGGGCATAATAATACATGAAAACTCATCCGGTCCCAACAAATAATACATGAAATAATAATGCTCAAGCCGGTCCCACACATCCCTTATTTTATTATTATTATTTTTCATGTTCCCCTCATCTCATGGAAACTCCTTGATTTCAACAAAACTCTTTGATTTCAACAAAAACTCCTTGGTTTTAACAAATTCCTTGGTTTTATCATACTTCCCTAAAACCATGAAAATATTATAAAAATTGGGAAAACGTGTGGGATTGGGCCCTTTGGCCGGCCGGATATGCCTTGGCCATGGTCGGTCCCATACTTCATGATTCCTTCACTTTTTTATTATTTTCCCTTCATCTCATGAAGTTTTGACGGTTTCATCAAAAATTCCTGATTTCTTCATATTTTCTCAAATGATTGCTCAAATGCACATCTGAAAATATCAAAATTCTCAGAACTGAGATACGAACACTTTGGTGACATGAGCATGTTACCTTGATCGACCAAGGTTGGCTCTTTGGCTCGCAAGAATCCGGTCCCGCGTATTTACACAATTTGACCTAATTTAAGCAATTGCACGTATTAGGTCCAAAACTCTTCCAAATAATTTTGGGATTTTCATGGAACGATCGTCATTCGATCCCGTTACCACCCAGGGAAAGTTTCATGACCCCTTGATCGGTCTCCCATCTCTTCATAATTAATTAGGTTTTATCACCTAAGGCTCAGACGATCATTTTCGAATAAATGATTAAACCAGCATTTGATCATTCTTTTATCAACGAATCACCAACTCTTCGAGGGGCCTTGGTATTTGCTCACACGAGTATATGAGAGCTGCATGGTTAACCCACGGTCCTATGAAGTTGGTTCTCCTTCATTCCATTGTTAATTTTCAAATAAACCATCAATTGTTCATCAATTGATAAAATTAGAGTTTCTGAATCCAAGGATTATAATTCCAGATTCAAACACTAATAATTTTATGACGATCTCATGATCAGTATTCTTATTAATTATGCTCGGTTCAACTACCAGTATTTTAATTAATATTTTATTTTGGTCACGCTACCAATAATTCATCAGATGAGCAACACTTGCTCAGACGAGCAATATTTGCTCAAACCAAGGAATGTTGGTTCAACTATCAATATTCAACAATTCATCTAATGAGCAACACTTGCTCACTTTAACGTCAGAATTTTATCTTTGTCTCAGCAAACATGTTCAATTCATGTCTGAATATTTTTGCAAATCATGTTCAACTCAGCAAATACATGGACTCATTGTCCCATTAAATCATGAAGTCGACAACTGACTAATTAACCACGAGACGTCAATCGTGTCACTTGGGGGGATATCAACTAGGGTTTTGATTTGGCGGTCTATGACACATGTGTTCAAACACACGATGGAATGTGAGCAAGTCTTGCAATCAGTTAAAGAAGTTAACAAAGTAGTGGATGGAAAATCGACCAAGTCTCCGCACGATGAGAAACTGGTTTCAAACACGATTTCTATTTCCGCACTTCTTGATTCTATCAACTATTAAACTTCATGGGATCATGGTGTCTACAATTCCAGCAATATAAATAAGTCTCTGAATCATGATGACAACAACAAGAATCTCACGTCTCACTGAAAATACGAGATCAACAACTCATCAATTGAGCAATTACTATCAACTGAGCAATTTCAATCATTCAGAACTTATCATATTCAGAATTCACAACCATCCTACAATCTTTGATTACCATTGATTCCACACGTTTCTTAGATTCCCTCCTACAGATCAACCCATCATCTCTTGTGACAGAATTTACTCTGGAACGGCCATTGTCTTGGTTTAGGCCGGAGTACTACAGATTGATCTCTCGAATTCAAAGAACCCCTCTGCAGCGGTACATCTGTGTGAGGTTGAACATTTCCCTCGGTTCAAGGAGTCCCCTACGGACGGTCGTCTCCTCAATTTCTTATAAACCAGCAAATTATTTTTCCCAATCTACAGTGATTGATATGAGAAATAACTTGGACGGTACCAAAGACCAATGCCCAAGTACCAATCAAGTTCTATCCAACAAACAAGGTCGTATCTATCAACTGATTGAACTACACACAACCTGTGATATTAAAATTATATAAAATATAATGCGAAAAAGAAATAACACATACACCATAAATTTTGTTAACAAGGAAAATGCAAATGCAGAAAAACCTAGGGACCTAGTCCAGATTTGAACACCACACTGTATTAAGCCGCTACAGACTCTAGCCTACTACAAGTTAATTTCGGACTGAATTTAGTTGATCCCTAACCAAGTCTCACACCGATTAAGGTACAGTCGCGTTCCTTACGCCTCTAGAACCACACCAAATTCAGGGCACTTGATTCCCTTAGATGATCTCACCCACAACTAAGAGTTTCTACGATCCAAAGTCAAAGACTTATAAACAAATTTGTCTCCCACAGATATGTTTATTCTTTATTCGGTTTTTGTTCCATCTTTTGATAATAAAGGTGAACATGAACCAACTAATAATACGGTCTTATACTCCCGAATAGCAGCCTAGAAATTTTAGTCACCTCAAAATAACTCGACTGATTAATAGTAAAAGTTATTGCGGAATCACAAGAGTCTGAGATGGAGAACTGTTGTGATTAATTTTTATATATTACCTATTGGAGATAAATATCGAGTAAATCTTAGATAAGATAAAACTCAATACGATAGAACAAGTAAGATCAGAATACGCAACTACATAGAAAATAGTTAGATCTGGTTTCACAAATCCCATTGAAGTTTTCAATTCGTTAACCTATAATGGTTTTAGGAAAAAACTAGGTATGCAACTAGGAACACACATAAGTGTGGGGATTAGGTTTTCCCATTGCTAGAATTATCCCTTATATAGTCTTTCAAATCATGGTTGCTTTCAATCAAAGCTAAGATAGCTTAGTAACAAAGCATTCAATATTCACCGTTAGATGAAAACCTAATTTAAGATTCAAGCTAAGTCTGCTTGAAATAAAGCAATCAATATCCACCGTTCGATGGTCTTAGCTTGTTACACACAAATGAAATATACCTTCATTTAGATGGTCTTAGCTCAATAATAGTTAACAAAAGTTATCCATTTGAACACTCTTGTCTTAGCCGTATTCATCTAACACTTTTAAATTAAATATGACGATCAATCAATCATGAAAGATAATCAAATGAATTTAATTATGTTTTAAATAGAGTTGTTCAATTGTTCACTATCTCATAGAAATATATATGAACAAATTGATTCGAAATAGGTTTGATTCATAATCGTACAAAGTACTTATACAATAATCAATTCATGAACATTAAGCCACGGTTTGCAAAGATTGCATTCCTTAGATCATAAATGTTTTATTTCATGAGTATGAGAATCATACATGACCGATTCTAGAACTTCACCACTAAGTTCACCAACCACGTATGTGAACAACAGCTCCAGACCTTGGCCTGTCAAGCCGTTCACAAACCCTGTTCGCAAATAGCTATCCTGGACCCAACTCAAGTAAAACCATTTGCATACTAGGTATGCAAACAAGATTCCCGGACCTTCTCAGGTAAAACCGTTCTCATAATAGGTACGCAAACAAGGTTCCCGGACCTAAATCATTACAAAATAGTTCGCATACTAGGTATGCATACCGTGTTGTACTCAGACATGGGTAACTATTCTAAACTCTAATTTTAATCATTGAAACATCCTTGGAAGACGACAATCACACAAACCATTAGATTCAAGTAATTTTCAAGTGATCGAATGATCAATACAAAACTTCCCAAGTTAACATCAAATGACTATCTCACACAAATCATATAATCACATGATCATCTTTTGACATTTTATTTAGTTTCCGACAAATAAATTATTTCCAACTAAACTCGTCAAGAATATGATGAACATAGCTAAAGAAAAAAATCTTCCAACACATATTTAGAGAAATAGATAAGCGAGGTAAACTCGACTCGAAATATCAAATGTGTATAATGTAAAAGTCTATATAGCTATACGACTTAGTATCATTAGAAGATAGAATATAATAGAATTCTGAGTGATAGATAAGTTTTAGTCTTCACATATCTTTTGTTGATGAAGTTCCTCCAAGCTCCTCGGTAGATCTTCATCTTCAATTAGTGAACGCCGTGAAGTATAAAGCTCAACTACACATTCTATCTAAATCCGAGACATAGCTATAAGTAGGCTAGAAATCAAGTATATAGTTTTGATCAACTAAACTTGAGATAGCAATGGTTGTGAGTTCAACCAAGGAGTGCTCTAACAATCTCCTCCTTTGTCAATTTTAGTGACAAAACTATCAATACATATGGATTACAAAATAAATAAATGTTGTAGCTTGTCACCCATCATGCTTGATTTGCTTGGCTCTTCAACATTACTTGAATTCTTCGCTATCTAAGTAATTCGACGATTCTGAACGTGTTCAACTCAGCATCATTTTTTTTTAAAGATCCGTAGCCATAACCATAAGAAAAAAGATGTTCTCAATCATTGTTTTGCAGTGTCATAGTATTACTATAGATAATCAAAGTTCAATTGTATCACAACTTTGAAATAATATTATGGTGACATGTATCACTCCCCCTTAGTCAATACTTCATCTATGATGAAAACCACTTCCCCTTACATAATGATCTGTAAACCACATGTATGTAGTGTGAACAAATAATTCTCCCCCTTTTTGTCAATATAAATCGGCGAAGGTACGAAAGCTATGGGATCATAATGAAATTTTTAAAAAAGATACTTCATGACTAAAAGAGAACATATCAACTTTTTTTTTTGATGATTTCACTTATTCGAAACTTAGTGTATTCATCAAGGAGTTTATAAAGATACAATATAACTCCTACAATATTCCACAGCCATACTCCCCACAAAGATATGGCAATTAATCACAAGTTCAATTAAGAACTCTCCCCCATTTGATGTCATTCCCAAGAGAACAACATGTGCGACCTTACTTTTACAAGAAAAGAAGAATTTGTTCTGACATTAACAAATCACATGGATTTGTATCAAGTAAACTCGAATAAATTAACCACAAGAAAACATTAATGATTAATTTTATCGGAAACGCTCAACATAAGAAAAACTTACGGAGCCATACAGTACTTTCACATAAAAGTCGATGAGGGAAAGATCAATACTACATAATACTTTCAAAAGTTCATTCTATCTTTCATCAATATTTGCATAATGACACAATAGACTTAACTTTTGAGCATATATGAGATAAGCATAGTTCACGAACGTAAACACATGATATATGTCATAATCAATTGCAATATATAAAATAAAAAATATTTAAATACTGTAAAAATCATCTTCCAAATAACTTTAGAATTTAAAAAAATAAATCTAAAAATATTACAAGATGAAAATCGTTGAAATAGCTATGAGTAATAATCACAAAAAATGCTATTTCAAAACCTAGTTATCCTTCTTAAACACAAGAATAAATTCTCATAAGAAGTTCCCTAGACATCGTAGAGATTTCTCAGGGCGTCTAACGAGAATTCCTTTTCATTATTGAAAAATCCATTGATTACAAGATCATTCAATTCTTTCAAATCTTCAAAAATGTCAGTTAACTCACTAAGCTATGATTTAGTTTACACAAGGTGTTATTTGTCAAACACAACATTTCTTCGTAGTGAGCTATATTTTCCAAAAGATGAAATGATTTGAGATTTAAAATCTTCTTTTGCTGATGAAATCCTTCACCATAGCCCTAAAATTATTATCATGCTGACAAGCAGATAAAAAACAGTTAGAGGAAGAACATGTTTCATCTGTTGTAGACTTCTCCTTTTTCTTCCTTGAGGAAAGCATTCCTTCACACAGATACACATTAACTGCTTCCACTGGATCCATTTTTGTAGTACCTCTGGTTACAGGAGCCGTGATTCTATATCTTTCAAAGAAAAAGGGTGAAGGGCATTTTGATTTCAAAGGAATATAAATAAACCACAGGAATCACAAAACCCTAATAGGCACTTTGTAAAAGTCATCGGGGTTCATGATCCATTATTTATTTTTAACAAGAAAATATTCTCTTCACAAACCTAATCTAACATGTCCTTATTTAAAGAAATATAATTACACAAAACTTGAGCAACCTTGATGCAATCCTCATATTCTCAAGTTAATAATGAGGATGCAAACATTGTTAGAGTTAGATAGCAACAGAATAAAAAGAATGCTCACTTCTTTTGTTACAAGGTGACATACTAAGGATTTTTGCATAAACATATTTCTTACCTCACCTGAATCTGGTTCTTCTAGACTCCTTCTTGTCACGTGAGGATCCCAGTTGATTACTCAATGTCATATTCATCTTTTGCATATCATTTTGAAGCTTGGAAATTCTTTTGTTGTTCTTATTCAATTTCCAACACTTACTTTGAACATGATTCGCGTTTCCACAAAACGAGCAATTCAGAGAGGAATCTTTGTTCTGGCGATTGACTTCCTGTTTATCACATTGTTTTACGTACATCCAAATTTCTAAAACCATCTGTAACAAATGAATTATTTGTGCTCACGGTATTGCTTTTGAACCCTATACCATTTATGTTTCCAAAAGACTTCTGACCAAATAGCATTGTTGAGATCTTGTTAGAACTTCCAGACAACTTCTGCAAGTCATACTTAAGAGTATCGACCTCTCTTTCCTTTTAGAGATAGAGTTCTAGTGAATATGTCATTAAGATTATCAATCTCAAGATTTTTCACATGAAGCGATGATTCAAGTTTTTTCAACAAGTTCTTTAGCTAAAGATTTTCTTGCAAGAATTCCAAAATGTCAGTGTCAGACTCACATTTTGAATCAAAATTTGAGTTTATAGAAGTTTTTGCTGAGATACAGATTTTTCTGTGAAAACTTTAGAAGTATACATGTTATTGACGAACTGACATGATTTCACTTCTTGTATTGAATCATCTGAAGCATCAAAAGAGAGAGCAACGTTTCTCAGATATTTCGCTTATTTTCACACTATCCTTGATCTTTTGTTTAATCAATGATCTGTTAAGATCAACATGATTTGAACTACATTCATTATCCCAAGAAAAGTTAGAAGATTCACTTGTATTGGTCATATCATTGAATGCAGATGTTTTGACCATGTTCTGATCATGATCAGGTATTTTTATCTTTCCAACAAGTGAGTTTATGGAAAGAGTTTCAAGGTTATTTCCCTCAAAGATGGCATGTTTCTTAAAATATCTAGCTGATATCGATATGAGAATTTTCATCACATGTGATTAAACTCATCAAGTGACTCTTCTTCAGCCATACGAAGGTTTTCCCAATTAGAATTTAGGTTTTGAAGCCTAACTTCTTTCTTAGAGGTATTCCCATTAAATATTGTTTCTAAGATATCCCAAGCATCTTTAGACCGAGTGCACATAGTCACATGGTACTGAAGATCTGGGTTAATGGCATGGATGATAGCAATTAATCCGTCAAAATTTTGCTTTGCAGCGAGAATCTCGATAGGATCATACTCATCACCAATATCCTTTGCAACAACTACACCATCTACTATAACTAATGGAGGATTATATCCATTAACAACACTAATCCATGATTGAAAATCACGCGCTTGAAGAAAGGAACGCATATCAATTTTCCACCATAAGTAATTTGATCCATCGAAGACTGAAGGTACGTTTATAGAGATAACACTTCTGCACATAGAGTCGGATTGCTAAAAAAACAGAGTTATGAGGACTTAGCGTGTTTTCCTACTTTGATACCAATTTCAAAAGCGTAGGTATAACAATCACACCCAATAATTTGTTCGGAAATCTATATTGACTAAACTCTAACTTAATTCTGAGAGCACCAACTTAAAAACGAGACTCAATCAAGAATTAAATCAAAAAGTTTATATCTCTTTCTCAATATAATCAGCAAATCAAACAGATAGAAATATGCGAGCCTGATTAATATGAGAAATAACTTGGACGGTAGCAAAGACCAATACTCAAGTGTCAATCGAGTTCTATCGAACAAACAAGGATGGATTTATCAACTGATTGAACTATGCACAACATGTGATATTTCAATTATATAAAAATATAATTGGAAAAAAAATAACACAGACACCATAAATTTTGTTAACGAGGAAACCGCGAATGAAAAAACCGTCGTGACCTAGTCAAAATTTGAACACCACACTGTATTAAGCCGCTACAGACTCTAGCCTACTAAAAGTTAACTTCAGATTGGAATGTAGTTGATCCCTAACCAATCCTCACACCGATTAAGGTACAGTCATGTTCCTTATGCCTTTAGAACCATGCCAGAATCTGCGCACTTGAACCAAAGTCGAAGACATATAAACAAATATGTCTCCGGCAGATATGTGTATTCTTTATTCGGTTTTTGTTCCGTCTTTTGATAAAATCAAGGAGAACAAGAACCAACTAATAATTAGGTATTATACTCCCAAAGAGCAGCCTAGAAATATTAGTCACCTCACAATAACCTGACTGTTTAATGGGAAAAGTTATTGCGGAACCACAAGAGTCTGAGACGAAGAACTGTTGTGATTTATTTTTATATCTTACCTATCAGAGATAAATCTTGAGTCAATCTTAGAGAAGATAAAACTCAATATAATAAAACAAGTAAGATCAAAATACGCAACTACAGAGAAAATAGTTGGATCTGCCTTCACGAATCTCAATGAAGTCTTCAAGTCTTTAACCCGTAATGGTTTTAGGAAAAACCTAGGTTAAAGGAGAATCGACTCTAGTACGTAACAAGGAACATACAGAAGTGTGGGGATTAGGTTTTACCATTTCTAGAGTTCTCCCTTATATAGTCTTTCAAATCAGGGATACTTTCGATCAAAGCTAAGATAGCTTAGTAACAAATCATTCAATATTCACCGTTAAATGAAAACCTGATTTAAAATGACAGTTGTAGATAGTGGATTTTCGACAGAGGGTAAAATTATAAAACTATATTCCATATTCGGCAATCGGATGAGTATTGAGACTCATGTCTTTCATTAAAGCATGAACGCTCATGCCACAAATCTCTGACTGAGAAGGCTGTCTCTCAGAGTATATGCATATGTGTAGTCTCACAGCTGAGTCCACGGCACATCTCATGAATATTGAGCAATTTCAGTAATTACTCCGGATCCGGCAATCGGATGAGTATCGAGGCTCATGTCTCTACAGCATGAAAGCTCAGGCCATAAACCTCTTATGGAGAAAGTCTCTCAGAGAAGATTCAGTTGTGTAGTCTCCCAGCTGAGACCACGACATATCTCATACTGTATATATAATCGAAAGATTGGACGGCTCCTAGACAGCATGCCCGCTAGTATAGAGCGACAACGTCTTCAGGATGCAACCAGGTTTTCCCTGACAATACAAGAGGAATATGGCACTCCATCAAGTTCATATTGCTCAACTCTCAGATAATTAATGCTCCTATACAGGAAGCCCTTCTAGTGTAGAGCCCTCAATTAATTATCTTAAATTATTTGAATATTCAGCAATATTCTACGAGCTATCGTTTGAATATCCAGCAATATTCTACGAATCATCAATTAATCGCCTGAATATCCTGCAATATTCTACGATTTTAAGTTACATTTCGTCATTTCAATTCGTGGTTCTTCCCAACAGAATTCCACGAGTTAATGATAAATGTTCAACGAAAACAAGCATCTTAGCATCGAATAAGCCCTGACAAAAATGGTGCAAGTGTAATTAGCAAATAATGCACAGACCAGCATTTTGAATGCACGAATGAGCATTTCAAAAAATATGAACGAACGAGGAACCTATGCAAAATAGGAAGGAAAAATAATTTAAAAAATAATTTAACAAAAGCTCTAGGGGACTGGGCTCACCAGCCGGCCAGTCATGCCATGACCAGTCCCGCGCCCAATTTTATATTTTATCATGTTTTACTATTTTCCTGATCTCATGAAAATCCTCTCATTCGAGCAAGTTTTCTTTATTTCAAAGAAATTATCTAAATCACATGATTTTATCAAAAAATAATAAAATTAGGGAAAGGTGTCATGGGACCGCCGGCCGGCCGATCATGCCCTAGACGTGGCCGATCCCACACCTCATGTCCCCATTATTTTATTATTCCTCCTAAAATTATGAAAATTCCTTGATTTTTTATGAATTTTCTCTAAAATCATGAAAATTACCTAATTTCATGTATTTTTATCTAAATCACATGATTTTATCAAAAAATAATAAAATTAGGGAAAGGTGTCATGGGACCGCCGGCCGGCCGGTCATGCCCTGGCCATGGCCGATCCCACACCTCACGTCCCCATTATTTTATTATTCCTCCTAAAATTATGAAAATTTGTTGAATTCATGAATTTTCCCTAAAATTACCTAATTTCATGTATTTTCTCTAAAATCATAGAAAAAAATATTAAAAAATTAGGAAAAAACTTGTGGGACCATGCTCTAGCCGGCCCCACACGCCCCTTGTTTTATTAATATTTGGTGTTTCGTTTCATGATTTCATCAAAAACTCCCTGATTTCAACAAAATATCTTGGTTTTCAACAAATCCCTTTGATTTTATGTAAAATTCCCTAAAATCATGAAAATTATATAAAATTAGGAAGAGTGTCTTGGGACCCGCGCCCATGGTCGTCCGGCCATGCCTTGGCCTTTGCCGGTCCCACACTCCCATTCCTTATTTTATCTTATTTTATTTTATCTCTCATCTTATCTTATGGAAGTTTCCTAGTTTTATCAAAACTCTCCAGTTTCATGGAATTTCCCTCAAATCAGATAAAATACATAAAATTACATAAAACTGGGAAATATGTGGGACCGTGCTTGTCAACCAGCCGGACATTCCCTAGTCTTGGCCGGTCCCACACCTTGTAATTCCCTGTTTTATTTATTTTCCCTCATCTCATGTATTTTTCCCAGTTTCAGCAAAACCATGGATTTTGCATATTTTCTCCAAATGTTGCTCAAACGTTCACCAGAAAATATCAAAATTCTCAAGACTGAAACACGGACATTATGGTGACACAGTCACATCCCCTTGACCGACCGAGGGTGACCCTGAGGCTTGTAAACAACTGGTCCCACATGTTTTAATGATTTTAACCTAATTTGCTCAACTGCTCATATTAGGTTCAAACTCTTTCCAAACAATTGGAAGTTTTCTCAAACGACCATCCACTGGTCCCACACGCACCAAGATTCGGTCTCATGACCTCTTGGTCGGTCCTTTGTATTTTCATAATACCCGGTTTTATTATTTGTCGCTCACACGAGCATTATTTCAGTGATTAAATCAGCAGTTAACCATTATTTCACCAACTGGTCCTCAAGAGACTTTGGTATTTTTGCTCATTCAAGGATATGGGAGATACATGGTGAACCTGTCATCCCTTGTAGCCGGTCCCTGTGTCACTCTGTATTGATTTTCAATAAATCATCATTTCGGTAAAATTAGGGTTTTGAATCCAGAGCTTTGCAGAAACGTGATTCTGAGCAGATTCAAACACTCTGATAATTTTATGTTGATTCCATGATTAACATTTTTATTTATTTTGCTCGACCCAGCAGTCAGTAAATTAAATTAATATTTTATTCGGTCCTACTACCAATAAATTCATCAAACGAGCAATATTTGCTCGAACTGGCAATATTTGCTCGAATCAGCAATATTCACTCAAATTAGCAATATTCGCTCAGACTAGCAATATTTGCTCGGATCAAAGAATATTGGTTCAACTATCAATATTCGATAATTCAACAACATAGTTTGCTCGTTTTAGGTTATAATGGTACCTCGTCTCAGCAGACATACATTTAATTCATGAGTTTTAGAATATTTGCTAAAACGTGCTCAACTCAGCACTATATGGACTCATCGTCCCACAAAGTCAGCAACTGACTCCACAATCATGAGATTTCAATCGTGTCACAATGGGGGGATATTAACTAGGGTTTTGGTATGGCGGTCTACGACATATGTGTTCACCCATGATGAGAATGTGAGCAAGTCGTGCAATCAGTTGGAAGAATCAGCAAAGTAGTGGGTGGAAAATTAACCAAGTCTCTGCATGATGAGTAATTGGTTTAACACAATTTCCCACTTTCCCACTCTTTGATTCCAGCAACTGTCACACTTCATGGGATCATTGTGTTTTCAATTCCGGCATTATAAAATGTCTCTGAATCCTGATTGAAATAACAACCTTAAACAACATTCGAAGATTCGAACACTCGAACATTCGTATAGCAATTTCTCATCAAAGTTCATACAAACAATCTTTCGTCTACACGAACTCATAGAAATCACTCTCAATTGAGAAAAATTCAATCATTCAGATCATTTTCACGCTGAATTCACAACACACCTACAATCTCAGATCACCAATGATCTCACACATTTCTCATCTTCCCTCCTACAGATCAACCCATCATCTCTTGTGACCGAATTGACTCTGGAATGGCCATTGTTCTTGGTTTATTCCGGAGTCCTACAGATTGATCTCTCGAACTTAAAGTACTCCCTTATTGCAGTGCATCTGTGTGAGGTTCCACATTTCGCTCGGTTCAAGGAGTCTCCACACGGTCGACTCTTCAATTCCGTAAAAACCAACAAATCATTTTTTTCCCCATCTACAGATTGGTGACCACAGTGGGAGATTAATATCTCGGTTGCAATCTCTCATTTTCACAAGATGGTTGAGCTTAGGTCAGGATCAGTTACAAATCCTAACGTAAACATCGCTAGCACCAGCAACAATGAAAATATCCCGGAAACTATTCCGGCCACTAACACTGATGGTGGTGATATTAGTCCTCATCATGCCAACACGGAAGGTCATCCTTTGTTCGGCCGACACCCTGAATAAGTTAGAGGAAGTCCACCACCTACCATTGCTGATCTCATCAAAGCGCAAGAGACTCTTGCAAAGAAGCAGACAGATATGGCTGCAGCACAACAAAAATTATTTGACCATCTGAAGACCCTTACTGACAAACTGTCAGAGAAAACTCAAGAAAAAGGAAAAGAGAAGGAGAAACCCTCAGACACTGATCCTGAGGTGATTCCGATTCATGCAGTGGATGATGACGAAGCCGGCAAAGCTGCAGGTGATTCATCATCAAAGGAGTCATCAAACTTCATTACTCATGAAGACCTGGAGCGTCTTTTGGAGAACCGTAGAAATGGCAATACATCACATGTCCATCGTCACCAACCTCCTTATCCCGCCGCTACGCAGAGGATTCCTCTTCCTAAAGGTTACATTTCTCCAACTTTTATTATGTATGACGCGACTGGCAATGCTCGAGAACACGTCTCTCATTTCCTCGAAGCCTTGGGAGAACACGAACATAATCATGTTGTTTGGCTCAAGGAGTTTTCAAAATCCTTGAAAGGCAGAGCATACACCTGGTACAACAACATCGCACCGGGAACCATCAACAATTGGGGAGAAATGATCAACGCCTTCTACAGGAAGTGCTTATTCGTGTCAGAGAAAGTCACTCTCTCTGACCTTGGAAGGATGTTTCAGAGGGTCAGTGAAAATCCCAATGACTATGTGAAAAGATTTCGAGTCCAAGCCCTGGATTTGTCATGACCCAAATGTCACGGAACAACAGCTAGTAGATTTGTGCATCAATGGCATGCTCCCGGTTTACAGAGCTCTACTAGAGAATATTAGATTCCAGACTTTTTCAGAGCTTCACGAAGATACAAATAGATTAGCAACTATTGCACCTGCTCTGTTAGAAAGAGAAAAATCTACAAATACTGAGGAAGTGCGTGACACTCGAGGAAGCGGACGCCTGATTAACAAACAGTACAACCTGTAACCCTCTACAAACATTGTTGCAGAAGGGAGAAAGCGCAAGGCGGAATCCCCGAACAAGCACGTTGCAGCTCCTCTAAAGACGCAAAAGAAGGACAAACCAGAGACATAGACTCCTGGACAACGCACAGAGGCTCCTGACGATGCATCTGACTTTCCTCTTCCCATTGGAGAAGTGCTCGAACTACTAGATGCATGGATACAGGATGGTACAATCAAATTACCATATTTCAGGAGAGACCAAACTGAGGAAGACATGGAAAATCCTCGTTACTGCTGATTCCACAGGTTCGTCAATCACCCCACTAGTAGCTACAAAGTCTTGAAAAGCATATTCAGAGAAAAGGTTGAGTCAGAAGAACTTAATCTTAGAGATGAAGGAGTGCACAGAGATCCTCTTCTTGTCAGGACTTTCTCTATTTCTGAAGCACCAGTCAAGGAAGCAGTTCAGTCATTCATATAGCATGTCTGCGAGTTTCTATATATGTCGAAGGTGCAAAGGAGAGACATGTTCATGGCTTTGAACCACATAGTTTCCGGGAAACGCCTGCTGGTTCCAGATGTACCTTCTGAACCTTCAGCCACTGACAAAGAAATGTATGACTGGGGATTGTTCACCATAGTGCACATTAAAGGAAATGAATTCAAAAGGGCATTTGTTGATGTTGGTACTGCTGTCAACATTATCCCTTTGAAAACTCTCATAGCTGCTAGCATCGCTCGACAAGAGGCCACTCACGCTCCCATAGCAATCAGGGACCACGAAGGTATTTCCAGAGATGCATATGGATTCATCACTCTCAAAGTTACAGAAAGTTTGGTTTGCACTGAAACCAAGTTTTACATAATCCGGGAAGACCCTGGATATGACATGATCCTCGAAAGAACTTGGATTCATGTTGGAAGGATAACTATGATGCCTTCAGCACACTCTGCCTCCAATAAAGACTTTGAGTCGGAAGAGGAACCAAAAGATGCTCCACCATTTAAACATCTGGAGGAAACTAAAAACTTGGTAGGACTTATACAAGAATTTGGAGAAAGTCCACACACCTTTGTCAAAAGGTTTCAAGCTCAGGCAAGTCTTATTCCTCCTCATGCTCCAATATTACCAATGTTCGGATATGCTACTCTGATCCAGGGGATCCTCCACATGAACAATTTAGTAATTATTAAGAGTTATGAGTGGATAACTTCACCTCGGCAATATTATACTCAATGGTTGGGTTCGGAGCATCTCCATCATTTCATCAAAAGGTTTATTATTGAAGACTTGTCTAAACATGACATGCAGTATACTGGATACTCTCCTATGTACGAGTGTTCGTACGTGCCACGACCGTGGAATCAGCGCAAAATATTCAAGGCACGAACTGCAAAGCCGAACAGATTCAAGGAGGGAGATTTAGTTCTAAAGGCAACTAAACGAGATCTCCATTCTGCAAGAAGCTCCAATTGGGAAGGACCATTTATGGTTGCTAAGTCCATAGATGGAGGATACTACAAATTGATCAACACAGATGGCAGAACCCTGCCAGTAATTCACGAGAATTGGCTCAAGGCATTTGTCTGAAATCATCAGACATTTGGGGTACTGGGCGTTTGAGTACTCATGATGTCTGGGTTTGGCATTTAGGATTTTCTTTCATTGTATTTCAATTCCTCCAAAACGTTTGCAATACTTGCAATCAGTATTTGAATTCAGCAATTTATCAGAAATTTAGTTCACTTTACTTAAAAGAAAATCCTCAGTCATAGACTCAACACCTATCAAAGATCAAAACCCAAATAAAATCTCTCATCTCTCACAGAATTCATGCTCATGATATTACGGGAAAGAAACTAAAGAAAGCCATCAAAAAAATATTTCTGCTCCTATGCCTTCTCCTAGAATTCCAAGGCTGCCTTTTCTGACTCCAGCTTCCTGGTTAGCTCATCAACTTCATTCATCTTATTCAACACAACATCACTAGTAGGGAAAGGGGCATCACCCTTTACTGCTTTCTTGATATCTTCAAGTCTTTCACGGAGCCACTTCATATTGAATCCAAGTTCTTCAGCATTCTTTAAGTTGTACTCCTAATCAAAGAGTACATCTCTTGAAACAACATTTCTGGTTGTAACTCGGATATCATCTATAACACGCAAGATAGCCTCTACTTGTTTTGTCAAGAAATAACTATGTCCTGGATCCCGATTAACAACAATGTGTCCATACATTTCCCACATTTCCTTGTACATAGCAGCATATTCGATGGGAACGCTAAAACCTCCAACAAGCTAGTGATATGGGTGTAACTCTCCAAACTGAGGATCAAAGGAAATACCTGTAGTAGGATACTCGTGCACTATCATCTGGTTCTCAGTTTCCGTAACAGTGTCAATAATCATAGCGACAACTCCAGGGGAAGTAGCTTCTGTTGTTTCAGGTTCGGGTTCCACCGTCTGAGACACAATTGGAGTTTCCAACACCTCCACGGCATCAGCAACCAGTACTTCATCATATCGAGGCGCAGTTATGGAATTCTTGTCTCCAACAACTCCTGGACTGCTCAAATCATCATTGGATCCATGATTCTCAACTTCGTCGTTCGGCACCTAATGCGAAGATTACATGGGATTAGAATGATTCAAGGATGTGAGTCCAATACAGTCATAAAATAAGGAAAGTAAGTGATCTAAAATCATCTAAGTTCCTTATTATGCATCTAAGATATGTGCAAGTAGCATCAAAGTCATGAAACACGTTTTCAAAGAAACTCAGCTGAAGAAAATTTACACCGCCATGTGTTCGACGACGAACTGGGAGCGATTAGTGTGTATTATGGAGTTGGGTTATATACCATTCTCTTCTTATGTAAGTTCTCTACAATATTTCAAAATTTCATGATGATTGGATAAACAAGCAAGGAGATGTGGCCAAAACATTAAGCAATGCGCAATCTGAAAAAGTTCTGAAAGTCTCCTGGAAGTTTACTATTTCGCCTTTTTCAGGTCCTGAACGTGCTCAGAACTTAAAAATATTCTTTTCTAAAGCTTGGAAATTTCCTGGGCTTGAAAATGCATATGCATACATTGAAATTACGATTCCAAACGGAGGTTTTACGGTATTTTCATTAAAAAACTGAAGCCTGAAATTTTCTGACGACGTATTTCGCCGAAATTATGTGCATAGTCGCATGGGTTTTCATTCATTCATGCACAAATCAGCAATATTATACTTATATGGAGAATCTATAGGAGAAATACTTACTAGGGGAGTCTCCAAACCACTTAGAGGCTCGGCAATGTTGGAATCATCATCTACAACTCCGTTATCTCCCTTCGGTTCAGGGATTTGAGAACGCTCCATATTTTCATTTGATTCAGAATTTCGGGAGCTTTCCACATCCTTATCACTCAATAAAGAGTGGGGTGCATCAACAAACTCCTCATCCATGATAAATTCCTCCTGAATACATCAACAATGGTCACCATCAAATCATCCAAAAGCATATTATACCGATTTAAATATAAAAGAGGGATGCTTACATCAACTTCCTCGTCAGTATTGTATCCCTGAGTTGTTATACCATGAGTGAAATGAAGACCATCAATAACAGACGGAGCAAAATTCTACAACCAAATAATAAATATTGGTCCTGGTAAAGCGGGTGGAAGAAGTCACAACGAAAAATTATCAACAACTCACCAAAAAGGCGACCGGGGACTTTATGGTGTTGGGCACCAACTTGCAATTCTTTCTCATGCCTTCTCCACAATAAACAATTGCCTCTGCTTCTGAGAAATTCACTTCAATTCGAGGTCTCACAACACAACCATCTTGCAAGAGGAAATTGATGTGATAATTAAAGACAATTATACAAGTTATACGAGGAATACGCAAAGAATACATATCGGTGAACTTCCTGGAGATGTCTTTCGCTTATCACCGCCAGAAATATTTCTCAATATTGGACGAGAGGCACTCATGACAGAAGAAGGAGGCTCTTTTACTAAAGGTTGGGCGGCCGTCACATAATTATATAGACGTTCAAGTTGCTGGTCCCAGAATTCTATGTAACCTGGAGTCACATATGTGGTTCTATCAGCATAAGGGAACCAATAAGATCTTCCTTCAGCATGTGTATGATCTAAACAGGTCTTAAGTTGTTCAACTGATGGTTTTCTCCTTTAGAAAGTTGGGACGCATTGGTCCATACCCATCTGACGGGCGGTTCTATCAATGTTATATTCCTCCACCGAAAAATCTCCATATGTAGATGATAATAGATGACCGGGAGTGCAACTCAGCACCGGGAGTGCAACTCAGCATGAAAGATCTTTCGCCATCGCTCAAATCAGCACCGGATTTCAAATACTTACTTTCTCCAGTATTGAAAGTCGTCAATTGAGAAATGTAAGGAGGAATCACCACCCAAGGACGGAAGTTGAACTCAGACTCATCATCTAATACATCAATGAAGCGTGTTTTCGACTGAATATGCTTTGTAGACCAGCGCATAATCCTAGTGTTGTCTTTATCATGGAAAATACGTCGAGAATCAGCATAGTTCAGACCTTGCAAGATACTACGGGGAATAGGCGCATAATTTTAGAAACGTTCCCACATCAGAGCTTGGAGAAACATCGTATTGGCGTAGCATTCAATCTTCATGAAGCCGTTCGAAACACTGGTGTATATAACTAAAGAATCCAGGTTAGAATACAAAGAGCCCAGGAATAAGCTACCTAGTGGAAATTGTTCACCTTGATCCATCTTAATATCAAAAGAGATTACAAACGGCTTCAACAAGGTTCCAGCATCTTCAAACACGTCCCTGGACAGCCATAAGCACAAGAAAGCAGCAATAGACAACATACCATCGGGTTCATCAAGAGGGACGTCTCGTGGCCACCAGTGTGTCAACCAATGAGCATAAAAACCTTTGCTAGAAGCCTTGTTAATTCTCTCCATCTCAGCTGTTAAAGTTTTGGAAACCGCTTTCTCCTCCGCTGTCCAAAGTTCTTCAGGAAAATTACCTGTAATTGGAAGATGTAATAAATCGACTACATCTTCCAAGGTAATAGTGAACTCTTCCCAGCTGCATATAAACGTGTGAGTTGGGATGTAGTAACGAGCAATAAGAGCTAAAATACCTCGTGCATCATAAAAGATATATAAGTCTCCAGCTATCTGAATGTCCCTGGTAACTTGTGCTCTATCCAGCATATCTCTAACACGAGGAAATCCCATCATGTGCCTTGACCATCTATAAAAATTCTCTAAGGGTCTTCTAGAGAGATGGAATTCAATCATTGAAGCTTGGAAGAGACCTCATTCAAGACAAAACCGGATAGCAGCTCGGGGAGTCACCAGTTTCTTTTGAGTAACTGTTCGGGGATTAATCAAAAGACGATACCCTGGGGACTTGAGACGATTTTCAGTCTCCTGAACATCGAAGAATGGATCATCTATGTTCAGAACATTCTTGACTCCGGGTGTTTCTTCTTCTTCACCAAGAGAATTCTCATCCATACATGTTTCTTCTCTGGAGATGTCATCATCTACACACATTTCATCTCTGAAAGCATCATTGGCTGGGGAATCAGACATCCTTGCAAAGCATCTGTGAAATCCACAACAATAATTATTTTTAGTCGTCTGAATGCAAATTTGGCGAGATGATGGATTCATGCAAACGGGAATTCCAGCATCTAAAAAAATGGTAATTCTTAACTCTCACCTCTTTCAATTTCACTAACAGTAGTGATTGTGCCACGAGAGTTAGCACGCCAAATTATTTTGTTTCTTGAAACCTGCAGTAACGAACGAAACTTTATCAGTTCATAAAAAATGATTTTCTCATAAAATCATAGACATAATTTTCATAATGTGAACATTCACTCAACTAAACTTTGAAGTTTACAACAATACATTATTTCATCATAAATAAATTATCCAGTTTCAGAGGTTTCTCAAAACCCACGTCTTGATTTTACAAAACAATGATTAGTGCAATTTATTCACGTAAATTTTCAATAATTTATCTAATGAGAACAAATCCATGTGAATAAAATATGTTATCATATCCCACATTATATGTCACGGCTACATATATGTACATTAAAAAAAATCTATTTTCCTCCGTATTAGCTTTTTCTTTAAAAAAAAACACGAAGGTTTATGCTAGTTTTGTGAAAGCTCACACCTCTTGTGATAAAATATTAATTCTCATGAAAGCTCAAACATGAAGTTTTATCACTGAACATAAGTTTATGTATATGAAGAAAACCTATTTTCCCTCGTATGAGCGTTATTTTCTAAAACGAGGTTTATTTTGGTTTTGTGAAAGCTCACACCTTTTAACGTAAGATTTTGTTTCCCATGGAGGCTCATAAACAAAATTTTATCACTAGACACAGGTCTATTTTAAAAGAAAAATCTCTCCTAAATCAAGGATTATTATTAGTTTTCAAAACTAACGATTGAACGAACATACGTTTAATAAAATAAGGGTTTTTCTGCAAAACTCACGTTAACATATACACATGTATAAAATTTCAACATGATGAAAGCATGAGAAACTCATGAAATCAGTAACTCTGAAAATAAAAATTGGACTCACCTGGTCGGCGCCGGCCGGAAGGTGCTAGCTCCGGTCGGACGGGTGGTGCTCCAGCGATTTTTTCTTGATGCTCGGACGTGAAGAGGGGATGAAGATGATGAAGGTGGTTGGTCGTGTGGGAAGAAATTAAAAAAAAAATTAATTCATTTTATACCTAATTTTATTTCCAATACCTAATTCCTTAAGGATTTCCCTTTTGGGCCCGGCCCGTGAATCCTAAACCAACCAAGGTTCCACCATCGAACCAACGGTTCTACACCAATTTATGATCAATGGATGACGCCTTATTATGACACTGGTTTCCTCTCAAACCATGGTTTGCTCATTCCGTCGAAATCCGGTAATCTCTTATCTCATAACTAAGTTCAATTACTTGTTTTTATTGACACCTGGAAAATCACCATTCAATGCTGAGTAAGGAACATGACTATTCCCCACTAAGCAGGGGACTTAATATAGATGGTGGATTTTTGATAGAGGGTAAAATTGTAAAACTATACTCCAGATTCGACAATCGGATGAGTATTGAGACTCATGTCTCTCGTTAAAGCATGAAAGCTCATGCCACAAATCTCTGACTGAGAAGGCTGTATCTCAGGGTATATGCATATGTGTAGTCTCTCAGCTGAGGCCACGGAACATCTCATGAATATTGAGCAATTTCAGTAATTACTCCGGATCCGGCAATCGGATGAGTATCGAGGCTCATGTCTCTACAACATGAAAGCTTATGCCATAAACCTCTAATGGAGAAAGTCCCTCAGAGAAGATGCAGTTGTGTAGTCTCCCAGCCGAGACCACGACACATCTCATACTGTATAGAATCGAAAGATTGGACGGCTCCTATACAGCATGCCTGCTACTATAGAGCGACAACGTCTTCAGGATGCAACCAAGTTTTCCCTGACTATACAAGAGGAATATGGCACTCCAGCAAGTTCATATTGCTCAACTCTCATATAATTAATGCTCCTAGACAGGAAGCCCTTATGGTGTAGAGCCATCAATTAATTATCTTAAATCGTTTGAATATCCAGCAATATTCTACGAGCTATCGTTTGAATATCCAGCAATATTGTACGAATCATCAATTAATCGCCTGAATATCCAGCAATATTCTACGATTTTCAGTTATATTTCGTCATTTCAATTCGTGGTTCTTCCCAGCATAATTCCACGGGTTAGTGATAAATGTTCAATGAAAACAGGCATCTGAGCATCGAATAAGCCCTGACAAAAATGGTGCAAGCGTTTTGAATGCACGAATGAGCATTTCAAAAAATATGAACGAACGAGGAACCTATGCAAAATAGGAAGGAAAAAAAATAATAAAAAAATATTAACAAAAGCGCCAGGGGACTGGGCTCACCAGCCGGCCAATCATGCCGTGACCAGTCCCGCGCCCAATTTTATATTTTATCATGTTTTACTATTTTCCTGATCTCATGAAAATCCTCTCGTTCGAGCAAGTTTTCTTTATTTCAAAGAAATTATCTAAATCACATGATTTTATCAAAAAATAATAAAATTAGGGAAAGGTGTCATGGGTCCACCGGCCGGCCGATCATGCCCTGGCCGGTTCCACACCTCACGTCCCCATTATTTTATTATTCCTCCTAAAATTATGAAAATTCCTTGATTTTTATGAATTTTCTCTAAAATCATGAAAATTACCTAATCACATGATTTTATCAAAAAATAATAAAATTAGGGAAAGGTGTCATGGGACAGCCGGCTGGCCGGTTATGCCCTGGCCTTGGCCGGTCCCACACCCCACACCCCACGTCCCCATTATTTTGTTATTCCTCCCAAAATTATAAAAATTTCTTGATTTCATGAATTTTCCCTAAAATTACCTAATTTCATGTATTTTCTCTAAAATCATGGAAAATATTAAAAAATTAGGTTAAAACTTGTGGGACCGGGCTATAGCCGGCCAGCCATGCCCTAGCCGGTCCCATACGCCCCTTGTTTTATTATTATTTGGTGTTTTGTTTCATGATTTCATGAAAAACTCCCCGATTTCAACAAAATATCTTGGTTTTCAACAAATCCCTTTGATTTTATGTAAAATTCCCTAAAATCATGAAAATTATATAAAATTAGGAAGAGTGTCTTGGGACCCGCGCCCATGGCCGGCCGGCCATGCCTTGGCCTTTTCCGGTCCCACACTCCCATTCCTTATTTTATCTTATTTTATTTTATCTCTCATCTTATGGAAGTTTCCTAGTTTTATCAAAACTCTCTCCAGTTTCATGGAATTTCCCTCAAATCAGAGAAAATACATAAAATTACATAAAATTGGGAAATATGTGGGACCGTGCTTGTCCACCGTCCGTCCTTTCCCTAGCTGTGGCCGGTCCCACACCTTGCAATTCCCTGTTTTATTTATTTTCCCTCATCTCATGTATTTTTCCCAGTTTCAGCAAAACCATGGATTTTGCATATTTTCTCCAAATGTTGCTCAAACGTGCACCAGAAAATATCAAAATTCTCAGGACTGAAACACGGACATTATGGTGACACGGGAACATCCCCTTGACCGACCGATGGTGACCCTGAGGATTGCAAACAGCTGGTCCCGCATGTTTTAGTGATTTTAACCTAATTTGCTCAACTGCTCATATTAGGTTCAAACTCTTTCCAAACAATTGGAAGTTTGCTCAAACGACCATCCACTGGTCCCACACGCACCAAGAGCCGGTCTCATGACCTCTTGGTAGGTCCTTTGTATTTTCACAATACCCGGTTTTATTATTTGTCGCTCACACGAGCATTATTTCAGTGATTAAATCAGCATTTAACCATTATTTCACCAACTGGTCCTCAAGAGACTTTGGTATTTTTGCTCATTCGAGCATCTGGGCGATACATGGTGAACCCGTCATCCCTTGTAGCCGGTCCATGTGTCACTCTATATTGATTTGCAATAAATCATCATTTTGGTAAAATTAGGGTTTTGAATCCAGAGCTCTGCAGAAACGTGATTCTGAGCAGATTCAAACACTCTGATAATTTTATGTTGATTCCATGATTAACATTTTTATTTATTTTGCTCGACCCAGCAGTTAGTAAATTAAATTAATATTTTATTCGGTCCTGCTACCAATAAATTCATCAAACGAGCAATATTTGCTCGAACTGGCAATATTTGCTCGAATCGGCAATAATCACTCAAATTAGCAATATTCGCTCAGACTAGCAATATTTGCTCAGATCAAAGAATATTGATTCAACTATCAATATTCGACAATTCAACAATACAGTTTTCCCGTTTTAGGTTATAATGGTACCTCATCTCATCAAACATACATTTAATTCATGAGTTTCAGAACATTAGCTAAAACGTGTTCAACTCAGCACTACATGGACTCATCATCCCACAAAGTCAGCAACTGACTTCACAATCACGAGATTTCAATCGTGTCACAATAGGGGGATATTAACTAGGGTTTTGGTCTGGCAGTCTACCACTAGTGGAAATCAGCAGTTTCGTGACCGACAAATCAAGTCATTTAATTCGTATCTATGACTTGCTTTGCGAAGAAAGGGTCGCTGTTTGAGCGTCTTTTTCAACTATGACGTGTCTCTGGGGGTCGTTGCAAATCTTATATCAACGACCGATTTTAACGGTCATTGCTCTATGACTGACTTCCATCAGTCATAGATATAAATCTTAATAATAAAAAAAATTGATTCAGATTGGATGTCTATCCGACTTTGAAACTAAATCTGAAATCAAACACAAATGAAACTCAAATGAGAATCAAATGAAAACTAAATTCAAATGAAACTCAAATTAGAATTCAAATGAGAATCAAATGAAAACCAAATTCAAATCAAAGAAAAATGAGAATCAAATTAAACTTGCACACAAATAATCATTTAATTTAACATTCATTGATTCATTGGTTTCAAATTACACAAAGGATTAAAATCTGTAGTTCACCCTTGTAATCTGTAGTTCTAGGATTCGATTACAAAACGATGAACTAAAAAACTATTGATTAAATAGCAAAATGATTTTCTCCCCTCCCTTGTGATGGAAACCATATCAAGTGCATAAACTTCATTCTCCTGGAATTATGCATCATCAACTCTAGTTTCAGGAACATTAAGTACAACCTAGACAGCAACAACTTCTGAAAAGCAGTTTTCAAGAGAACAATTTTAAGTTCATTGTTGTTCACTGTTGTGAAATTATTCGTATGACATGCTATAATGAGTCTGACAACCAAGTATTTAACAGATACACTTCTAGAGATGTGCATTCTTATGTAAAAACTATCTAATATTCAGTCGTAGTGAAAAAATGCAATGAACTCCTAAAATTGTAAAATTATGGCAGTAAGTTACTAGTATAATCAGGTAACTATCAAACAATCAATATTTGAAGATATTTGGTTTATTAATATTCAACATACATAAGTAAAAAGAAAAGAATAGTAAGTAAAAATAAACTGACCTGAACATTTGGGAATATCCCACACCACACGGAAATGGATGATAGAGTCCAGTAAGGTTCTCCCAACGAATGATTATTTCCATGGTTAACATTCATTGTTACCATCGATACGCCAATGGTAACATCTTTATTACAGAACATTCAGAAACTGTAATTCCAAACATATAGTTTCATTAGTCGACACCAACTGGACAAACCAACGATATTTTAACTGGAAAAACTCCTGGGATAGTACTCTAAAAGGTGGAACAACAAAAATGGAAGTACATAAAAGAAAACTTTAACAGAAAAGATTCCCTAAAGATATATTTCTTGCGAAAACAGGTAAACTGCATGATGTAAGGAATACAAGTATGCAGCTAGCTACTGCATTTGTTGAAGTGGGGTACTTAAAAAACATTTATCTATACCAATAATCATGTGATTCCGTAAAAGTTCAGCGACATTTAGCTAGTTGAATAATATAATTGAACTGGCCATAGAAAATCAAGGAACACAACAAAATGCAACAGGGGAGTTAGAGAATGATACAGACCCACAAGCTTATTTCACCAATTATTGGGTCCAAAGACCTTGTTGAATTTGCTCCTGCAAAGAGCTGTCTGCTCATAGAACATTTTGCAACGTGATAAAGATACCTTGTTGAATTGATCCTGCAAATAGCTGTCAGCTCCTCGAGTAACCTGATCCGATTGCTTTTATATGGCATTGCAGAATGTGCCATATGGGTCTGTGTAGTATCTGCAAACATACGCTTCCAGTTTACAAGTTGTTTAAAAAAATACTGCTGAGTGTGCTAAACCAGCAAATGCAAGAACAAGATTTGGCATGCCATCCTAATTCCTAACTGGCCTTGCAGTAAATAAATATCATCAGCACGTACATGTTAACCAGATATCTGTGATCTACCATAAGCTATGAAACAACAAAACGAAGAAACCTTGGATAGTATATTGCACCTAAAAAAATAAACCATAAGCTACGAAACAACAAGCAGTAGTGTCACTTGCCAAGTTGGAGTTCGAAGTTATGCACATATTAGACACTCTGACATGAAAATATAACCTGCCAAGTTGGAGTTCGAAGGTTCTTAGCATGCTCAATTGATGTAATATTATGCCATTCAATTTTTTTGAAGCTTAATCCGTTCTACAAAATGAAAACTGGAACTTAGCCAACACAAGTATTTACGAAACAACTTCACCCATACTTTACAACCAACTAGGATTTTTAGTTTAAATCAATGACACCAAGTTTAATTATCGACACATTTATAGATCATTATCAGCTAAAGGATTTTCCTTATATCCAAGCTAAAGTTGTGCCTGAGGTAAAGAGCATGGCTTAGCTCTTGACTTGCTCTTGCTGTATGTAATTGTTGTTCTAATGCAAAATGTGATAGCATGATCCCACTCCTATAAAGACAAAACAAAAACTAAAATTACAAACTTGACAAAACAAAAAACTTAGAAATTTTAAATTCTACTAATACCAGCGTTAGAAGCTACAATAAGTAACAAGATTAACATATCTCACCTTATTTGTTTTCACGGGCATAAGATTATTCATTGTAAGTGGATACCCAGCCACATGACATTTCCCAAATCATGAGTAACAAAATAACAAGAAATCCAACTTTCAGAATTCTGACCCTCTAAAATTTCTAGTTTGTCTCTATGTATATCACTAGCTATTAGGTGAGTGCAAACGAGGCGAGAAGTACAAGCAACACAGCAAGGGAAAGAGTTGGAAACCACATTTTTAATAAGAAAAGGCGAATACAAACACTAAAAACAGTCAACCAACACCAGTAACTACCATTCAAACTACATTCTTTTTAACATGCTCAACTAATTATCAAGCCTAAAACTAGAACTAGTACAAATTTTGGGGTTGATGTCATATTCTGGTCAACAACAAGAACAAGCAAAATAATGTCCATGTAGGAAGTTCACAACTTGACTAAACTAGTTCAAAAGTAATAGTTAAGGTGGGAAACATAGTAGGTACCATGTACCCTTAAACAAAAACAATTTGACATCCATACTAGCCCTGCAACAGTTTGAAATATAGTCAAAATATACACATAAAGGAATCCAGCAATGTCCATAATAGCAGATGTCACAGTAGTCGGATACCAACCACCGTTATCAAATAAAAAGTTGTTACCTTGGGCGAGGCGATTAAACAACAATTACAACAGAAGAAGTCTCATTCTCGGCTTTTTGATCTTAAAGCTCAGCCAACTCTACAAGAGAATATATCTCACAAAGGAGACTGTTAAAATAGAAAACAGAAACAACCACAAAAAATAAAGAACCAAATGTATCTACCTTACCTTAGCAGGTGGATTTTCAACTTCGGACATCTTCAGTTTAGTATCACCATCATTGATAATTGTCACATGACCAATACCATAAACAAATTTGTCAAATCAAACAGGTCCATGTGAAAAACCAATAAATCCACTGACAATCTCTTCTTAACATAAGATTTCCTTTCTCCACTATCACTACAAACAAATTACCAACAATTATCAGAGCATCAAACCACTATTAATTTCACAACATATTATTTTATATGATTTGGTCTTTAAAACAAGGTCTTAGCCAAACTCTCCACCATTTTCAACCAAACTTTCACTACTACCACTATCAACAACTAAAAGGGAAACCGAAAATTAACCATTTATGTAAACATTACCTTGGAATTGCTTCTTCCATCCTGGGTTGTCGATCATATATGCCTTCCATTTTCCCTTATAGGTGGAATGTCATTGTATTCTTTTGAAACATAAAATGGCAAGATAATTAGTAAATAAACATGAATATCAAAGTTGGTGATTGTGAACGTATGTACCCTCATTCTTCAACCCAACTAATACTTCACTTTGTTCACCAGCTGGAATAACTGTAGTATTATGAATATAGGCAACTATTAGTTTTGCAACATATTATGGACTTCAAATATTCAAAACCAGAACAAAATGAAATATCACCATTATTGAACTTGCTTTCATTACTATCCCATGTCTCCACCTGCAACAAAATAAAATTCCCATAAACATAAACACTAAGAAAAAAACAAAGATGAAACCCCTTATGGTTTATATGCAACAACACAAAACTTAACAATTTGGAATAAAATCACCTTCCTACAAATCACATATCAGACCCATAACTCCAAACCCCAAATGGAAATTAAAAAAGAAAAAATCTTACCAGTTTTTTTGTGTATGAAATTGAGGGAAAAAAGAAAACCCAAACTAGATCTTGAATCCAAGAAAGATCCTACCAAGTTTAGGACTGAAATATGACCAAATAATACAAAACAGAACAAACCCTAGATTAGCAAAAGAAGTAGAATAGATAATCGAAACCTTGATTCATCAAAATCCAGATAAATACGAAATTCTGAGACAAATTCAGAAAAATCCCTAAATCCTATCCATTATAATAAGAGACCTTGGATTAAATCAAGGGGACCAAATGCATGAAACTGAAAATTTCTTCACATAATCGCTTGTATATGAACTCTGATTTCTTAGCAGAGCTAAAAATATGAAGAAATTATGAGTTTTAGTGGTGGAATATAGAAGATGAAAAACCCGATATTAACTTAGAACAGAAGATTAATGGAAAATCAATCTGAAATTTCTGATTTCAGATCAAGAAATAATACTGGGGAAAATCGAGTGAAACCAGAAACTAATAAGAAATTAAAATCCGTGATGATGATTTTTTTTTTTTGAAAAACCCTAAGATAGTAAGAATCCAGTAGTGGGACTACCTTCAGACCGAGTAGATCAACATGATTTCTACTCCATCTGCTATCAAATTTGAGCAACTTGTACCATTAAGGTTGAAAATGGGAAAGTTTGGGTTTTACAGAGCGATTATGAGGAGATGAAGAAGATGAAGAAATGGGGTTGGGTTTAGGAGCGAATGAAGAAGATTTAAGATTGAAGCTATGGGGTTATTGCCTCCTTGATTCTGAAAACTCAAGATTTGGTTATGAAGTAGAAAGAAAAGAAGATGGGGTGCCGCCGCGGATCGTGTCAAAAGAAGACGGGGTTAAGGTTTCAGTCGAAGGAGGAGGAGATGGGGTGAGGGAGGCGGATAAGGATTACGATTTAGGTTTATGGTTTTCATTTTCTCTATCTTCTAAAAATAAATAGAAACCCATTGTTACAGTGAAGCAGAGCTGGACGACTAGTGTCTTCGACACCCATCTGATTGGTTTCAGAAGATCAAATGGTTAACTTCTTACCACGTGTCACAAACAAGTTCATCGAACGGCTCTCCTTGTTTTAAATTAGGTGGTGCAATTTATCACTTATCACTTACCGAACCATGTGACATCGTAACATAGGGTCCAAAATTTTGGGAAGAAAAATCTAATAGTTTACGTATATCTTGACGCATATATCACACCAAATCCAAATAATATGTAAGAAAGAGTATGAATCTGAATAATGAAAACAAGTCAGAATAACGAGTAATTAATCTCGAGAAATCGAAAGTTGAACTGAAGTTATAAAGTATCAGCATTTACGAACTCAGGTTCCCAGATTATTAGAGTTGGACCTGAGTTTCTCATTCGGATGAATTGAAGACGAAATATATCAGAATTGAACATCACAGGTTCAAAGATTACTAGAGTTGGACCTGAATTTCCTGTTCGGATGAACTGAGGACGAAATATATCGGAATTGAACATCACAGGTTCAAAGATTACCAGAGTTAGACTTGAGTTTCTCGTTCGGATGAATTGGAGACGAAATATATCAGAATTGAACATCACAGGTTCAAAGATTACTATAGTTGGACCTGGATTTCTCGTTCGGATGAACTGATGACAAAATATATCAGAATTGACCATCACAGGTTCAAAGATTACCAGAGTTAGACATGAGTTTCTCGTTCGGATGAACTGAAGACGAAATATATCAGAATTGAACATATTACCCTTATTGGAAAAAAGTGAAATAAATATTATGGAGACAGTGAAAATGACCATACTACCCTTATCGGAAATAAGTAAAGTAAATGTTATCGATTGTGAAAATGACCATATTGCCCTTATTGGAAAAAAGTGCAATAAATATTATGGAGACTGTGAAAATGACCAAACTACCCTTCTTGAAAATAAGTAAAGTAAATATTATAGACTGTGAAAATGAACATATTACCCTTATTGGAAATAAGTGCCATAAATATTATAGAGACAATGAAAATGACCAGACTACCCAATTAAGTGTAATAAGTAAAGTAAATATTACAGACTGAGATAATGACCTTATTACCCTTATTAGAAATAAGTGCAATAAATATTATGTAGACTGTGAAAATGACCAAACTACCCTTATTGAAAATAAATAAAGTAAATATTACAGATTATAAAAATGACCATATTACCCTTATTGGAAATAAGTGCAATAAATATTATGGAGACTGTGAAAATGACCAGACTACCCTTATCAAAAATAAGTAAAGTAAATACTACATACTGTGAAAATGACCATATTACCCTTTTGGAAATAAGTGCAATAAATATTATGGAGATTGTGAAAATGACCAAACTACCCTTATTGAAAATAAATAAAGTAAATATTACATAATGTGAAAATGACCATATTACCCTTATTGGAAATAAGTGCAATAAATATTATGGAGACTGCGAAAATGACCAAGCTACCCTTATTGAAAATAAATAAAGTAAATATTACATACTATGAAAATGACCATATTACTCTTATTGGAAATAAGTGCCATAAATATTATGGAGACAGTGAAAATGATCATACCCTTATCGGTAATAAGTAAATATTAACGATTGTGAAAATGATTATATTACCCTTGTTGGAAATAAGTGGAATAAATATTATGGAGACTGTGAAAATGACCAGACTACCCTTATCGGAAATAGGTAGAGTAAATATTACAGACTTGTGAAAATGACCATATTACCCTTACTGGAAATTATTGCAATAAATATTGTGCAGACTGTGAAAATGACCAGACTACCCTTATCGAAAATAAGTAAAGTAAATATTACCGAATTTGAAAATGACCATATTACCCTTTTTGGAAATAAGTGCAATAAATAGTCTGGTCATTTTCACAGTCTGTAATATTTACTCTACATATTTCCGATAAGGGTAGTCTGGTCATTTTCACAGTCTCCATAATATTTATTCTACATATTTCCAACAAGGGTAATATGGTCATTTTCACAATCGATAATATTTATTTTACTTATTACCGATACGGGTAGTCTGGTCATTTTCACTATCTCCATAATATTTATGGCACTTATTTCCAATAAGGGTAATATGGTCATTTTCACAGTCTGTAATATTTACTTTACTTATTTTCAATAAGGGTAGTTTGGTCATTTTCACAGTCTCCATAATATTTATTGCACTTATTTCCAACAAGGGTAATATGGTCATTTTCACAGTATGTAATATTTACTTTATTTATTTTCAATAAGGGTAGTTTGGTCATTTTCACAGTCTCCATAATATTTATTGCACTTATTTCCAATAAGGGTAATATGGTCATTTTCACAGTTTGTATAATATTTATTGCATCAATATAACGAGGTGGGAGATGGAGGGACCCGCTAAGAAAAGTAGAACTTATTCAACTAGGTCAAGCGGTCACTGTGTGGGTTGATGACTAGGGGATATAATTGTAATTAAAATTTTTGTAGAACGACTGTTTTTAACGCTCTAATATGTGGTCCGAAAATTTTCTATATCTAGGACCGCTTTGACCGGTCCACGGTCTATTGACCGCCATTGAGGGTCGCGGATGTGGGTCATTAAAACCCCATTCTCCACTAGTGTACAACATGTGTGTTCACCCACGTTGAGAATGTGAGCAAGTCGTGCAATCAGTTGGAAGAATCAGCAAAGTAGTGGTGTAAAATTAACCAAGTCTCCGCACGATGAGTAATTGGTTTAACACGATTTCCCACTTTCCCACTCTTTGATTCTAGCAACTGTCACACTTCATGGGATCATGGTGTTTTCAATTCCGACATTATAAAATGTCTCTGGCTCCTGATTGAAACAACAACGTTAAACAACATTCGAAGATTCGAACACTCGAACATTCGTCTAGCAATTTCTCATCAAAGTTCATACAGACAATATTTCGTCTACACGAACTCAGAGAAATCACTCTCAATTGAGAAAAATTCAATCATTCAAAGCATTTTCATGCTGAATTCACAACACACCTACAATCTCAGATCACCATTGATCTCACACATTTCTCAGCCTCCCTCCTACAGATCAACCCATCCTCTCTTGTGACCTAATTGACTCTGGAACGGCCATTGTTCTTGGTTTAGGCCGGAGTCCTACAAATTGATCTCTCGAACTTAAAGCACTCCCTTCTTGCAGTGCATCTGTGTGAGGTTCCACATTTTGCTCGGTTCAAAGAGTCTCCACACGGTCGACTCTTCAATTTCGTAAAAACCAGCAAATCGTTTTTCCCCATCTACATCAGTTCACACTTTTTTCAATTCTTATCCAAAGAGTGTAATAGTTATTGAGGGAATCTTAAGTACTCCCGCTGCACGCTTATTGCTACTTATTTCATATTACCTAGCGTTTGTCAGTTGTAATTGGACCTCTGCAGCCACCAAACAAGAGATATTCACCATGTTCTGTATATCGCTATCAGCACAACAAGCAATTAAATTAAAAGGCATCCAACACGACATTCAAGATGATCTTTGTAGTGAGTCTCTCTTTCAGTTGAGATAACAAAATATTGGACTATTAACATATAGGATCTCAAAACCAAATGGGTTTTGAATCAAAATATCATAGGAAAAAATGATGTGGATCCGTCCAACTACGTACGGGAGAAAGAAAAACATTGGCTCGCTCACCGCCAATCATGTCCAAATGGAATAAAGAAGTAGAAATTGACGTTTAATCCCAAAGTTGTTGGGTTTTGGACACTCTAGTCCTCTCCTTTCAAGCCTAGTACTATGAGGTCTAAATCTACAAAATTCAAAATGAGTTGGTCCTATAGTGAACGATTTAGTCCAAAATGATTTTTTTTGGGACAAAAATACCCATCAACATTTCTTCTTCATTGTGGGTTTCAGTTTCATTTGTCGAAACTCACGTGAGAGCTCTCCATCTACTCCGGTTAAAGACGGCAACGTAATATTTTGACAAAATTTTATCTCGGATTCGATTCATGATTAGGTTTTGATCATTTTAGGCATCTATACCTTTCCCATTTTTGTCAACACCAAACAAATATCTGAAAGAAGATAAAAAAATAATCAGATCTGGTAAAATTTCATCCAAGTCTTAAACAAAATTCATTAATTTTACATCAGCAGTTTGTTTTCATCGCAATCTTATTAAAATTTCTTTTATGATGCTTGAAGAATTCATTTTATTTTGATTAGTTATAAGATGTTATTCTTTTCTTTGTAAACCCAGAAATAAAAGAGGATTAGGATTTAGAAATGCAAGAAAATTTAACTTAGCAATGATTTCCAAGCTAGCGTGGAGACTATTAAATGAACCGAATGCTCTCTGGGTATCGCAATTGAAACCTAGATAATTTAGAAATTCATATGTGTTCAAAGCAAAAAGGCCTAACACAAGTTCCTGGATTTGGAAATGTATTAACAAAGGAATTCAGCTAGTTGAACAAAACAATATATGGGAAATAGGAGATGGAATATCAATAAACATTTGGGACAACAACTGGATCCCAAACCTAGAGATCAAACTTAGTAACCTGAGAACAACTACTAACTCCAATCTAACACTTGTGAAGGATCCGATAGATCCCTCTACTAAGAAGTGGAATTACTCATTACTTTTGAATATATTTCCTTTGTCTATAGCCAACAAAATAAAGAATATTAGAATAGTACTAGGAAAACCAGATACCCTTAGATGGCTGCTTACAAAAAACAGGGAAATTTACAGTTAAGTCAATGTACAATAAACTCACTGAAAAAAACTAGAAATCACTATAATCTGGGTCAGGCTGATTCTTTTTGGAGATCCTTATGGAACTTAAAAGTTTCTCAAAGGATAAAGATCTTTGATTGGAAATGCATACAGAATGCTTTAGCAACCAATCAAAAACTAGTAAAATTTATGGAAGACATCCATCCAAATTGCCCTTTAGAATGTAATGAGGTAGAATCTATTGAACATATGTTATTCTTCTGTCCTTTTTCCAAAGAGGTTTGGGCTTCAGAAATCTGAACTAGGATTTTAGATGATTCTGGTGTTTGAGTGATCACAAGGGTTGGCAGTGAGTAGAATTGATTGAACTCTGAACTAGGAGTTTAGGTTTAACTCTAAGACCTTATGTAATGGTTGAGATGTGTGACTATATTGAACTGTGATGCAGTTAGAGTTGGGTTTTGAAGTTTAGAGGAGCAAGTTAGGAGATTACAGATGTACATATTGGTTGGTGACAGTGATTATATGTTGCAGGGTGTGATTGTGAATGGAATTGTTGTAGAGGTTGTGATTTTGAGATTTGTGGAGAATGTAAGTCTCAAAGACATAAGTGGTGATAATAGTGGTGTATGCGGGGGTTTGAGATGAAGATGATATTTATGCAAATATGGTGACTCGTCTATAGTGATGTGAAGAATGAATTGAACTGGTCGTGGATGTTGGTGACTGTAAGAAGTTATAGGTGTTGATTGTTGCAGAAGTGATGATGGAATAGGTAAACTGGATGGGGGTGTTTGTATTGAAATGAGATATAAGTGTGAGTAAGGGATCTAAGGGTTGTGTTAAACTGAACTGGAGTGTGCTTATGAGAGGTTTGATCAGACGTTGATTGTAATGTTGTTAGAAATGGCATTAGTGAAAGCCTGCAACTGCAAATCTAGGTAATATGTAATTATGTTTGTAATTAGATTATGAAGTTGTTTTGAATGATTGGAATGTATAGTGTTTGTATGAACTTTTGTATCAAGAAGTTTAGGCATGTTAGTCATCCCAATCAGTTTAGCTGACTCAATTTGATTATCTGACTCGGTGTATCTGACTGAGTTAACTCATTAGCTAGACTTGACCAGACATGACTCAGTGAATCTTGACTGAGTTAAATCGTTTGACTTGACTTGGACCAGTTGACCCGACCTTAACATGTTGGCCGTTGACTTGACCTCTGACCAGGTTTTAAACATTGACTGTTAGTTGACCTGCGACCATCGGTTTGACCGTTAGTTGAATCTGGTGGACTGGACCTTAGATTAATGGGCTAGTTTGATGGACTTTGGTTTAGTTTTCCTATTTTGATGTATTGGACCCGTATGGTATGATTTAGCGTTTGGTTCTTTCTACGAAGTTATAAACATTCATTAGACTTATTTTATGGACTATAGAATCATACCAATTGAATTAGTAAACCTTAGATGTGCTAAAGATAGACACTAAAAAGGTATAAAACTATAAATGTGCTTATAACCATTAGTTAAAATTATATGATTCTTGTATGAGCCATTTTGGCTAGATTCTTAGAGTTCTTGTGTTATTAACAGTTCGTTTATATTAACAACGATCGATGCAAATGATGAATCAATGGATTGAGGAATATAAGGTAGGCGTGGCTTGTCATCAAATCAGGTAGGAATTTTGTAACCTTCTTGTAATCATTAAGCTTTCTTATATTTTGCGAGCATGATGAGTCTTTACTATTTTGTGAGCATGGTAGTGTGCAATTTGATTTACTATTTATGTATCCTTGAGTATGAAGTATATGTTGTATCTGTAAGTATGATGTTTGTTACGATGTGTTTTGTGTGTGATATGCATTGTGAGATTTCCCTGCGAAGAGTGTCTGTGTTTCCCCATGGCTCTTAGATAAGTTAAGTAAGGCGGTAATTCATCCGTCGACAATATTATGTAGTAGGGCGGTAATTCATCCATTTTAATATTACCTAGTAGGGCGGTAATTCATCCTTAACATTTTTCCCTTCCATGATTTGTAGCTTTACTTGGGTTATTAAGGCCAATAAAAAGATGATTAATGAATTGAACAGTCTCGAAGATGTAAAAGATGGTACAAATTTTGGGGAGCTGGAGGAGGAGGAGACAAAGAAGAAGAGGAAGAGAGCCCCCAAAAAAGATGTCTGAAGGTGCATCGAGCAGCGCCCAACCTTGTAAACGAGGACGCGGTGGACGTGGTCGTGGCGGTGGACGTGTTCGTGGTGGGGATGTTCATGAATAAATGGTTATATTCATGTTTATGTCTTTAATTATGGATAATTATGGAGTCAAAACTTATGTTTTGAACTTATTGTCAAATTATGTTTGGTTATATTCCTAGTTTATGAATGACTAAATCTGGTTTCTTTTGAAAATTGTTTGTGTTTGTCCAAGACGGGATAAAAGAACCAACTACAATGTGTGGGCAAAAAATGCAGGATTCTGGCATTTTTTTCCTTCAAAATCGGGTTACATGTAGGTATATGTAACCCGATTCTGACAGTTCACCAGAGGTTCAGTTTCAGAATCGGTTTTTGTGGGCACTCCTTGTAATCCGATTCTTATGAAGAAAACTTCTGTAACTATTTTTGCTAGGAATCGGATTACATGTGCATTAAAAAAATATGATTATTGAAAGGCATAATTTGACAACCAGGTTCAGGTTCATAATCGGTATATGTGGGCAATTCTTGAAATCCGATTCTTATGAAGAAAAGTTATGTATCTTTTTTTTTCTAGAATCAGATTACATGTGCAATAATAAAATCCGATTATTGAGAGGCATATTTTATATGATTTTGCAAGGACACAATCAGACTATGTGGACATATATAAACTCCGATTGCTTGAATTGAATTTGAAAAAATAAATAGCCGTTGAGACTTCATCTATGTAAACACAACCTCTTTGAGCCACTCCCACATCAGTCAATTAGCCTAGAAAATGGAATGGGAACCGTTTGAAGATTTGTGTCTCATAAAATCGTTTGCTAATACGTCCAAATGAAATCTATTCAATGTTTTGGAAGAGAGTTAAAGAGTTCTTTTACGGGCGTATCGTGAATCCCAATAACCATAAATTGAGGGACTTGGATTTTCGATTCCAATACATAAAAGGCGCAATGCGAGAGTACGTAAAAATTAGAAACATGGTGTACGACTATCATCCACGAGCTCTTCTTAGGGAAGAAGTAAGAAATCCGATAATATTCATACTTATGTCATCGTTAAAAGTTCGCATACTAACATTTAAGAATTCATTGATTTTCAGTTGGAACGTTTCAATGGGATATGGAGAATTCGTAATGGGGAAACTAAGTTCATTCACCACAAAGAATATACGACGTTGTACCAACGTGCTCGGAGGTTCATTGACGAGCATTTGATGTGTCAAATTCTAGAATTCCCATACTGAATTGTCCTATATGTGTAGTGTGCTAATTTCCTAAACTATGTAATGAATATTTTGTTTATGAAAGTAAGGCATAATCGGATTATATGGACATATATAAACACTGATTTCAGGAATCGGTTTATGTGGGTATTGATTAAATTCCGATTCTGGGTTTACATCGTCATTCGACATAAACTCAACTCAGAATCGGTTTACAAAAGCACTAACATCAACCGATTCTGGATCGAGTTTTTTTTTTTTTTTTTTTGTAAGTGTTGATTATGCATTAATGAAATTTAATTTCAGAATTAACTTGATTAAATATTATTTAATTATCCAAATTAACACTAATTTAACAAAGACATATTAGGCATTAACATAAATAGTGGATAAAAGGTATCTATGAGTTATTTCTTAATAACTGTTGTAGGGCCTACGGACCAACTAGCTATACCTAGGGTTTCCCTTACATGTATATATATGTTATTGTATCCATATAACTTGGCTGTTGATCAATAAGAAACTCTCTCCTCCTCTGCCTCTTTGTCTTCTTCTCTATATGATTTACTGCAATACGTTATCATACACGATGCCTACCGCGGAGCTATATCGGATTGATTGATTTTTTATTTTGTTTTCTACACGGATTAATGGCAAGCTAATATGGAAATCACTGGAATCAAATCAGATAAGTTGGATCTACTTTTGCTCCTATTGTTTTTCCTTTCTTTTCACCGTTTTTGACTTTGGCATATACATTGGGTATATAAAATATGTGGAAAAAAATTGATTTGATCAGGAATTTGGGGATCTTGATTTGTAATTAGGGATTTAGGGACCTTGTTTTGTTCCGTCGATGGCCAATCCGTGGAAGAAAAATCCTTCTTCTGAACCCGAAAAAAAAATTGTTATCATTTGTTCCTATCGTAACCATCTCCAAAATCTCCTTCACACGGTATCTGATGTATCTAATGTTCTATGTTGTTGTTGTGCACCTTGTCTTCATTGATATATGTTCCTGATAGTTTTATCCCATCATGCATGAAGCTACTGCCATAGACTGTGTTGTTGCTATATAGTTGTTGGGTAGCTTGTCTTCATTGGTCTGTAGCAAGTACCTACGTATGTCTGTTGTTCTGATTGTTCCATTTTTTTTTTACTTGCAAAATAATGTGTGAGCGAAAACTGTCCGTGGAAGATGAAACGTTCTGAGACGAAAGAAAACCTTGTCCAGCCGAGTTGAACGGGCCCTGTCCAGCCGAGTCGAATGGGTTCTTGCCTCGATCCTGTCATGTTCCAGCAGTGGTTTTAGGTTCCATGGCGTGCGCGACCAATGTCGCTCTGGTCCCGCCTATGCGCGGCGAGAACCAAAATTTTGAGGTATGTGACTATAATGCGAGTTTTTATATGCTAGGCTTATTTACTCCATAGACTTATTTATTTGGTTTCAGAATATGCCTAGTTTTGTTTATTTTTGTCTTAAAATAAGTCAACAACATATAAACGGTCAATTTAAATTATTTTTATTGATCTCAATCATTAAGAATTTTGGTCTTAATGCTATTTGTTCCCTTGAATATGATATTGGTTATAGTTGAATGGTGTATTTTGTTTAATTGGTTGCGCCAACTCAATTCTAATGTATTCATTTGGGGCTTAGAAGTACTTGAGCACCATTATTGGATACTTGATATTTTCCCAAATTTTTTGAATTTTCCGTGGAATGCATCCACTTGCTCGACTATTAATCTGTCAATAGTTTCAAAACATACGTTAACATAAAATCACATGTAGTCCAATTTTTGTGGAAGAACTCACAAAAGATGATACGAGTCATAAAATTTTCATTTCTCTACTTCATCCATACTAACGAACCGGTATATGTTGAAGTATGACAACAAGATAATTATCTTTAGTAATATATTCAACCTAAAGTAAGTGGTTGACATATGTAGTGAGATTCTCTTGGCCTAATGAGATAAAGAAATTTCTCAAATTAAGCTAAATGTAGCAAAATTGAAAATGGAAAGAACCCCAAAGTAACGAGGGTTAGACGTACCGATTCATATAAAGCATGTGAAAAGGGACATATATCATGGAAAAAAATAATATTTATTATTATTTTTTCCCCAGCAGTAATGACACCAAAGTACAAGTATCAATTGAACATGGGATCAACTAAAATGTAATTCTAGCTCCCATCATAAATAAAAGAGTTGGAAATGCACCTTGGTCATAGGTGTTGGTATATACAATATAATGTGTATGTGTATCATAGTAACAACCAATTTTCACATCAACTTTAATGGCAACGAGAACTTTGCCTGGCCAACTAACTATTTTATCGAGCGCGCAGTACTGCTCATTTTTTTGTCAAGATAGAACAAAGACGTAGAAAAATCTCTAGATGTACCAAGAGATAATCACACCTTGTTAAATTTCCAATGACCACTGCAAATGGATATCATGTGGAACATCAAAATGATGAGAATGTAATTGATTGCATCTTTTATAGTCTCTAATATATTTGGAAGGAAATATATTTTAGAGAAACTAATGAGTCAATCTAGTGCAATGTAATTCACTTTAATATTTGGATTATTGAATCATATTGACTCCGACGATGAAATGTTGGAAACTGACTCATACAGGCTTTGGGCATAACCATAAAGAAACCTTGGTTGTGACATGATGATTGTTTTGAAAGAACTCATACAAATATCACTTTATTTGAGTGAACGAAAATGGGAAAAATATTGACAGAATGCAAAGTGACGACATATCTCTCAATAAGTGTTTTCTAAAGTACCAGATGCACAACCTCCTCCTCCCTCATATTATGCTTTTAATTAAGAGAGCATATCACTCATTTTTACAAAGTCTTCAGTAAAACAGGATCGAGACCATCCTAAGATGCAAATGGTAAAAAAATTCCATATTACAAAGAAAACAAGGTGAAGTTTAGAAAAATATTCATGCAGAATGCGGACCATTAAAGTAAGTGATGGATCTGGTGAATGTTTTGACATTTTGGACTAGTAATAGTTCCCAAGAAATTTGCGTTTGAAAACTCCTAGAACATATTACACATTGCAAAGTGCAAAGGCTAACCACCCTTGTTAATGCTAGAGAATTTACATCAAAAGGACTTGATGAATATTGCATGTTTAATAGGATCAATGCAGAGCATCTTATACCCAATGGTCTCGCAGAGGCTACCATCAAAGGTTACAGATGGTGCCTAAGGAATAGGTTATGCGTACAAACCTGTCTTTTATTGCTTTGGGGATATGCAATATTACACACATCTTACTTAATTCGTTTTTAGAACCCAATATTAGTCAACCTTTTCTGCGTACCAGTTGGTAACTGGATTTAAGCCTGACATTCGTGTGCTTACACATTTTTGGTTGCACTATATATGTGTCATTACGACTCCACATCGTACTACGATGGGTCTTCAAAACTATTAAGTAGTTATGTTGGAAATGAGTTCCCAACAATTATCCGCATTTTAAAACTTTTGGCAGGAGATCTCTTACCGCTAGATTTGCGGGTTATCACTTTAATGAGACAGACTTCCCGTCGTTAGGGGGAGATAATAAAAAGAATTTTCTAAGGGAACGACAGGAATTGTCGTGGTGTGTTCCCACTGTGTCTCATATTGATTCTTGTACTCCACAAATGTAAATGAGAAGTGATAAAGAATATTCGATTTTCAGAATGTACACTGATGTTGCTAAAGTGATGAGATCACACATACCAGCTGCAAACCTACCTGAAGCTGGAGAGATTCCACCAGCTGACTTTCCCTAAGACGATTGGAGGCATCCAACCGTACCTGATTAAGAATCTGATACAAGTAAACAAGTTATAATGGTAGGCAAAGACAAGGAATAAACCAAGGGCAAAGCGTCACCCAAACAGGTAGAGTCACTCACCACTGTATCAAGAGTCTGAGCTATATCTCCATACAGGGGCACGCCAGCAAGCATTTGCTCATCAGTATACGCGCCGAAGTCGGGGGAGGTCAGCGCTCCAAGATAATTCATGATAGGGCCTGAGACAGTAAAAGATGTTTCAACACTGGACGAGGACCCACTAGTAATCTTGGGCAGACGATGAAGTACTTCTGATTCATCATTAACAGTATTTCCTAGCTCGGACGCCTTCAGGGGTTCTTGTTTGTTGGAAAATTCAGGATTAACGACCACCTCAGGACCAACATTCTCGCCCATCTCCCTCCCATCGCCCTTGTCATCCAAGAAATCCTCGCCGAATATGTCATCTTCATCGGGGATATTGAAGATTGGTTTCTGCCTTTGATGTGGCTTAGCAGCAACATGCTTACCCCTATGAGGATTATGTCTAAGAGGTTGGGGGTCAATCTCCTCCACACCGGATTTATCATCATCACTCCTAAGGAATTTCTTCACAAGGATTCTCGTCAGAACATGTGAAGGCAAAAAACATGGTTAAGTACATGTAATTATAATAAAAACACTGTGTTTGTTACCTTCCCCTGATCCTCCTCAAACCTTGTGCCAGTACCTCTTTTCCTCGACGATGCATCAGCCTTGGTAGAGTCGCACTGAGGCTTTAATGACAACAAATAGCCAACCCGTGTAAGAACCAACAAGTTAGAAATTGAGGAAAGTAGAGGGAGACACATACCTTATCGGCCCTGTCGTTGTTAACTACCCAGAAAGGATAGGGATCGGCCAGAAATGAAGGCGATGGAAAGCTACCATGTAAAATAGGACCTCGGACAAGGAGCGGAACTCGGGGATAGATTGGATCGTTGGTGTGACGGGGTCGCCTGTTAGAACCTTGGCCCATGGGATCAACATCCAGCATCATCCTCTCAACACCCTAGGGCATGGTTCTCTGACGATGGGACTGGCAGAAAAACCGGCAAGATCACCATTGGTTAAAGTACCAGCTCGATAGTTGACAAGGAAATTGGCAACAGTATACTCTGGAGCGTACTCGAGCTTGTATGTCGACCACTTGGCGGTAGAACCGTGACCATCTCGGCGAGCCCTCCATTTATCCATAATTCGAAAAGTATTGCCAGTCCATTGATCCAAAGCACGACATGGCTTGATCTGGGAGATAATCTCATAATAAAAGGGGCTATTAGGATTGTACAAAGGGAGATGAAGTCCCATATCCAACTGGCCCTGAGTAATGACCACACAATCAGCCGATTGCTCGTAATTCTCCATATCAGACTTCTTCAAAAGGATGTTTTGGCCCGAGATCAGGGTAACTTCGTAATCTTGAAGATCGTATTTCTCCTTCAACTGCTCTATGAATTATTCATCAGAGATCTTTCCCCCTTTTATCGGACCTGCACGAAATAGAAGGAGAACCGTCAGGGAAGATATATTTCATGGCGCGATCATCGTACTTAGAAGGGCTATCAAACGAAAATAGGGAATAGAGGGGAAAAGCATCAATCTCGGAAAAAACATCATCAACATACCTTTTCTCAGTCATTGAGGGAGAATAAGCCATGGCCGTGAATGGTACAAAACTTGGAAATTGGTGAAGAAGGTTGGGACGACGAGAACGTAACCACAACAACTGTAGCAATCGGTGATGAAGAGATGAAGGAAGAAGACCAAGAAAACAAGGGTTTATAGAAGAAGAAAGTGAAGAAGAATCTCGAAGGAAAAGTTACAGCGGCTGTTGACTGAAAAATAAATGGTGAAGAAGAAGAAAGAGAATAGGAAAGGGGCTATTTAAAGAGGAGAAGTTGTAACCGACGCCGACGGTTACATGTAATAAGGTAGAGTTAATGGGGGACTGCATGGAGGAATTCGCGGCATGAACGAGGACGTGGGAAGCTGGGACGACTTTCTTCCACTCGTGTTTGTCACACGAGCGAAAGAAGGGGCATAAATTTAGGTGTAGATTATCCACAGGGCTAGGTGGAAACATCCTAAGCTATGATGTACTCAAAGAAGAAGAAGCGAGAAGCATGAGATAGGGAAGGGAAGGCACGAAGATTAAGGAAACACGTGGCTCGGGCATGATAATTCAACAACTATCAGACTAGACTTGACCCCAGACTTATGACAAAGCTGACAGACGAGACATGTCTGGTCAAACGAGGGGAGTCAGTCAAAGGGATAAGAATATACGCATCACATCGGCCAACTAAAAGGGCGACAGGATCGGAAGGGCGACGTCGCACCAAGGCAACACCTAGTGGTATCGGCTCGGATGAAATAATGTTAAGGAATCGAAGCGCATTGGCCATAACCACATAAGAAGGGACGACGCAAACAGGCCCGAGAGCAGAACTTCAAGTTGGATACGTTGTGACCAACACCCTAGTTTGGTTGTGTGTATCCTCTCATATGAATAAGAAGAGCTTGTATCCAAGAGAGGTAGGTGGTATTTTGGAGAGAGAGGGAGACTTGTAATCACGAGAGAAAGAAGGAAAGTTGAGAGCGAGATCATCTTACGAGTGAGTTCATTTGGAAGAGCAAACACCATTGTAACACTTTGTAGTAATAAGATTCATTCTTTCACCCCCGTGGACGTAGGTAATCATACTGAACCACGTATATCCTTGTGTCTATCGTCATGTCCTTACTTTCACTTGCATGAGTAGAAGTTTTTATCCTTTGGATGTAGGTTGTAATTTAATGCATCTACAATATGTATAAAATAATAAATTATTATTTTATCGATTAAGTAATATCTCTTTAAAATAATAGGATTTGGGTGGTCCCAAACCTATTATTTTATAGATGTTTTACTGTATATCTATATATATTTATAGTGGAAATTTCTGAGGAGCCCAAATTTGGACCCTCTCTCTTCCAAAAACCCATCATTAAGATGGTATATATCTGTAGCCCAAAATGTAAGATGTACGGTTAATATTACTAGTTTATGATTAAACCTAGTTTTCAAAAAAATTAGATGGACTTATCTAACCTTTATCCAATATATATTAAAAAAAAAAAATCGTTGAATTCATAATCAGTCGTTAGTCATAGCGTTTTTTGTGGCGTATTTTTAGGGCTTCAGTTTCACCGTTTATCTTTCTTTTTATACTCCAACATGCTCAATTATTTATTGTCGGTATAGAAACTTCATTGTTTTCTCAAAATTCATAATCGGAGTTTATAACCATTCTTACGTTTACGTTTATTGATTCTTTTTTTTCTTTTATCCTATTTTTTGATACATGTTTCTTCATCTTCATTAGTTTCTAGGTAAACTCATTTTGTGTTTAATGATTTTTAAGTTATTATTGTAGCCTTCTTCGTATTGGGCTATGCATGACTTTACCTATCTTTCCATGAATCGGTTAAGTTCTAATCATGATGATTAATATTTGTACGATTTTGTTTTTTATGGGTTCTACCGTTTGATGATTGCTAACTTGTGATAGCTCAATCTATCACTTTGGGCATCTGACCATTACTCTCTAAGTTTTTCTTCTTCCGAAATATTAGTTGTCAATGATAATTGTATGTAGTTACTGTGTACAGATTACATAAGGTTCTTCAACATCATTTGGGGAGATCAAAAGACGAGGAACTAAAAGAGATTCTATCACTTCAATTGCAAAAGAGAATAAGTGATCAATGATCCATAATGGGCGTTGGCGATCTTTTGTTCGATGCATACTAAAGAAGTATCTGATAAGTATGATGAGCATTACATTTGTCGTTTTTTAGACAACTAATCTTGAAGTCTAAACAAGCTAAATACCAAGATTACTATGCAATCCTAAGAAGCAGACGATATTACATATGGTGTTACAATTTATACTTTTATCAAGAACTTATAACCCTTGATAATATTTTCGGAGATATACGAGCAACATGGTGTTGCTCGTATAGAGCTCCTAGAGCTCTAGTAGTGAAGGTGGAAGCAAGTCTTTGGTGGTTTCTTAACTTTCTCTTTTAATATTGAAATGATTCTTACTTGCTTGCTTGAATTACAATTGATGTAGAACTTGCCTATTTATACTAGTTAGCTAAGCCTCCAAGTGACCAACTCTAAATTGAGTTCTACTTGCTTAGCCTACAAACTAGACCAACATTTTATCACATGTTTTACATTATGGTATTTGACCAACCTCTCTTGATCATTCTAGATACTTTGAACTCTACCTAACTCTAGACTTCTTTAAACCTTGTTCACATTAGTTCATATTAGATATTATAAATTAGGTAATTTCCACACTCCCCCGTAATTTGTAATGGCTCTGTTTTTGATCTTCACCCAATCTCCGTTTGCTACTCTTCTTGTTACTTCACTCATGATATACTTTTCCATGTTTTCTGTTGCAAATTCTGTAGCTTTCACACCTCCATGCCCCTCAAAGACACCAAAGAAACCCTGTTTAGTATCCCCTTGTAAATCAACAATTGCTGAATACCTATCCTTCATAGCATCTCTCCTTCCTTTCTTACAATAAACACCATAAACGTTCCGGTCCTCTTCATTGTTTGAGGACGTTCTGTTCCCCTTCATAGTTTTTTTTTTTTGACATTACGGTCCCATATTTGTAGTTTCAGGACATTGCGGTCCTCTTCGTAGTTTAGGGACATTTCGGTCCTCTTCGTAGTTTAGGGACATTTCGGTCCTCTTCGGAAGTTTAAGGACATTACGGTCCCCTTCGTAGTTTAGGGACATTACGGTCCTCTTTGTAGTTTAGGGACATTTCGGTCCTAAACTATTTCTTTGGTAGAATACTTCTGTACTCCTTAGAATTTAACCCATTTTTGTTATTCTCTATAACTCATAGGATTTTAACCTACTATTGTTGTTCTTTCTCTCATCACCTCTTGGTGATTGTTTTTTCTTTTTTCTTTCTTCACAACATTTTTTGTTGTTTCTTCTTCTATTCATCTTTGTTCTAGTCACGCTTTTGTTCGAAAACTGTAACACTTCTTTGGTTCTCCATATTCTCTCACAATCTTTCATTTAGTCAAGCTTCTGCCACAAGCTCTAACTATTCTTCTTCTTGTTATTTGTTGTTACAAATTTTCCACTTTATCCAGATTTGCCACATTTCTGAATTCGTAACAGATTTGCCACGCTGTGACCTAATTGTCACACTTTGGTTTGTAGGCATTTAAACAAACATCTTCTCTTCTTATCATCTGAATTACGTACACACACCTTATTTTTATTTTGTTCTTCTTTCGGTGGATACATGTCCACCGGCTTTGTGTCACAAGTAGAAACTTGATGTTGTCGTGACAAACATGGCTTTCTTGCCATTTTTTCTCTCTCGAAACCGAGTAGGTCGCCTCATTGAGGCTCTCTTACCACAATATGAGGAGGCGGTCATTTGATGCTTTCTTCCCTCAATATATGGAGGCATTCGTTGTTGACGTTTTATCGATATCGGCTTCGAAAACTCTTGAACTATTGTGGAGGCAATCCTTGGTGCACTCTTCCCACAATTGTCTTTAGAACTTCGTAAACAATTGAGGAGGCAAATTATTGCTCTCTTCCCTCAAACTTGTCTTATGGTCACTTATTATAAAGTGATTTCTTTTTTTCTTCTCTTTTTTTTTCTTCTTATATTCTTCTCAACTCGAAAGCTTTGACACCCATCAATTCGTAGCGGAAACTTTTATGCCCATTTCGGATCGAACAAGCTCTGATACCATGTTAAAATTTATACTTTTATCAAAAACTTATAACCCTTGATAATATTTCGGAGATATACGAGCATTGTGGTTTTGCTCGTATAGAGCTCCTAGAGCTCTAGTAGTGAAGGTGGAAGCAAGTCTTTGGTGGTTTCTTAAACTTTCTCTTTTAATATTGAAATGATTCTTACTTTCTTGCTTGAATTACAATTGATGTAGAACTTGCCTATTTATACTAGTTAGCTAAGCCTCCAAGTGACCAACTCTAAATTGAGTTCTACTTCCTTAGCCTACAAACTAGACCAACATTTTATCACATGTTTTACATTATGGTATTTGACCAACCTCTCTTGATCATTCTAGATACTTTGAACTCTACCTAAATCTAGACTTCTTTAAACCTTGTTCACATTAGTTCATATTAGACATTACAAATTAGGTAATTTCAACATATGGAAGCTAAAAGAGATCATCAAACCTGCACTGTAGATGAACAGTAGTTGAAACTGCAAATTTCGATCTTCCTATTTTGCCCCTGATTTTATTTTCTCATTTGACCCTTACATAAGTAAATGGGGGTATAGAAGTAATTTAGCAGAACTAAATTTACAAATTCCGCTTACTACCCAGAAATATAATCATAACCGTCAAATTCCACCTGTTGACCATGCTTGTTATATACAAAGCCACACCCCCTTACTATACGGGGTGAAGCTGCAAATTATCGTTGACCATTTTACCCTCGTACCATAACCACACAATAAATATCCTATAAATAAAATGAGGGTATAATAGTAACTTAGGTTTTTTACATGCAAATTGTCCTGATTAGGAATTAGGAAGGCACGTGCTAAACATTCTAGTCTAGGAAAATAAAAAACAACGGTAGATGACTAGATCTTTATTTTTGGGACAGATGTCCCAGCCAAACAGTGACAGATCCAACTAATAGCAAGGGTGTGCACTTGCTACCCCTCCACATTTCTCCTCCAAGCTTAAATTTTCAAGCACAAATTTTCCTCCAAGCCTAATCTTGGTTTTTTGCTACCCTAATAAAAATTTGCTTCCCCTTAATCTAGTTTCTATATTCGCCGCTGCAGCCAAATATCATGGCATTGTGACGCGACGACAAGTGTCCACCGCTTTTCCCCACTACGTGTCGTTCCCACTAGTCGATGTTATTCAATCCAAAAACTATTGCGTGCCCCAACTGGGAGGGTTTATGGGCGCCTCTAGTATATACGTCGTGAACTATCCTGGTTTAATTGGGCCCCAGAAAACAATTAGGGGCCTCACACTACAGGACAAAAAAGGTCACCCAAACCTAAATTTGGTTACCTCTTATCCAAAATCTTTTTTAATGGCTAAATTATCCCTAAGTGATTAGTTTTAATAATTAGTTAAGTGAAGTTAATTAGTAGGTTAGGGTAAAATCATATTTAAGAATTAAAATTTGGGAAAAAAGAAAACTTGTGTTTTGTGAGTTGAGAAGAAGAAGAAGAGTTTTTGGGGGGGGAAATTTTGGGTTTTTAGAAATGAGTTATTCAAGTGGAGGAAATGATGGTGAAGGTTCAAATAACAAACATGATTGTGTTAATGGTAAGATTATCTTATATTCTCCTATGGATTGGATATATGTCACAACACATAGCAAGAGTCGTCGATGTCGAGGGGTGTATACCCTAACGACTCTACATGGTCGTCAATGTATTGCCACCAAAAATGACGACTCAAACCTGCAACTTTTCCAGGTTATGAAAAATCGTTAGGGTAATATGATTTACCCTGATGACTCTATAAAGTCGTCAATGTATTGACACCAAAAATGACGACTCAAACCTGGAACTTTTTCCAGGTTATGAAAAATCGTTAGGGTAATATGATATACGCTGACGACTCTTAGTAGATTGGGTCAGGAGTCGTTATTTTGTGTGTTTAAACCAAGACGACTCTGAAATTTTTGAGACAGAGAAACTGTTTGTTTTTCACCTAGGATCGTTGACGTTTAAAAAAGGGTCGGTCATAGAGGATCGTCATAGATGTTTATATTAGGTTAACGACTCTAATCTAGGACAAAAAAATATGGAAAACCAGAAATAGGTCGTTATCTTCCTCATCATATATCCTAACGATTTTTTATGGTCCTACATGCATATGAAACATCATTGGGGTTTAGGCTTGTCGGGTTAACAACCCTCTTACTGAAACTGAAAAATTTCGGGTGATTTTTTTCTTCTTTATTGGAGTCGCTAATAGAGGAGAAGAGAGTGAGAAGAGAGGGATTCTGATTTCTTTGTATAAAAATAGAAATGAATCGGGGCTTAGGGTTAATAGGTTTTTAAGTAATAAGGGTGGAATTGTATTTTCACCACCTTTTGGAACCCCCTAATTTTTTTGATGTGGGTATAAATTGGTCAGGCCCCTAATTGTTTTCAGGGGGCCCAATTAAATGAGGTGAACTATCTATCCGTGGAGGTTCGCACTTAGGATTTAGGTTTGAATCAGGACTCCATTGATGCTTTCCTTTTCTTTGGTCCTTCTCTTTGTTTGGTGTTTGGTGTTTGGTGAGGCGGTTATAAAGTGTGTGATATTATAAACAAGCTTGGTAAAGGGGCGACAGAAAATGGTAGAGGGGCGGCAAACCTAATAAGACAAAAAGGGTCATTAGGTGGTAATCCAAGTGCCCCTTATTAAAAAAATATGGAAATGACCAATTAACCCTTATTATTAATAATCAAGAGTAGTGATGATAATCAAGATTAGTGTTTGATAATCAAGATTAGTGTTTGATAATCAATTTTCACTTATAATAACTCTAAAATTAGATTTTTAGAGTTATAAAAAAATAAAAAATTATGTGATATTTGTGAAACCCTAGATTTTGATTCACTCAACCAAAATGAGTGATTCAAGTGGCAAATTAGAGGTGGGTGATCAAAATTAGTTCCCATTAGCTTTCTGTTGATCAAAATTATCTAAAGTATGTAAAAAGATCAAAATTTTAAAATTTTCTGAAGAACAAACGGTTGGAAATAAGCTAGTTACCAACCGTAACTGGTTCAATTTGGGAAAAACCCAATCGTAATACCAGTTACGGTTGCTATAAAATCTTGGATACGAACCGTAACTCATTACGGTTCATAAAAACGGAATCGAAACCAACCGTAACTAAACTACGGTTGGTAAGTCAACTATAGTTTCGAACCGTACATCACTACTTCATAAATTCTTAACATATATGATTATGTACGGTTGGTAAGTCAACTATAGTTTACAACCGTATATCACTACTTCATAAATTCTTAACATATATGATTATGTACGGTTGGTAAGTCAACTATAGTTTACAACCGTATATCATCACTTCAAAAATTCTTAACATTCAGGATGATATACGGTTGGTAACTTTCATTAAGTTACCAACCGAACCCAGGTGATGAATTTTTGAAGTGATGAATTTAAAGCATCAACAATACCAAGACCAATACCACCTGAGTCTAACTTCTTCTCCCATGGATGTTGATTTTTGTTTTCAAAACTAGGTTTGGAAAATGGGTTTAAAAAACTAGAAAAAGGTTTTGTATCCAGTATTGAAGTAGGACTCATTGTAGAAGAATCAGTTGTTTGATCAGAAGAATGGTTAACCCCCTTTGGAGAAAAAACTGTAGCAAAGAACTTTGGGGAACTGAAGAATGATGAAATGGGTCCCAAGTGCTTGCTCGTACGAGATGATAAAGAAGTATTTTCCGCCATCATAACTTGTTTATTGCTACTGTTGGTTAATGTTCTTGATATTTTCCACAGCATTCGGTTGAACCTGAATAACACTTGCAAGAAAAAAAGAAGAAGAGTGAAACTAAAAAAACTTAGACTAGATTTCAGTAACTTCCATGATATTAGAGCACTAGCACCTCAATAAATGAGTAGAAGTTAACTTGGTTTTCAGCAGCAAAAGAATCTCTTCACAATGATCAAAACCAGACAAGGAAACAAGAAAAGTTTGTATTTTTGTTATTTCTTCAAACTTCAACTACTACAACTTACTGAGAAGTGTCCATCATCATCATGAATAACCTAACCTTCAAACTTGAACGTTAGTTTAATGGGACCACTGATAAATAAAACTGGTGGATATGTCACGGACCCGTCTGGTTGAGAAGTGTCCATCATCATCATGAATAACCTAACCTTTAATAATGGAAAATTAAAACTATAGTTCACAACCAGTTTGATATACGGTTGGTAAGTCAACTATAGTTTACAACCGTATATCATCACTTCAATAATTCTTAACATTCAGGATGATATACGGTTGGTAACTAAGGTTTCGATACCAACTGTACCTAAACCTAATTCTTAATTTTTTAAGGTCCGGTTCGTATTTGGGTTGTTAGCAACCGTATGTTCTTCAACCAATACAGGTACGGTTGGTATCTGGGTTATTACCAACTGTAACTCACATACAACACACAAATTCCAGTTTCAATTTCGATCCAAAACTCTAATTTTTGATGCAAAACTAACTTAAATCAAACACAATAGACTAAACTCTAACTGGGTATTATAAAATTTTCAAATCGCCAATGAATCGAAGAGGACGATGAAATATCAGTTTTAATGGAGGAGAGGAGGAGAAGAAAAGAGAAACAATTTTGATTTACTGATTCAATTAGGTTAAAAATTGGGAAGGATAATTCAGTCTTTTTAATCAAAAAAGTATGGGTAAATTAGTCCATTCAAGGTGAAAAGGGTAATCCAGTAAACTTCTACACCCTATAGGAGGGGACATTGCTATCACCCTTGGCGCCCCTCTACCATTTCATGCCGCCACTTTACCAATCTTGATTATAAATAGAGGCTTTCGGGTCTTCCCTGATATCATCTCGAAAACACCGAAGAAATCGAAACGGATTCAATCTTCCAAGGTGAATAAATTACATATTAATAACATACTCTTTAGATTATTTTTTTTGAAGTAGATCTGTTCTTATGACAAGCTGATGATGTGATTTAATTTTTATTGATCAAAGATCTGTTCTCATATATGTACTGATTTCATTTGAGAAGGTGTAAATTAAAATAACTAAATTAAATAGAATAAAATAAAATGTCAACAAGGGAGGGATCGGACCGACCGAAGAAGTTCTTTCTGGAAGAAGAGGAGGAAGATACGAGGTCATTGGCATCTTCTCTTAGCGAAATTCATCCGGAAGAGGATGATTTGTTTGATAAAGGTAACATCTCTGAAATCGGTGATTATGAAGCAGAAGAAAGATGGCAAGCTCAACAAATTGAGGAAGAACACCGGTATTTGATCAGCGAGTATAATATACAAATTCCTGACAAACAATAATGGATAGCTTCTTGGTTTGAAAAAAATAATAACCAAGCAGGAGGGTGGTCTTCTAGTGGAGGATATACGTATCAGCTTAATTTATACGGGTATTACAAAAAGAAAAAACGAGTTGGTGGTTACGGAGTTATCTTTCGCGATCCCGGTGGAAAACCAATAAGTTCTTCTGTTTACTCTTCTAAAGGAGGATCATATCTTTATTACCTTTTAAAAGGATTGAGGAAGGGTTTAAAACTTGCTATAGCTTATGATGGACTAGACGACGGGGTTCGTGTTCGCTGCAATTCTCACAGGCTTGTCCGGTTGATTAACACAGTTCTTAGTCCACTAAAGAGTCGCCATCTCTGTGGTCGTCCACCTAAGTACGGAAGGAAGAAGATTTGCAAAAAGTGTACCAAACATTTATTTTATGACATCAAAAGCAGAGAATTCAATCGATTATATCGAATTATCAAGGATGTTAAGAAGATGAGCCAAGGATTTAAGTTTAACGGGTTTCAATTTTTTTCTTTATTTGATACTATGCGCATGAACAGGTCTGGCAACGAAGCTGCATATTATCTGGCAAAGCATTTTAAGAATAAAAGCAAGTTGAAACCTCAAGAATTTCCTCCCGAGCTAAGAGAAATTATATGGAAAGATGCGTACGAGGGGTCAATGGCTTATTCTCAAACTAGTTGGATGATGCAATTCGATCGAAGATCTTATTTTAATTTTGTCACCAACTAGGGCTCAACGGGGTGGATTAGATTTTCTTTTTCTTTGAAGCTCATGTAGTTTATCTGATCAAGTTTTCTCATCAATTATTGATACATGGCGAATCGCCCATTATTTGTTCGGTAAATTTGTCTTTCTCAAAAAGAATCACTTATTTATTTATTTTCATTCTTTGTTTGGACGGGTTAATTTCAAGACTGGCCATATTCACTTGCACATTAGATGAAATTTTAAACTACCAGCTATGCTAATCATTTACTTATGCGCAAACCTCCGGACTAAATTTATCGGAAACCATATTTGATGTTGGTAGAAAACCAGCTCTATATGTTGATATCTGGTCCTTAAAAGAAACCGTCACCAACTACAAATTTAAATAACAGGGACTGAGCGGACAGATAACAAACACAAAAGTACAAACAATGCCTCTATCTTAAAAGGATAGTACAAACAACGATTGTACGAAATCAGCATATATGAAAGAGTAAAAAGACACCACGCTTTTGGGCACAGTATCAGGGTCAGAATTCGAGTGAACAACCCTACGAGCCTTATCAAGGCTCTTACGACTCCGAGTATCAAAAAAAAAAAAAAGGCTCTTACGACTCCCTGTAATAATTGCCCATCATATCCCTTTATCTCAATTCTCGAAGAAACAGAATAGCTAAATAAAACATGTAGCTCACTAGCCAAAACAATGTCCGGCAGCTCTGAAGCATAACAACTAAGTAAACAAAATAACACCTAATAGAATTAAAAACTAGATTATCCGGTGTATTAGATAGACCAGAAAAACGTGGGGTGAGAACTCTGTTATAAGACAAAAATATATCAAAAAATTGGAGCCAGGATATATTCAATCTAATGAATTCAAATGTAACAGAAGCAGGATTTTCATTTTAATTCCATTAAACCTAACTTCAGATGATGATGAGCATCCGATTGCTTAGGAGGACGTATTTTAGGGATCTTGCATTTTCTCCAGCAATACACATAATATCCTAAACAGTCTGTTGTATCAGTATAACTTCAGTAACGGAGAAATAGAAGAGGTTAAGCGTAAAGAACACCGGCAAAATTATTCTTATATGAAGCTAACTACCATTCTCTCTCAACCAAGATAGTTCCGGCAAGAGCGGAAAGAACACCGGAAATAACTATTTAAAGATGATCAAGCCACCACCTGCATTAGACATCAACAAAAATTTAGGATCGTTGACTGCGTCTAGAGGTGACTACTTATGAACCTTAACCATTTTGCAATCAAACAAGTAAACCAGGCGACAAAAACACTCTTTTATAAACTAACAGAACATAACATCATACCAAGCCTCAAATACAAGTAGAGCAAAACAGTGTTCTGATCTTTGCTGTGAGTTGATGCACATAGCCACGTACCATCTAAAATACAAAATAAAGTGATATGTCAAACATAGCTAATTAATAACACAACCAAAATTGATCTATTGAAGGTCAAATTTAGATGAAAAATATTGACACAGATCACGCTAAGTAGAACAAAAAAAGTTAGAAAACCAGGCTAGCTTCTTGGCTACCTACATATGCAAATCTCCTAAAACTAAGGCTCCACTTGATATGCTGCTATATTGCAAATCATTGATTTCCGCCACAAAACTAATGTTCCACAATTGGCAGCTATCCAGCATGGTTGTATAAAGATTGGTGTTCAAGTAAAACATATTTAGACAGCATTCGAGCTAACACCCATGTATTAGCAAACATTCATTTGCGCAAATTAGTTAGTGTGACCCAAGAGAAGCAAAACGAAAAGAAATGCTACATTAGAAATCTTATTATTCTATGTTCTGTGTGAATCGAAACCTAGTTTTCTTCTTCTACTATTGGTGCGCCATAACTTAGTCTAAGAATGTTTTCTGGACTATCACAACATTCGACAATATGCTGCTAAGTAATTACCTTATTTGCCCACATGAGCCCACATGCATTGCAAAGTGTCCTTGGTCCTTCAGATCCACGACGCATCCGAGCACAAATATATTATGCTGCATTGATTATGGAACACAGCCTGCAATTACAGTCATGCCTGCAGCAGACAATCAGTATTCACTACTTAGTAACACAACAGAAGCAAACACCAAACATACATAGAGACCAAATTCACAATTACAATCAATAAAATGGATCTTTTTTCATCCAAATGAACCAGCGGAATCCTTAAACAAGAATGACAGAAAGGAGGTGCAATTCAATAACCTGTTACTACCAGCTTGATCACGGCAAATCTTAAATTTCTGACTGTTTGTTGAAATCTCACACCCTTCATTGCTTTAAACGAAATTTGCAGCCTTTTAACTGAAATTCCATGAATAAAACGGCCTTTTTCCATCTCGAATCATTGGATTCACCACCTTGAACAGAGTAGACCTTTTATCTAAAATCCTAAAAACCCTTATTTCCTTTCTATCATCACTCCTGACCTGGATTTTTACCCAAAACTTCAAAAGAAACCCTAGGAACAGCTGAAGCTGATACAAAAGCAGCCAAATCTAATTGCAGTGATGGTTGAGTTGATTCTATGATTACCTGACGAACAAAACCAAAATTACCTAACTCTGGTCCAGGGGCGGAGCCAGAAATCTAATCTAACTAAGGGGAGCAAAAACCCCAAAAACATTTAGGAGTGCAACTATGATAAAATATTCTTAAAACCCCAAAAAATTGAATAAATTAGGCTAAATTAGGCTTTGGAGCTAGTTTGGAAGGGTGTGCAATTGCACACCCTTGCTATACACTAGCTCCGCCCCTGCTCTGGTCCCAGTTCCCATTCTCATTCCGCTGCAATTTAAATTTTACCCCAAACAATGTTAAAATCCTTTTGGCTTCTTCAAGAAACCTAAAAGAAAAAGAAAGAACATGGAGTTAAAAGAGCTTGTATGTCTTTCTCTCGCTTTCAGAGAAAAATTTGTGGGGTTCAGACGAATAGGTTCGTTCATGTGTTCAACAGTATTGGAGACGACATTTTTGGAGTAAACAAAAAGAAGCACAAGAATTCTAAACATACCGCCTAGATAGACATCTCAAAAGAATTCTGTTGGACTTGCGGGTGGTATCATCCTCTTCTGGAAAGATGGGTTTGAAATGGAGATCCTCAATGCTTCCACCAACATGTTCCATGTCTTAGTTTTTTTTTTTTTTTTTTTTTTTTTAATAGGAAAAATAAGAATCTTATTAATGCTTAAATCGATACACTCAGTTCATCTCTGACCAGCGTTTTAAACCAAATAGGAAAATGAAAAGACCAACTTTGGGTTTCTCTAGTTGATCTGGCTTTTTTGGCCAAACAATTAGCAACCTCATTTGAGTCCCTACGCACAAAAATACACTTCCAACTCTGAAAAGTTTCTAATAAAGTTCTACAATCACAAATAATATTATTATTTGTCCATCTCACAGTACCCTCAGCTCCATTAATCGCTTTCACAATGTTTAAACAATCTCCCTCCAAGTGCAGACATTGAATATTAGCTCTCTGCGCCATCAGAATTCCTTCCAGCATGTAAAAGCCTCTTTGCTCTTCATCTTTGGCTATCCCCGCTTTTGATACTGCACCTCCATAATTTCCTGATTCAGAGAACATAGTTAGTCCAATACCCATATGTTTACTTTCTTTGACAAAGGAGCCATCAAAATTAACTTTTTCAAACCCTTCATCTGGAAGGTGCCATGGAACTTTATTCCTAACTGTGATTGTATTAACAGTTCTAGTTCCTTGTTTTTGAAGAATATTCACCCAATCATTAATGTCATGATTTACCTTTTGCACAAAACTCACAGTGTTAACTTTAGCCTTATCAAATACCACAGCACACCGTAGTTTCCATATGTGCCATAAGGTGAAGCTTACAAACATGATGCACCTAGAGATGTTTAAACTGCCACTGTTGTTATGGTTCAACCAACCAGTGAACAGTTCTTTAACATGTTTACCGTGAACTGCCCCTGCAATGTTAGCATCAATAGCATGCCACAAGTTTTTAGATACTTGGCATTCAAAAAACAAGTGATTAGCAGTTTCAGCACAGTTTTCACACAAAGGACAAATGCTAGTACCATTAGGAACATACCTAGCTAGTTTATTCCTAACTGCCAAACATTTCTGAATGCATCTCCACAGAAAGTGTTTAATTTTATGTGGAAGTTCCAATTTCCAAAAAAAATTCCACGGAAACTCATCGATTTCCTGACCATACACCTCATCCATTATACTTCTGTAGGAAGTCTTAACACTAAAGAGGCCATTATAAGCTGGTTTCCACCTTAGAATGTCTTTTCCATTACCCGGGATTCTTATATCACATATACTTTTAACAGTTTCATTATCAAAAAGTAATCTTAACTTATCAACATTCCATTTACATTCATCCTGCAGGATTAGTTAAAAACGATCCTGCTAGGGGCGCTTGGTTATTGTCTTGCGTGTATGGTACCTCTTATAGAAATGAGCAAGCTGCTCAATGGGATTACATTAAAAGTCTTAGTTGTTCCGTTAACATCCCTTGGGTCGTTATTGGTGATCTAAATATTACCCTTCATCCTGAGGAAAGGCTTAACCACTCGAAAGTTACCAACTCTCATTCTACCATTATTGACTTAGTTAATGAGTCTGATTTATCTGACTTAGGCTTCAATGGAAATCCCTATACATGGACTAGTAATAGCCATGGTACTGGTAGGATCAAGTCTAGATTAGATAGAGCTTTGTTGAATAGCCTATGGTCGATAGCTTTCCCTGACTCAACTCTTCACCATTTGCACCAGAATGCTTCAGATCATACTCCCATTATGTTGACCCTATATAATAATGTGGGTACTAAAGGGAAAAACTGGAATTTTTTTGAATTCTGGCTAACTAATTCCTCTTGTAGTGATAATATTAAGAATGCTTGGCAGTCTAATGTTTCTGGTTCTGCAGCTTTCATTTTTGATAATAAAGTCACTAATACAAGGAAACAGCTGTCAATATGGAATAAAACTGTCTTTGGACATATTCATAATACTATTTCTTCTCTTCAAAAAGAGTTGCACTCTCTATAGCAACAAAACAGAGGAGGCAATAATCACACTGAAGTTGTAAGAATTGAGGCAGACATTGAAAAGTGGAATGACTTAGAAACGAGATTCTGGAAACAAAAAGCTGGTGACCATTTCTTCAAAAGCTATGACAGAAACACCAAATATTTCCATATAAAAGCTAATAGGAGGAAAGCGCGAACCAGAATAGACTCACTCCTAGCACCGGATGGTACGTGGTGTAAAGATAGAGAAAGTCTTGAGAATCTCCTGTCAAATCACTTTAAAAGCATCAGCACCACTGTTGGAACCTCTGATAGTTCAAGCTTCTTAAGTCATATTCCTTCGATTGTCACAAATGAAGAAAATGAACAGCTTATAAAAATACCTGATGAGGAAGAAATACAAGAAGTAATTAAATCCATGGAAGCCTGTACTTCACCAGGACCGGATGGATTCCCACCCGTTTTTTACCAGACTCAATGGCAAACAATTAAATAAGATGTGTGCAAGATGGTTCAAGGTTTTTTTTGATCAGGTTTCCTCCTAAAAAAACTTAATAGAACAAGATTCAGTCTCATTCCGAAGTCTAAATCTTCTCATAAACCAGAATATTTTAGACCTATAGCACTCTGCAATACTTCTTACAAGCTAATTTCCAATATTCTTCAACAAAGAATGAAGCCCCTCATTCAAAAATTAATTTCTCCCATGCAAGCTGCGTACGTGCCTGGCAGATTAATATCTGAAAATATCATGATGGTCCAAGAAATTGTTCACACGATGAAGAGAACTGAAGCTAAAGAAGGTATTATCGCCTTGAAAATAGATATGTCTAAGGCATTCGATAGATTGGAGTGGTCTTTCTTGCTTGATATCATGAGAAAATTTGGCTTCTGCGAAAGATGGTGTCAGTTGATTCACCAATGTATCAGTACTACACAAATTTAGGTAATGCTAAATGGATCTCCTTGTCAACCTTTCAACCCAAGTAGAGGAATTAGGCAAGGAGATCCATTATCACCTTACCTTTTTATTTTAGCTATGGAATCCTTTTCTAGAAAATTGGATCACTGTGAAGATACAAATCAACTATCTGGAGTAAAAATTGCTAAAAATGCACCAAGAATCAATCACCTTCTTTTCGCTGACGATTGCTTGTTGTTTTGTAAAGCTAATAGAGCTCAAGCCTTGAAGATTCTAGAAGTAATTGCAGAATTCAGTGCATGCTTTGGACAGATGATCAATTTTAGTAAGTCGTCAGTCTACTTCAGCAAAAAGATGAACCCAGAGGTATGCAACGAACTTGCTGGTATCCTGAATGTCAATCAGATGAGCCTCAATGAGAAATATTTAGGACTGCCCTTCTTTATTGGGAGAAATAAGAGAGTTCTGTTATCTACTATAGTGGATAAGATGAAAGTTAGTCTTGATGTCTGGAAGGCAATAAATTTATCAGAAGCAGGCAGGACTGTCATGGTGAAGAACGTCCTCAACTCAGTCCCAGTTTACCACATGACATCGTTTAAGCTACCAGAAACTACCATATCTTGTATCAATTCATCTCAAGCAAGCTTCTGGAAAAGGAAGAAGAACAACAGGGGTTTGCATCTCATCTCAAATATTCAACTTTGCAGACATAAGCATGATGGAGGATTAGGATTCAGAGATATGCAGCTGTTTAATAGAGCACTTCTCGCTAAATCTTCCTGGAGACTCTGTACCAAAGAGGATGAGGCTTGGGCCAAAGCGTTAGAAGCTAAATATTTTAGCAATGGAGATCATTTTAATATCCAAGAAAAACAAGACTCTTCATGGAGCTGGAAAAGCATTAACTCTGAACTAAAGTTTATTGAGGAAAATAGTTGCTGGCAGCTTGGAAATGGTGAAAAAATCAGAATCTGGTACGATAAGTGAATTCCTGAACTACAACAACCCCCAATGTATATTCTTAATTCTAATATCTCTCATCAGTTCATGAACGTAAAAGAGCTTTTTAATTCGGCTGGTACGGGGTGGGATGAAAATCTTCTTCTCCAACTCTTTACGCCAGAAGTAGCTAATCTTATCTCTAAAATCTCAATTCATCCTAACTACAGCGATAGACTGATCTGGAAACTGGAGAAGAATGGGTGCTTCACTGTTAAATCAGCCTATAAGAAGTTGTATGATGATAAATATAACTTTGACCCTATAGACCCAGTCATGAGGAAAATTTGGATTAAACTGTGGAGATTACCAGCCCTGCCAAGAGTTCAACACTTCTTATGGAAATGTCTTCGAATGGTCTGGCTACCAGAGGAAAACTAGCTGTGAGGATCAGAGTCATAGAAGCAACTTGTCCGTTGGGTTGTGACACTATCGAATCTGACACACACATTATCTTGCATTGTGATTTTTCAAGAGCATCCTGGCTAGCTTTAGCGGGTTGTAACTCTACTGTTCCAAATGATCTTAACACCTGGATACTGTAATGGTTCAAGGAAGGAATTGCAGGAAAGATTTCTGATGAAGAGATAGTAAAGAGAGCTACCATTGCTTGGAGTCTCTGGACAGAAAGATGTGACGTGGTGTTTCAGCAAAAAATTGTCAATATCAATGGTTTCATAGCTAGAACAAGATCTTCTCTTTCCTCCATGACTCAAGCTGCGGCTAACATAACTACTAATTCTGTTCAGAATTGTGGCACAAGGATAAGTAGACAAAACCTATCATGGACAGCACCTGCCTCTGACTTTCTTATTGTTAATTGTGATGGATCTTTTCATGCATTTTCCAAAACTGGTGGTATAGGCCTGATAATCCGTAATTTTGCATGTGATCACCCAAGAGCGGCAAGATGCGCATTTATCAATGATCCAGTGAACGCAGAGCATGCTGAGTGTTCAGCGTTGGAAGTGGCAGTGAAGTGGGCTAACAGTCTTAAGCTTGTCAACCTCAACTTTGAGTTAGACTCTCAAGTAATAGTAGATGCAGTAACAAAAGGAAGGATCAATACAATATGGAAGATCCAGTTTCAAGTTGCAGAAATTATTTCCCTTTTCAATAAAAACACTTCTTGGAAATGTTATTATGTTCCAAAAGAGAAGAATAAGGTAGCGGATATCCTTTCGAAAGTAGCTAGAGTAGAAAAACTTACAAAAGAGTGGAATACTACTATGCAAAATTGTATCTCTAGCCAAGTTCTGGCTGAGCAAAACAATGTAACAGACCACTCCATCTAATAAATTTCCTTTTTTCTCGTAAAAAAAAAACAACCCTCTCACATAACTAACTACAAAGACGATGGATCCACCCTAATTTTTATCGTTATCGTGTTTGGTATGAATTTTAAAAAAGAAAAAAAAAAGATAATTGGTAGGGGAAAACCACTTTTACCGGGGGGGAAAGCTAACCTTGGGGTGAATTTCAAAAAAAATAAATAAATTCTTTCCACTTGTAATCATTTTTTATTTTGATTGACCATATCAAACTATAATCATACCATTAGTTTAGAAAGAATCTCAACATCTTCCACTGGTGATCCTATGATCTTATTCATCGCCGATGTTCTTTCTTTTGTGTTTTGTCTTTTTTGTTTTGTTCTCCTTTACTCTTTTGTTCTCGTACATTTCTATTGTCCCTCTTGCTTCTTCGTCTATCAACTTGTCAATATCTGGAGTTTCCTGTTCTTGGTACCTTGCGGCCAATGACTGGACTAGGCTATATATATGCCACTGGTGCATGACAATGTGGCAACATGGAGTTATTGGTTTTGGATTATTGGTGTCAGTCATATAAATATAAGGGAAATAGAGAAAAACGCATAATGCAATGTAATTCAGATGGTTGATAATTGGGGAAACTAGGGGGAGACCCAAAAAAAATAATATTATCGTTGTTAAATCCACAATTAATTTTTGATACCGTGACACCCATAATTATATGAAATTATTAGGGAATCAATACATAACACTATCTTTTCAGGCATAACTCCTTATGCAGCCTAGTTTTTCAGGGGTATAATTGGAAGCGCAACATGGACATAACATATCTAAAAATCCGCGCCTTGGAATTTTACAAATTTTATATCGTTGGAAATCTTTTTAAAAGAGTTACGCAACGAGTACAAACAAGAATATCAAAATTTTGTTTTTCACGAAAAAATCGGAGGTGATCCTCATTTTAGGGAAAATTTTCGGAAACTTGATACATAACCAATATGCAAATACCAAAAATGATGCATAACACATTCTATAGACGATAATGAATTATGCAACCATTTTCTCCACTGCATAACACATTATGCATTTGGATAACAAAGTTATGCATCTATAACAAGTTATATTACCATTTTTTTGGTTGATTTTAGCGCGTACATATAAAAAATTGATGCGTAATGCAGTATGCATCCATATTTACGGATGCATATCAGGTTATGCATCTATTTTCTCGATGCATAAAATATTATGCAACAATTTTCTCGATGCATAAAAGATTATGCAGTCATATTTTCGGATGCATAACAGGTTATGCAACTAATTTTGTAGATGCATAATAGGTTATACATTAATTTTCACGAACGAATCCAGACAAAGAAATAAGTAAACAACATATACCCAGATGAAATTTTGGGGTTAAATCTCAATCCGAAGGTGTAATGGTAAGTGTTTCAACACCAAGCAGTAGATTATTATATTGAAAATTCATGACACATAAAACCCACTTCTCAATGTGCTACTGACACTAATCATGAAACATCCAAATGCAGCAATCATTCAATTTCATGGTTGTTGCTGCCGTAAATTGTAAGCCTAGTTCTACTAGAAATCTAGAAAATACAGTACACCTCCTGGTTCAACAAAAAGCAAGAAGAAACTTATTGGTTTTTTAATTTAATCTTACCGAAGCAGCGCCAGGAGGAGTATGGCCACCTCTTACAGTATTCTGACACGCTGAATTCTGATTCATCTGATCATTACTGCTGAATGGGGTTGGAGCAATAACAAAAACATATAAAAAAATTGGCAAAATGTCAATCTTTTCCGCGACTCACTTTCGTTTACCCATTTGAATCTCCTCCATATCTCAGCAGCAACTCAACTGACCTTCACAAACATCAGCTCCCAATTCACCCCACTGACCCATGGAATAGTGAAGAAATCTCAATCAGGCCTTTAGTCGAACACACTGTGTGCACAATCATGGTGGTGTACTCACTTTCGTTTACCCAAGAGTATATAGAAATGGGACTTTGAATCTCCTCCATAAACAATCTCAAGTTATGGTTGTAGATTATGGAGCACTAACATAAAACTTCCATTTCAGTCTTTGTTTTTTTGTAAGAAAATAGATGGATGTAAACTTAATGAGTATTGATTAGTAAAAGGTGTCTCACAGAAACACCTTCGAGACTTACCTATATGAGTATGGAAATGTGGGTAGTTTCAAACATCTAAAAAGGAGATGAATATGTTGTGATGTTTTTAGCACTTCCATTCTTCAATCTCCCTGCAAACTCCAATCTGAGACAAACCCAACATTTTCATTATTCTCATAAGTCACAAACATAGACTATTCAGTCCTCTTTGAACAACAACAGACCATTATCTTCTTCCGTGGTTAAACGAGTTGTAAAATCCATCAACTTCTCATCATCTCGAACCTAATACTATCTGCAATCTACAGCTATAACCACTACACAAACTCGTTTTAAAACTTGAGTTGAAGAGGAAATGAATTCATGAGTTTTGTAAACTCTTTCCAAAACTTTGCTTGAAAATAACCAGATCTAAAAATCATATGAGTAGAATGAAGAAGCAAGAGGAGGATTTATCTTTTAGGATCGATTGTTGATGTAGTTCTATTTCGATTCTGCTTCTAAACAGTTTTTTCATCTCTGAATCAATTTAGGAAAAGAAGAATAAAAGAGAAACGAGGAAGAATAGGGGAAGAAACAATTTTAGAAATTTTGGGTGTGGGAAAAATTTTATCCCGGAAAATGGGTGCGCGCCTAAACTTTTTTGAGAGTGGGTTTCACAGTGGGAAAGATCCAAAGAATGGGTCTCCTTGTAGTTTTCACTTGATAATTCCGAACAAAAAATAAAATGATGCTTCTTCTCATATATTGAAACAAACAGGTTTAATACCTCAATTAACCGAAAACATCAAATATCACAGCTCAATTAGACACGGAATGACTTTAAATTAAACTTGGTTTTCTCTTTGTCGCAGTCGTCATTTCCAATGTGATCTCTGTTAAACCTCCCTCTGAAAACTGTTTTTGTATGAAATATATTCAGCAAATGGAATTATATTCAGCAAATGGAATTAGTAGCTATAGGCGTTGATCATGATAAGTAAAAGCATCTTTGTTAAACTTTTCATGTAATGTTTTCATGAGCTTGGATCGGTGTTGTGTTTTAACTTCATTACAATATTTATAATTTCCACAATGCTAAAGTTAAATTATCTATAATTTGCTATAGAAAATCAAAATATTGAATGATCACCGTAGAGGAAAGCTTTTTTTAAATCCACCCCAAGAACATCTTTTCCTATAGTAAAAGTGGCTTTCCTCCTAATAATTATCAAAAAGAATGCAAAATTGGGGATACTCCAGTCAACTGGGGGATACTATCGGTTATACGAGGTTAAATTCTGGCTAAGGGATTTTTTTATTTTTTTTTAAGTATCCCCTCTTAAAAAAATAAATAATAATCCTTAAAACCTAAATTGACAGTACCCTTTCTTTTTCTTCTGATGTTTGTTTCTACTCCATCCAATGATCATGTGAATTTTTGAGAAATGACACGAAACATTTTAGATCATGTTACTTACGGTGTTAAGAAATCTTAATTTTAATTATTAGGTTAGCATTCTTATTAGTACCATGACTTGTTTATGATAAAGACTTGGTTTTCTGTTAATCTGTTCACATCCTGCTCAGTGATTAGTCATTGCTATACTGGGAGTTTTTTTTTTCTCTTCAAAATACTTAGATATATAAAGATTAGTCAGCCAGGCAAAAAGCCAGCTGAGCATTGTGTTGTACAAAAGCACATGTTTCATGAAATAGATCTCTCACCTCAAAGTTTGAGTAGTTAGAGTGAAAGTTTGAAGCTATCTCATGGAAATTTAGCAACCACTCCTTCCTTAGGGAATTACATTCAAACATACTAAATTAAGAAATATAATCTACATAGTCATCTATCAGTTCATTGTTGCACCGTGATTGATGATTGTTCCACTTCTTCTTCTTCAGTTCTTTGACAAGCTTCTTGTTTTGTAACTGGATGTTGCAAGTTCTTTCATTTTGTTGTTGTGCCCACTTCATAACTGCCAGTACACCCAGTGTGCTTCATTCCTTCTGCGATTCTACTCGGCAAGTGAAGATCCTGCTATCTTGAATTCGGTGATCTTCATCTGCAGTAATCACAATAACAAGAGAGTAATTTGGGTAAAAGTTGTAGTAGCAATGTATTATATTTGTTCTAGTTGGTGTTGGCTTTCTGGTTTGTTGATCTTGTAGTTGGTTGATTGAGGGGTTTCTGATGAGTGTGTATTGATAGGAGTTCGTAAATGAGTGACACGGGTGGTATTTGATTTGGTAGATTGTCATCTCAGGCTTGACTTGCACGGTTCTAAAATTATTGTCACACCTATGTTTCCATAAAAACCAACATGTAGTTGCCTATGTTGTCCTTCTTTTTGCACTGTCTATTTCAGCTCCTCCTACATTTGTAAACCAAGAGAGTCTATCAACTCAATAATTGTTATATCACTGGTACTTGGTTCCCTAATTCCAAGTCCAAACCTCACTGCCCTGCTATAAGTGCAGTGTAGTAATAAATGGGAGGTGGTTTCCTCATTGTTACCACATAAGCTACATAGAGGGGACATGGTTGGGCATTCTAGTGCTCATTTTGCCATTACATGCAGGTTTAATATAAGATTTATTGTGTTTAGTTTCCTGTAAGAAGAGAACATCTGGGTTTTGATTTTTTATGAGGTTTTGAAGATGCAATTTTGTATTTTTGTTCAAGCTTTGACAATTCCATGAAAGTATATTAAGAGACATAATTTGAAATAACCTGTATTGAAACCATAATTGTAAGATTGAGTATAGGATTTTGTGTTACTTGATTCTCCTCCAAGCTCTCTCCCCTGATGCTTGAGCTAGCAGCATCATTTACTGTGATTAGGTCCACAATTCCCACCCATGTCTCATCCTGTGCTTTGTTGCAGCTCTTGAGGGAATGCATCTGAATTTTCTCTCTGCTTGACTCCAATGTTTTATCCTTGGTTTCTGGTGAACCATACCTAGTTGGGATTGCAGTTGCAGGTCCTACATTTTGAGATTTGGGTGGAGGTGTGATGGATTGAGGGAAGGGTATTACTGGAAAATTGCTTGGTTGGTTTGTAGTTGCTCTTACAGGTGAGTGAGATGGGTTTTGATTATGGGTTTTAGCACACTTTTCAGTTTGTAAAAGAATCATTTGGGTTTCCTCCTGGCCTTCACTCTTGTTGTGGTATAATTGATGTGGTAGCTTGATGTTGGGGCTCAGTTGGAAATCCATTTTTGTGACTTTTGCCTTTGAGTTGTTATGTGTAGCATAGATTTCATCAGGGCCTTCTCATAGTCTTCTCTTTCTCATGCTAGTTCTATTTTTTCCACCACTAGCTGTACCTTTGTAGATGAGTCTTGTTTTCCATCTTCCTTCTTTGTAGTGCATTTAGCTTTGTTGTTTGTGATGTTGCTTTCTTTATCAATTATTCCTTTCTTTACCTCAGTAATGGAAAGTTTTGAGCTTCCAATAAACTTTCTAGTAGTCTTATGAGATTCATGTTGATAGATCTTCCTCCCTGTTTCTCCCTCAATCATAAGAGTTGTTCTTCCTTTCATTCCATTAAAAAATGCCACTTCCTGGTCTCCCTCACTTGTATTTTGTTTTCCTTTGATTTACCGAGTTGGTGCAGCTGAGACTCTCCCTTGAATTTTGGTCAGTTGTATTCTTATTGGTTTAGTGTATTTTTTGAAATTTTCAAACCCTGGTGAACAAAAACTGCTGGATCAACTAATTGGAAAGCAGAGTTTGGGTGTGTGGATAAATTCACCACTGCAGGTGGTCCATGATTAAATCTAAAACTGCTTGATTTTAGTCTCCTCCTTTTGAAAACTCTACCATTCTCATTTCCCGTTTTCTGTATTTTGTGTGCTGGTGACATTTCCTCCCCTTCAGAAAGGTGCATTTTTGAATGAACATCTTCACTTTCAACTAGTGTCTCCTGGAGTAAGACCCCTAGCTTGAAACTTGGGCCCTTAGGCTCATCTAGAAACTTTCCTTCTTCAGTAGTTGTTCTAGCCTCCTCCTCGGTTATTGAAAGAAGAATGAACAATAAGATACATTAAAAAAAAAAAAAAGAATGACTTAGACGGACCTCCTTTAAACTAACCACCGCAGTTATCGTGTTTGGTATGAATTTTATAAAAGAAAAAAATAGAAAATGGAAGAAAAAATTGAACAATTAGGAGATACTCGTATCAATTGGGGGATACTAACGGTTATATGAGGTTAAATTCTGGCTAAGGGTTTTAAATTTTTTAGTATCCCCTCTTAAAAACTAAAAAAAAAATCCTTAAAATCTAAGTTGACATAACCCTTCTATTCTTATGCTTGTTTCTTGTACTCCATCCAATGATCATGTGAACTTTTAAGTAATGACACGAAATATTTTAGATCATGTTACTTACGGAGTTAAGAAATATTATTTTTCATTGTTAGGTTTGCATTCTTATTGGTACCATGACTGGTTTATGATAAAGACTTGGTTTCTGTTAATCTGTTCACATCCTGCTCGGTGATTAGTCATTGCTATACTGGGAGTATAGTCGACATAGTCTTCATGCATAAAGGCCGTGCCGACAGTAAGTGATTTTTATACTTTCTTGATTTGAGCGCATAATTTAAAGTTCAGACCCATTTAAACGAGGGGAGGGATCGGCTAACAGTGTCAGTTTGACAGAGTTTGTCACATCCCCTCACAAACATAAGATGTTGCAATTTTTAATGGCTGAGATTTGTTCACAAAACAAGCGGATCTTATTTATCAATTCAAAACCCGGTTCCCTCTCATCAAGCAACGCACCCATCTTATTCTTTTCTTTCCTTGTTTTCTCTCTATACTCTTCTGCTGAGATGCAATTTAAAAAACTGCAAAAATCATATCATTAATTGGTGGTTTTATTTACTGAGAAAATCTTCCAATCTTAAAATTGATTGTAAGCCAAAATTTGTGTATGGATTTGAAACAATTTTTTTTAAGGGTTTTGAATTGGGGATTGAAATTATTGGGTTTCTAACATTTTGAATTTTTAATAAACATCGATCTTTGTTTGAGCCGGTTGGGTTGACCAAACCTTCAAAGGATTCCATATATGAAAACAAGTAAATCAAAATGGTTTTGAGTTGTAATAAGCTATAATTGAAAAGTAGGAGCAGATGTGTTACTAATTAATGGTAATGAATCATACTTTTTATCCAAGACACTAAACTTTTAGATTATCAGAACCTTAGATATATGTAGGTGTAAATTATACACAGATCCAGGTGGCAACATCCTAGGCCTGGCACACCTAAACACGAAGAAACGCGAAGAATGGAATGAAGATTAGTGGCGCGAGATTTCAGGAGCCACGTGGATCGGGCGTGATCGTTCTACAGCTGTCGGATAAGACTTGATTCAGGTTTCTGACAAAGCTGACATGACAAGACGCGGCGGGACAAATGAGGTACTATGGTCAAACGAATAAGAAAGTATGGGACACATCGGCTAACCATAAAAGCAACGGTCAAAGATGGGCGACATTCAGAAACGGGCGACATCGTGTCAAGAAAGCATCTGGAGAGGTCGGCTCGGACGAAATATAGGCGAAGAGTCAAGATGCATCGTCCATATAAGGAGACATGAGTCGGTTCGACCACATAACTGCTGAATTGATGTAACATGACCAACACCTTAACTTGGGTGTATGGAACTTCTCCTATAAATAGAGGGACTTGTATTCAGGAAAGTTAAGTTGTAATTTTCGGGAAGAAAGGAGAGAGAAACTCGAGTTAACATTAGGAAGAAGTGAGTGAGAAGTAAGTTCATCTTGTAAAGAAATCCAACTAAGAGCAACACCTTTGTAACACCTTAAAGTAATAAGATTCATCATTTCACCCCCGTGGACGTAGGGACGGGCGATACTCGGCTTATCACGCGACGTGACCGATGGCTAGCACTTCAGGGAAGATGAGGATGTTAAGGAATCGCACAGTCACTAGCAGCAGCATGCAGGCGGGGATAACGGGGCCGAGACAAGAAGACAGTCGCCAACCACCGCCCGAGGAAGCCCATGCAGCTGCGCGAGGAATGCCTGTTGTAGGCGAGGAAGTAGATTTGGGGCGAGATGATAACACCTTACCTCTGGACCAGATTATACCAACTCAGAGAAGAGTCGACCAAATCGATGGACTCACAGCTTCAGAAACCGATGACGATGAGGAAGCACTTGCAGCGCGAGCTCAGAGGCAATGGACGAGGCGACAAGTTGAACACCAGTAATCTTTGGGAAGGGAACAAGAGCGTCTTAGGAAGATTCAGCTGGGGCGAGCAGCAGCAAGTAACATCGGCCCAACAACCGTTCACGCTGTCGATCGTATAACCAATCCGATACCTCCCTCACCACCCACATCAGCACCATTACAACCTCGGCCACACCAACCCAATGGACACTCCAGTCATGAAAGTACGGACCCGACGTTGTTGGCCATTTTGGAGAGTCAGATGAGGCAAGAAGCGGCACTAAGGGAACTCCAGCAGAGGAATCTAGCCTTGGAGTATGAGAACTACCAGCTGATGAACCAATGGACCAGATCAAGAGGGTCGTCCAGTCGAGGGACATCAGGTTATCGCGGCCGATCCGGTCACTCACCAACCATGATGGGGCCAAGTAACCTTAATCAGCCCGATCAGTCGGGTCAGCCACCATTACCTCCGGCACCCCCCACGTAGAGATATGGACCACCCGAGGACTCGTCCACCGACGAAGAAAGGCGAGGAAGGGACGAGCGACAAGATCAGACAACTAAAGCCAAGCTTAAGGAGTTGGAAGCAAAAATCAAGGAACTCTCGGGCGGAAGCGAAGAGAATAAGTTGGCCGAGATTATGAGTGAAGTCGAGAAAATGCCTTTCTCTCAAGAACTAGAGCAAATGTCGTTCCCACCCAAGTGTACTTTACCTTCATTCCCCTCTAGATTTGATGGAACGGGCGATGTGATCGAGCATCTTAAAATGTATACCATGTCACTGATCCAATGGAGAAGCAACCCGGTAGTTATGTGCAAATTCTTTCCAGCTAGTTCTGAGGGTGAGGCGCGAGATTGGTTTTATTCTCTCACACCTGGTTCGATTAACGGGTACGATGCGCTAGTCGAGGCCTTCCTTGAGACCTACATGCATAACAGTCGACCTCGGCCAAGAATGAACAAGCTGTTTACTCTCGCCCGAAGATTCAGAGAGCCCTTGAGAACCCTGACCGACAGGTGGAGGAAACTGTATACTGAAATTGGGAAGGTACCGGTGGACCAAGCCATCTTTGGGTTCGAAAACGCATTAGGGAGATCGGACCCCATCTGGATTTCCATGTTTTCTGAAAAACCTAAAAGAACACTACATCGCCCTGGAAGAAATTCAGGCCGAATCAAGAGATAGAGGAGTGCAAGAAGCCAGTGCTGAAGTTGGTACCGAAACTAAAACGGTCATGGGCGACCATATTAGGCGACCAGAAAAAAGATCGGACCCGCCCCCGAGAAGCAGTGAGAAGAGGGAATGGATGGCCAAAGGGAAGAAGCCCAAGCAGGAAGCTCGATCGTATACCCCCTTAAACGTTTCTTTGGAATAGGTGTTCAAGGAAGTTGAGAAGAGAAGCGACATCAACTACCCAGCATCAAGGGGGGTACAGTTCCAAGAAACCCGAGACCATCCCGAATACTGTCACTACCATCAGTATAGGGGCCGTTCCACCAACAACTGTCGAGAGGTGAAAGATATCGTTCAACACCTCATTCGCGATGGATATTTGAGGCAGTATGTCCGACACCCCCCTCGGCCGGAAGCAACACCCGACGCACCAGTTCATCAAGTCCGCATCGATAGGGCGAGTCAGTTCGTAAGCACCATTTCATATTCGGCTATGCAAAATTACACCCTCGGCCCAGTAATCACCACTAGGATCCATAAAAGGGATCGTGAAGGTAAATAGATATTTAGCGTAGCCAAGTCCCTTCCAATGGAACCGTGGATGACGCTGCCCATTTCGTTCTCGGCTAAGGTTGTCCCGGCAAATGGACAGGCACAAAGTGATCCACTGGTCATCACGCTGTTGATTGATAAGTGGGGAGTAAGAAGGATTCTCGTGGATATCGGGAGTTCAGTCGAGGTGTTGTTCTACGACACGTTCAGAAGAATGAAACTCTCAGACGACATGCTCGTCCCATCAACATATCCATCTACGGATTTAACGGCACAGTAACCATCCTAAAGGGAGAAGTAACTTTGAGAGTTTCAGATGGTGGTGGCTACCTCGACACACTAACCAATTTTTGTGTGGTCGACGTCGCTTCACCTTATGAGGCCATTATCGGGCGCCCATGGATTGCTGGGATTAAGGGAGTAGCATCGGCATACCATCAAAGGTTAAGGTTCCCGACTTGCAAGGGAATAGCGGAAGTTGTGGGCGAATCCCAGGCGGCACGATAATGCATGAAAGTTGATGCAGAAATAAATGAAGAACGGCGAGCTCGGCAAAGGCAAGAAAAGAACAAAGCAAAGGAAGTAAAGGCGGCAAAAGAATTGGAGGAGGTAATTTCACAAGCGGTCCTGGAACACGAGACTCGAGAGCAAGACCCTTTATAGCAATTAAAAGAAGCGTCCCCAGTCAGGAAGACCAAATCAAACTTCTCGACAGTGGAGCCGACTAAAGAAGTAAACTTGGGAACGATAGAAGAACCCAAGGTAGTGAGGATCGGGGCATTACTATCGGACAAACAAGCAAGTGAACTCACGATGTTATTAAAAGAGAACCTGGATGCATTCGCCTGGGAAGTGCATGATTTGGAGGGTATTGACCCAAAGGTCTGTTGTCACCACTTAAAAATTGATCCGAAGTTCAAACCGGTTAGACAAAAAATGAGGCGTATCGCGCCAGAGTTACAAGCGGCGGTCGAGGTCGAGCTGAAGAAGTTACAATAATCCGGAATAATAAGGAAGTCCCACTACCCACAGTGGATATCTAACATGGTCGTGGTACCAAAAAAGAAAGGGGGAGTCAGAATATGTATTGATTTCAGCGACTTGAACAAGGCCTGCCCGAAGGGATGTTTCCTCTTCCAAAGATAGATCAGTTAGTAGAATCAATAGTGGGATACGAGGCAATGACCTTGATGGACGGATACATGGGCTACAACCAAATACCACTGGCGCACGAGGACCAGGAACACACCTCCTTCTTCACACCAAGAGGATTGTATTGTTACACCAAGATGTCATTCAGACTTAGGAATGCCGGGGCTACGTACCAGAGATTGGTAGGCGATATGTTTGAAGACAAGATTCACGATACCATAGAAGTCTATGTGGAAGACATGTTAGTTAAGAGTCGAAAATCAAAAAATCACGTCCGAGACCTTCGAGAGATCTTTCAAACAATGAGGAAACACAAGATGAAGATTAATCCTGCCAAGTGCGACTTTTGGGTCACGTCGGGGAAATTCCTAGGCTATATCATCACCCCTAGGGGAATAGAAGCAGATCCCGATAAGGTACGAGCCGTCCTTGAAATGCCATCCCCCGCAACGGTAAAAGACGTGCAGAAACTAAATGGTTGCATAGCCGCATTGGGGCGATTCGTATCACGGTCATCAGACAAATGCAAGGCCTTTTATGACATCTTGAATAAAGGAGAAAAATTCCAATGGACGGACGCAAGCGAAGAAGCTTTTCAAAATATCAAGCTACATCTAGCTAGCCTCCCGGTTCTTCAAAGTCCTGAGCCGTCAGAAATTATCACTCTATACTTAGGCGCGACACCCTATGCCATTAGTGCAGTATTGGTAAAAACAGAGGTAGGCGTGGAGAAGCCGGTATACTTCGCCAACAAAAATTTAAGTCCGGCCGAGAAGAACTACACCAGAATGGAGCAGATGGTGCTCGCGCTAGCCTTTGTTGCCTCTAAACTACGAACATATTTTCAAGCTCATCGAATACGGGAGCTCACCAAATCGTCTATCACACCGGTCTTGGACGGTCTTTGGGCGATCGGGGAGAATCTCCAAGTGGGGAGCCATAATCAAACAATATGATGTGGTATACGAGACAAGAACCGCGATCAAAGGACAAGTAGTGGCTAATTTCTTGGCATATTTCCCCCTCAGTGATGAGGACGAGGTAGAAGATATACCGGGAATTGCAGAAGAACAAGAGGGGCCAGCGGACCTACTAGCCTCCGGTAGCCCAACACGATGGGAAGTATTTGTTGATGGGGCATCTAACAAAGACGGATCGGGTCTGGGGTTGGTGTTTACCACGCCAAAGGGGAGGAAAATCGTGCGTTCGTTCAGGTTAGAATTCAAGGCGACAAACAATGTCACCGAGTATGAAGCGGTGATCCATGCCTTAAGAATAATTGTGGAAATGAGGCTGCATGAGGTTCGATTGACTAGCGACTCACAGCTAGTGATCCGGAAAATTACGGGCCAATACGCTACACACGACCCGGTGCTGCAAAAATATTGGGAGCTTTCCCAATTTTACATCAAGCAAATACCAGATATTAAATTCCGTCATATCTGCCGAAAGGATAACAGACACTCGGACGCTCTATCGTACATCGCCTCACAACTAGTAGACCCGAGCATCGAAGGGATACGCGTTATGAGGCTTCTTAACCCGTCTATCCCAGAAAAACCAGACGTACGAATCGAGGTGGCCGTTAGCACGGTCGAGAGATACAAAGAAGGCGACTGAAGAAAGCCAATAAATCAATACTTAGAAACAGGTGAGCTACCTAAGAGTCGGCCCGACATGAACAAGATCAAAAGAAAATCGGGCGCCTACGAATTAAGAGAAGGGATCTTATATCGGAAATCTTACCTAGGACCACTCTTACGATGCTTAAGCAGGGAAGAAGGCCATATAATCCTACACGAGCTACACTATGGGGAGGATGGAAATCACAGCTCGGGAAGAAGTTTGTCGGTTAAGGCAAAAACGATGGGCTACTTTTGGATGTATATGAACGAGGACGCAAAGCAAATGGCGAGAGCTTGTGAAGAATGTCAGCGTTTTGGGAAGAAAATCAATGCTCCCGGCGTACCATTAAACTCAATGATAAGTCAGTGGCCCTTTGCTAAATGGGGAGTGGACATTGTCGGGCCATTACATGTAGGAACAGGGCAAAGGAAGTATTTGATCGTGGACACTGATTATTTTACCAAGTGGGTAGAGGCGGCACCACTAAGGCATATTCGGGACAAAGATGTCTTTAAGTTCATTTGGGAACATATCATTTGTCGCTTCGGGGTCCCTGCGTCTATCGTCTCCGATAATGGAAAGAAACTGCAAGGCGAGAACAATGATCTTCTATTCAACACTTATAACATCCGCAAGAGTAAAGCAACCACGATTTAACCCCAGTGTAATGGGCAGGCCGAGATCACAAACAAAACCATCTCCGATAACATGAAAAAGAAACTAGATGGGGAATATGGCAACTGGTGCGAGGAGCTATACAACGTCCTATGGGAATACAGAACCATACGAAGGGAAGCTACGGGATTTTGTCCATTCATGCTTACCTACGGAACCGAGGAGATCCTACCAACAGAAGGGATGATTCCTACCACAAGAACCGAAGCTTGGAGGCGAAATGTGTCATCCGACCTGATCTTGGCTAAACTCGATGACTTGGAAGAAACAAGAGAAATGGCATTACAAAAAATGGAAAATTATCATAGGAGGTTACAACGGGAATACAACAAGCGCGTTCGACCAAGAGAATTTCATCCCGGGCAGCAAGTATTGAAATTTCTAGCTGAATGGGAGCACAACAAAAAAGGCGGGAAACTAGCACCAAAGTGGGGTGGGCCATATATAATCGAATCAAAGGCGGGTGAGGGATCGTATCGACTATTGCGACTCGACGGAACAAGAGAGCTCAAGCCGTGGAACATCCGATTCCTGAAACTTTACCATCCTTGACGGGCGAAGCATATAAACGGTAAGCAAACGTGTCTTCTATCCTTGTGAAACCGTGAGGGGTATGGGATAGGGCGCAAGCGACTAATGGTCATTCGTACTCGGGGCAATGCCAGTGTGGAAGTGCCGAGGTGACTTACACTCGAATGGTCATTCGTACTCGGGGCAAAGCCAGTGTGGAAGTGCCGAGGTGACTTACACTCGAATGGGCATTCGTACTTGGGGCAACGCCAGTGTGGAAGTGCCGAGGTGCCTTACAGTCGCCTGGATATTCGAACTCGGGGCAGTGGCAGTGTGCAAGTGCCGAGGTAGCCTAAGGGCTATGGTGGTTGGAAACCAGTTCCAAAGGTTGTTTAGACGCGAGGTCTACTCATCTAGGTGGCCTACTTACATATGAAAGGTCACCACCATCGCAAGTGGGCGTGTCCATTTGCCCGAGATCGGTTGGTCGATAACCACTCGGGAATGTCGGGCCTAGAACTAGGATGACTGGTACCCTTCCACTGAATCCAAAGAGATAGTGATGAGATACCCCAATCAGGACATGGCATAGGGCCCGATGACCCTCCTTGTTGGGTGTGTTCGACAGAAATGGTTAGAATACTGACTTACTTGAACAATGATTGCAGGAATAACATATGAAACAAAGGAGAACTCGATTGCGTCATGCGACTATTAATAAAATACGGAAAGTGTCATGTGACCAAGCGAAATGAAGCGTCTAAAGAGAATAAAACAAACATCATCGGTGACGCAGCACCCCCATTAAAACAAACAAGCGAGGTAGCGGAAATTAAAAAGGGGAGAAGTGTTTAAAGCGATTTACAACCTGATGGAAGGGGAAATATAGTGATGCAGCACCACAAAAAGAAAGTTTAAGCCTTGGGAGGAGCCGCGCCGGCCTTCCTCTGCGCGACCTCGAGCCGCTTCTTCTCCACCCAGTCCATAACGCCAGCCTGAACCTTCTGATCTAACTCTTCCGCATGGGCGACGCGTTCATCCTCGAGTTGTTGGGTAATCTGGGAAGCGTTTTCCTCAGCTTCAGCTAACTTGGATCCCAAATCGACCTCGTCCTGCTTCAATCGGCGAACCTCCAGATCCAGCTCCTGAGATCGTTTTTGCTCGGCTACAAAACCACAAAGATAGGATGTTATTCATCAGGTACGACTTAACATTTTTGCAAGAATAAAGCGCAACCTAGATCTAAAAAACGGCCTCAACACATCTTCTAAGAGACCTGACAGGGCCGGAAACACCGACTGAAGCGACTCTTCTGACTTGGACAACTCATCCTCGGCCTTGGACAACTTCATGGTTAATTCGTTATAATATTGCTCGTTGAACTCGTTGCAGGGGCAATACTTCTTATGCTCATTCCATTCGTTCATTAACCGATTACACGACGCTTGGAGCACCGCAAGCAACGATCTACTCCACTCTAAATCTCCCATAACTTTATCAAATTCACTCACTCGTCCCAGTAAATCGCTATTAGCTCGCTCCACCACATCTTTATCTCTCAATATTCGTCAGCGGTCCTCGTGAAGATTTCAATTCTGTAATTGAAGAGCGTCTACCCTTTGCTCCAAACTCGTGGCTAAAGCAGCTTTTTCGGCAGCAAGGCGCTGAGAAGATCCCAAATGATCCCGTAAATTATCCATCTCGGCAGGATCATAATCAAACCGGCGATGTCGTTCTAACTCGTCCTCAAGTATTGCAATTTCCTCAGTTTGACGGTCTATTTTGTCATCTTTGTTTGCCATTCGTTGACGAAGATTTTCCACTAGACCCTTCTCAATATCCCATTTCCTCTTCATAATCCTAAACTCCGAAGAAGTGTCTATACCTATACTAGATACCTCGGCTAGGAAGAAGGATACCCGACTTAGGATACTGGCACGATAAACTCAATCAACACAAGTTAAGAATGATCATATACCTTGAGCGTCGGAAAGTTTGATCTCCATCTCGTTCGCGCGACCCTTCTCATTCTGAAGTTAAAGTTGGAGAGACTCTATCAACTATTTATCTCGAAGGCGATTGGCGGCATCCAAGCGTACACGGTTCATAATCTAACACAAAAAAATGAGTTTACATCATAAGCGACGCTAATAACAGAAATCAGAAGTGGGGCATTACCATACAGAAACGAGTCGCTCACCACAGTGTCAAGTTTCAAGGCGATGTCGCCATAACAGGGTACATCATTCAACATTTCTTCACCAGTATACTTCCCAAAGTCGGAGGAAGTAAGCGCACCCAAGGAATTCATGATCGGGCCAGAGACAGTAAAGCAAGTTTCCGCACTAGAAGACGATCCCTCAATAATCCGGGGAACACAAGGAAGCTCTACCGACATATTAGTAACGATCTTCTCTACAACGGGGGTCTCCGAAAGCTCCTGCTGGTCGCCCACATCTTGTTCATTGCCTTTGTCACCCGACACATTCTCTCCAAATAGCTCATCCTCATCGTAAAGATTAATGATGGGGCCCGTTTTCGGCGGTGGCTTAGCAATTTATTTACCTCTACCAAGATTACGCCTAAGCGGAGTAGGATCGACATCGCCAGCGTCGTCATCATTGCGCCTTGGGTGTTTCTGCACAAGTGTCTCGTCAGAACATGTGAAGGCAAAAAATAGGGGCAAGTACATGTACTTATAAGAAAATCATTATGTTTGTTACCTTCCCATGGTCTTCCTCAACCCTTGTGCCAGCACCTCTTTTCCTAGACCCGATAGTTTTTGTGGAGCCGACCTGAGATTTTTAAACAACAACAAATGACTAACTGAAGCCCGAAGCTAGCAAGATAAAAATCAAGAAAAACGCATACCTTATCAACTTTGTCATCATTAACCACCCAGAAAGAATAGGGCTCGACGGGAAAAGTAGGCGACGGGAAGTCACCATGAAGGATCGTACCTCGGACTAGAAGCGGAACTCGGGGATAAATCGGGTCATTAGAATGGAGGGCTCGCTTGTTGGAACCCTGGCCGATGGGATCGGCATCCAGCATCATCCTTTCAACACCCTCGGGCATAGTTTTGACCCGATGAGGACTAGCAGCAAAACCGGCAAGTTCTCCTAAGGTTGAAGTACTAGCTCGATAGTTGACAAGGAAATTGGCAACGGTATACTCAGGAGCGTCCTCGGGCTTGTAGGTCGACCACTCGGCAGTAGAACCATGACCATCGCGGCGATCCCTCTACTCGTTCATAATTCAGAAAGTATTTCCAGTCCATTGAGCTAAAGCACGAGAAGGCCGAATCTGGGACAAAACCTCGTAATAAAATGGGCTATCAGGGTTGTATAAGGGAAGATGAAGGCCCAGCTCCAGCTGACCCAAGGTGATGACCACACAATCAGCCGATTGCTCGTGCTTCTTCATATCGGTTTTCTTCAAGCTACCGTTTCGGCCCGAGAGAAGGGTCACTTCGTAATTTTGAAGATCGTACTTCTCCTTCAATTGCTCAATGAACTCTTCATTAGAGAGATCCTTCACCCTTTTCTCGGACCTGCACGAAATAGAAGAAGAGCTATCAACAAAAATAGATTTTATCGCGTGATCATCATACCTAGAAGGGATTTCAAGAAAAAATAGAGAAGCAAGGGGGGAACATCAAACTAGGAAATAACATCATCAACAGACCTCTTTTCAGCCATGGAAGGAGAAGAAGCCATTAACGAAGATAGTGCAGAACTCGGTTCTCAGCAAAGAAAGATGAGGCGATAGCAGCTACTGTATCGATCGGTGAGGAGAAAACGACGAAAGAAAACCAAGAAAGCTAGGGTTTTTTGAGAAGCGCAAAATGGGAAGAAACTTGGGAGAAAACCACTGTAGCAGAACAGAGAAAGAAAGGGCAGAGAAGAAGAAGGAAGAAAGGAGCGGGCTATTTAAAGAAGAAGAATTGTAACCGACGCCGACGGTTACCAGTCATAAAGTGGAGTTAGTTGGACGCTGCACGGCGAGATATGCGGCATGGACGAGGACGTGTCGGTTGAAACGACTTTCTTCCACTCGTGTCTGCTACACGAGCGAAAGAAGGGGCATAAATGTAGGTGTAAATTATACACAGATCCAGGTGGAAACATCCTAGGCCTGGCGCACCTAAACACGAAGAAACGCGAAGCATGGAATGAAGATTAGTGGTGCGAGATTTCAGGAGCCACGTGGATCGGGCGTGATCGTTCTACAGCTGTCGGATAAGACTTGATTCATGTTTCTGACAAAGCTGACATGACAAGACGCGGCGGGACAAACGAGGTACTATGGTCAAACGAATAAGAAAGTATGGGACACATAGGCTAACCATAAAATCAACGGTCAAATACGGGCGACATTCAGAAACGGGCGACATCGTGTCAAGAAAGCATCTGGAGAGGCCGGCTCGGACGAAATACAGGCGAAGAGTCAAGATGCATCGGCCATATAAGGCGACATGAGTCGGTACGACCACAGAACTGCTGAATTGATGTAACATGACCAACACCTTAACTTGGGTGTATGGAACTTCTCCTATAAATAGAGGGACTTGTATTCAGGAAAGTTAAGTTGTAATTTTCGGGAAGAAAGGAGAGAGAAACTCGAGTTAGCATTAGGAAGAAGTGAGTGAGAAGTAAGTTCATCTTGTAAAGAAATCCAACTAAGATCAACACCTTTGTAACACCTTGAAGTAATAAGATTCATCATTTCACCCCCGTGGACGTAGGTAATCATACCGAACCACGTACATCTTGTGTTCATTGTTGAGCGTTTACTTTCACTTGAGATGAGTAGTATGTTTCTATCCTTTGGATGTAGTTTGTAGTAAAATGTATCTACAATATAAAATGGGTAAGTTTTGAACCTAATCACTATCGAGATTCAAAAACTTTCTCTGTAAAAAAAAGTCTAACAACTCATCGACTGATAGCAGATTTTTTTTTTCCTTCCATCTCAGTGGAAGAGATTATCGAGAGAACGAATGAGAAGAATGAAATGTTAACCGGGCCATGGATCTGATAGATCCGCGTGTTTAATGAACATATCTCAGCCATTAAAAATGGCAACATCTAAGGGTCGTGAGGGGCTGTGGCATACTCTGTCAAACTGATCCTATCAGCCGATCCCTCCCCTTTAAACGATGGCTTGTAAATACATAGCATTAGTTTCTCGTCACGGGAACCTTGATCTTCTTCTTAATTTTACCAACTTCTTCTAATTCATTAACTTCAATTCAAAACCCTAAGATTTTCTATCACTAATTAAACTAACTCATCTAATCTAACAAGGACTACTAAACCAATATTAACGATACTAATTGATTTATCTCAGGAAACGTAGATGGAGGCAATTGATGATTCACTGGTCAGAAAATTATGGGGCAATAATGGTTGTTATTCAAGCACAGTCGGCATTGTCGTGGGACAATATCCAATGCCGGTTGTATTTTAGATAAGGGGTACTTCCATTACTTTAGATGTTTTTTATTTTTATTTTCTTAAGCATCCCCCAATTCGTGAGAGTAGAAAATGTTTTTCACTTGTTTTATGTTTTTAAAAACAGAAAAATGAAAACAATGAACAAATGTTTCTGTGTTTTTCTTTCTTTCTTTTTCCTTCTACTTCTTCTCAGAACGAAGTAAGAGTTTGCGGAAAGAGTTACATGTGTAAAAATTATTTTTATCATTATCTCGACAAGTCTTTACATTTGATCTGGTTTAGTTAATATTCCTTGGTTTTCAAAACAGTTTTTGAATTTCCTACCAAATAGCTTTTAGAAAAGGAAAACAAAGAAAAATGGTATGATTTTAAAACAGTAAAAAATTATTTTTCAATATCGTACCAAACATGCTAGTTGCTTGGACCGAGTCTGATAGTGGTTTTTTGTGCTTTGGGACGAACAACAAACCAGGTTTTAAGGTAGGGGCTAAAAAATAAAATATCGAACAGGCGGATCACAAGCTCCCACATTCAACTCTTAAATAATATACCTTATTTGAGAGAAAGAGGGTCCCTTCATACCATTATTTTCACATTATCTCACATTTTACATTTTAGACGGTCGTTTTTTCTAGAAAATCCAAGTGGTAGCGTATTCTGAAACTAATACTTTGGGTATATATTCGACTTGTAAACTCTACATACCCAAAAAAAATGAAATGTATAACTCCACCACCTACTACTTTGAAATCAACGAACATTCAACCGTTAATATTAAGATTAATAGATGATGAGGTTTGGTATTTCATAATAAACTCATTTCTTATGCGTAGAACTTTCAAAGACGAGGATATCTCCAAAATATTATCTTGAATTACGCTACCGTTTTAAATTTTATTAAGAAAAATATCTCTTAAAGTGTGAGATAGTATGAAAAATAGGAGTGTGTTGTAAGTACTGAATATCGCAAGATAATAGTTCACGAGTATCGTAATAAATAAAGGAGAAAAGAATTATAAAATGTTACGATGATAGAAGAAGCGCGGAGAAATATGAAGTTTTGCGAGGATGGAGTAATTTTGCGAGTATGAGTTGCGATACTTCGTAACTCATGTACAGCTGTATAAGTTTTACTATAAATAGGAGTTCAAATGTAAAATTCGGGAGGTTCTTTTTAGTGAGTGTTAGAAAATATCTTAGGAAAGAGAATAGAGAAAGTTGTAACTATTCTAATTCCATTTAGATACTTCTTTGTAATCAATTGAGAACATTAATAAGAAAATTGTCATTCATCATCAAGAACTTCTTGAGTTTTTACTAATTCTATTGAGGGTGTAGTTGTAGGTTATTCTGCAACTACATAATTGGCGCTAGAAACAGGGAGAGAAAGAATTCCTGTACCAGAAAAATGACAAGAAGAAGAAACACATCAGAACCATTAATTGAAGTAAGAAGAAGTGTAAGATTAGCAGGAGGAGAAGCAAATATAACAGGAGAACCTAGTAGGAGAAGGAGTAATCGAAGAAATCAAGCTCAACAAGTAGGAGATCATGATCAAGTGAGTATACACACTTGGAGAACTAATACACCATAAGAAGAAGATAGAGAACCACAAATCAGAGAAAATGGGAGGTTGATGGGAGGAACAATTCTTGAAAGAGAAAAGGAGATGCTAGAAACATTGAGACAAGGAATCCAAAAAGAACGAATGATCGAAGCTGAAGAACGTGCCAAATTAACAAGACAAAATCAAGAATTGAGGATGGAAAATGAGATGTTACAAAGGAGGAAATCTCAAAGTGTTGCAAGATCAAATGTTAGAATAGAAAGAGAAGGACAAAATTCACCGATAATCAATAATGAAAATGATATGCAAGAACAAGCGCAGAATCAAGGTGATAGAAATCAAGAAAATCGTTTCATTTTAATACCAAACCGTGAACAAAATATGGAGAATTTACGAACAAGACCAAATCATAAAGAAAACAATCGAATCGAGAGGAAGAACAACAACTTATGGAAGAAACCGAGAGACAACAAGCAATACATCAAAACAATCACGAGAATGGAGTAAGAAGACATGAAGAAGTTCGTAACAAACAAAATGTTGAGTATGAAAGAATTAAGAGAAGAATTGTAAATCAACAAACAGAAGTGGAAAGGAATGAACCAAATTCTCGAATCGAGTACAAGTAAATCAAGAAGAAATAAGTCAGAAGAAGAAGGAGAAATGAAGAAGAAGAAATTCCGATATTCGCATGAGAAGAATGAGAAGAATAGAAAGGGAAGAACAAGAATTCCAAGATGCTTTACAACTGAACAATTATGATAATTTAGAAAGAAGATATTTGCAAAATTATGCAAATGAAAACATTAATGAAGAATATGATAGAATGCGAAGGATCGCAAGGGAGGAAGCGCAAGAACGTAGAAGAAGAGAAGCTGCATTAAAAAGACCAATGGATGAGAATTTGAGGCAAATGCACGAATCTTTCGAGAATTAGCAGAAATGAGAGGGATGATAAACAATATAGAAGAGGAGGAGATAGGAGGCAATTAGATGAAGCAATAGAAGAAGTCATGCGAGGACTCCATTTGCTAGAGAAGTACAAGTTGGGAGGAATTCCACCAAAATGTAATTTGCCCACACTTACCAGTATTTTTGATGGGACTTCATGTGCTATTCAGCACATTAAAGCATACATAAGATGCATGTTACAATGGGAGAATCATGATGCTGTGTTATGCAAGTACTTCACATCAAGTTTAACAGGGGAAGCTCTAAAGTGGTTCGAAGGACTCCCTAAGAACACTATTACGTCATTCAATCATTTGCAAGCAATTTTCCTTGGAGCATATATCACAAATCACTCTTCACGGCTTGGTATTGAAGATGTATTTGGTTTAAAACAAAGAGTGGGTGAAAGTCTGAAGCATTTGGTAAGACGATGGAAGACTATGTGCACGTGATATGGCAGGGTGTGTAGATGAGAGATACTTGATTCTGTCCTTCATAAATGCGATGTTCGCAACTGAACAATTATATGTTCAAATCTTCAGAAGAAAGAATTCCATAATGATGACAGAATTACGAGAATTGCAAGAAGAATACATTACACTAGAAGAAAAGCAAAACAATATGGAGTCATATCCAGTAACAAACACTAGCAATCAAGAGGGAGGAGCAAATTTACTTCCCAAAATAATCAATGTAGTAGCAGGTACTTCGCAAACATCCTCACAAACTTCTTCGCAAATTTCAGAAGAGAAGAAAATCAATGATAGCCAGCCAAAGATGGTAGCAATGGGAAGTAGAGATCAAGAAGAGTATGATAGAGAGAAGAATTTCTATAATCGAATAGGAAATAACCAAATTCCAAGACTAGATCAACAACAAGAAAATTATGGGGGACAAAGGCCAAATTATTTTGGACAAGGAAACCAGAGACAAAATTATAACAACGGTCAAGGAGGTCAAAGAATGGTAAGGGAAGAGATAAAATTGCCACCTTTGAATACAAGTGTAGAAAAGATATGGCAAGCAATTATCCTGGTAGAGAATATACCAACTCCATGGAATATGGGAAAGGAACCACCAATGGGTCCAAGAAGTCATGAATTTTGTTCATATCATCATTTTCATGGACATTCTACAAATAATTGCCATAATATCAAGAGGATAATCTTGCGAATGATTGATCAAGGAAAACTAAATCAATTTTTACTTAAGAAGACACAGTCGCAACAATTACCACAGGCTCCAGCCATTACTCGCAGGGAGAACACGACAAAAGAAAAGGGAGAAGAAATCCTACATATAAAAGTGGGGTCAAAAGCAAGGAATGTTTTCTGTAATTCCATTGTTCATTCATATAAAACCATAGAGGATTTTCATGATAATGTGTTAAGCAGTGGTATATGCGAGGGATGTGAAGGAAAGGAAGTAATGAACATCGCAAAGATTTCACGACTTGAAGATTGGCAGAAACGTGAAATTTCTTTTGAAGCCACTGAAATTCCGAAGGTTGTGAAGCACATGATAATCCATTGGTGGTAAGATTAGAAATCTACATGAATATGGAGGAGAAACGAAGATGATATGGAGGAAGAGTCAATTGGTCTTAATAGGATTTTGATTGATACGGAAGTTCTGTCAATATCCTCTTCTATTCTCGCTTACAAAACTATGGGGGAAAAGATGCAGATTTAATACCTTCTACTTACAGAATTTATGGTTTTAATGGAACTGCCAACAAGCCCAAAGGAGAAGTGAGCATGCGAATTCCATTAAGTGGAATGCGAATCGAAATTTGTTCTGCGTTGTTGATGTTGAATCACCATATAATGCTTTGATAGGAAGGCCATGGCTTCATGGAATTCTAGGCGTAGCTTCCACTCTACATCAGTGCATAAAGTTTCCTCATATGAAGGGTATTGGAATTATCAAGGGTGATTGGGCTGAGGGAAAGAAATGTTACGATACAGAAGTAGAAGTTTGCGAAGGAAAACTCGTTGAGAAGGAAAATTGGAGAAAAAGAGCAAAGGTTGTGAAAAGAAGTGAAAATTTAATGGCAGAGGATTAAGGAAAAAGAGAATAAAGTTACGATGATAATCATACAAGAAATTTACGATGATAATAAGGGATTGTGATTTGCGAGGAAAAAAGAAGGAAAATAATAAAACAAGAAGGTTATCAGTATGTTTGCTCGTGAAAATGAGGTATGTGGCAAAAAAAAATTTTTATTTCGTGATAAAATTTTACGAATATTGTTTGCTCGCAGGAAATTGGGAAAAAGTTACAAATTTTTTAATTTATATTCCGATTAAAATTTCATTAATTTGCGAATAAAAGACCGCAACTGTGATCAGCCTCCAAAAAAGAAAGAGAGCCGCAGAAAATTTTATACAGGCAAACCTTTGTGGCGTACACCCTAGTTCGCGAAGCTATATTTCGTAAGAGGCAAAGTCCTAAAGTACGTCATTTAAGGGGGTACCTATAACGTGGCTAAGGGTAACCGGAACACCACCAAGGGCCCTTAGTACATGGTAAAAATTTTGGGGTACAACCCAATAATGGGGTACCTATCCGGGTTAGACACCTTGGATTCTCACCTAATCTAACGACATTACGCAATATAAAATGCGGTGTAAGAGGATTTAGGCTGGGCGACTAAGGCATACTGTCTTTCCCAAGAAGTGCAGAAAACGATCAAGGCGCCGAGGTACACGGTTGAGTCAAGAGTGCCGGGTGAGGTTGAACCACATCTGCCATTTTTGACAAGTCTTGGCAAATGATGCACTTGGCCCAAAGATACCCCATAGGGTGCAACCTCGTAACTATAAGCCCTATAGGCAAAAAGGATAAGAGGTTGCGATCAAAAGATGGTTGTTGGCAGAACCGGATGGGAAGAGCTAACCTTGTATGGTCGATGTACGCTTCCTTGAAGGGGCAATCAGGGGGAAGATAAAGGGCAGCACCCTCCATTAGGGAGCTGATAAGTGCTATAAGACGCAAATGTCACGAGGCTTCTTGTTTGCGAAAACATAAAGGCTTGTCATATTTGTGCAACAAATGAAGTTCCTTCTATATAAAAAAAAAAAAAAAAAAAAAAAAAAAAAAAAAGAAAGAAAGAAAGAAAAGAATAAAGAACTCGCAGAACATAATAAAGTTAAGATGAGATCAATGGGTCGCTACATGAAAGTGTAGAGACGTCCTGCGATTTCATCGCAAGACGGCAATGTCATGGGGCTTTATGTTCGCAAGAATATTTAGGCCTGTCATATTGTCGCAACAATTCCTAAAGAGGCTAAAATACTATACAAAGAAGTTAAGATGAGATCAATGGGTTTTTGCATGAAAGTGTAAGAACGTCCTGCGATTTCATCTCAAGACGATAATGTCACGAGGTTGTATGTTCACAAGAATGTTCAGACTTGTCATATTATCGCAAATAATTAATACAAAAGAGGTGGCAAAATAAGACCTTTACTTAGGAAGGCATGATAAGACCACAGAAATTAATGAAATTTATTGCATCAACATCATTGAAGAAATTATACAAGAATATACATTATGAAGATCTGAAAAGAAGACAACTTCGTCAATATCATTGAAGAAATTTTACAAGAATATACATCAAGAAATTTTGAAGAGAAGACAGCTCTTTCAATATCATTGAAGAATTTTTACAAGAAGTCCTATCAAGGAAGACAACATCAATGAAGAATTTTAATGAAGACTTAACAAAAGATGCGATTTTGATAGCAATCAAATACAGATAAGTTCATATTCGTAAAAATTTACGAGAATTACATACTTCTTATACTTCTCCATATATTGAATACTTCTCCAAAAAGTTGAATACTTCTTATAATTCTTCAAGAATATCTCATATTTATTATACTTCTTCAACGGATATTTAATTTTGCGAAGGTTAAGTACTTATTATACTTCTTCATACAATGAGTAATAATTTTTATACTTCTTCATATATTGGGCAATTCTTCATAAATTGAATGCTGCTAATACTTCTTATACTTCTTAAGGGTATTTCATATTTTGTATACTTCATACTTTCTATACTTCAAGGGGAGATTTATTATTTACTTCGCAACATTCCGTAAAAAGCAAAAGGCTTATATTTCTTATACTTCGAAGGGAGGATTTTTTATTCATAATCACAATAAGAAGAAAATTCGTAAGATAAATTCAGAAGGATATTCTAATACTTCCAGCGATAGTTGATCATTTGAAGAGAAATAATAAGGGGAAAGGGAATACTAAGCTAAGTCTTTAAGATATATTATTTCTCTCCATATGATCAAGTTATGCGAATAAGGGAAATAAACATCAAAGAAAGATTAATTCAAATTAAGCTTTGAAAAATAAATTGTTGGATTGATTAAAAGCACAATCAAGAAGAAAGTGTTGTATTGAAAAGTTACAGAACAGATATACAAAAAAAAAAAAAGAATGAAGTTATTCTTCAGGCGATCTGTTCCCATCAAAATGATCTTCTTCTTCAACTTCACTATCATCTTCAACTTCACTTTCAGAGATTTCCAGATATGGAGTATCTTCAGGAATTTCTTCAGAAAGGAGCGTATGGTACTTCTTGAGAGGAATTTCATTATCTTCGCAAATCTTGCGAGTCATCTTAGCTCAAAAACGCTTGACATATAAACTATGGTTATGCTGGGAAATTAGAAGCTGAGATCTCAAGTCAGAAATTTTCTTATTACGATTAGCAAGGAGAGTTTCCAGATCATTATTCATCTTCGCAAGATTTTCTGCAGCAAGGAAAGAAATTAAGGAATTGGTTAGCAAATTACGAAGGAAAAGTAACCAAAATAATTACCATCGCAAAGAATTTACCTTCTAGTTGCTTCTTATCATTACGAAGAGAAGAATTTTCAAGCTTTAATTGATTATTCTCTTCAAGAAGAGAAGAATTATCAATTGAGATGCTCGCAGATTGTGAATTATGTTCGTGACGGGATATTAATTCTGCGTTATCAATATTTAAATCTTCTACTTTCTGACGGAGACTTGAATTTTCAACCTCTAACTTCGCACAACGATTCAAAGTTTTCTTCTCTGTAAGAGAATGACGTCTTTCACAATCAGAAGCAACTGCACAACTAACTCTTCCAACCTAAACAAGAAAAAAGGGGTTAGAAATCAACAAAATAAGGAAATAAACAAGGAATAGAGAAGAAACTTACCATGCTTCCTAAAGCATATAATGAAGCAGAGAGACGAATCTTGAAATTCCTTTGAGGGAGTTATTATCAATAACAAAGAGGAACTTTACAAGCCTTCGCAATAAGTTTGCGAGCATTCGCTGTAGGAGAATTTCCTAATCCACGAGAAGAATGGAGGAAAGCCTCAGAGATGCTAACCATTCCTGAGGCAAAAGTTTCTGGGATACTATAATCTTCATTCCCACCTTCATCAACATCATTATCATCATCTCCTTTTTCAGAAAGGGTATCGGAATTAGAACTAAAGTCCTTCTCAGGAAATTTATCATCTTCATCACCAAGATCTTCCTCAATGTCCTCATTAGAAGAAATTACATTGGAATGGGATTTGGTTGAGAGTATCTTCTTTTTCCTTCTCTCGTAAACAACATCTTGAAGTTTTATTTTTCCTTTGCGAAGAGCATCATCTTGACTATCATAAGCTTGGGAGACCTTCGCAGAACGAAGAGTTTGTTGCCTCGTAGTAAGCCTTTTAGAAGAAGTAGAACTTTTATTTTCACTCGCAGCAATCTCAGGAAGAAGTGGAACCTGTAAATTCAAATAAGGATAAGAAACAGAGGCAACAATATATTTTTTAGAAAAATACAAGAGTGTTTCTTACCTCATTTGAAATTAAAGGGTAACAAAAAGATAAGGAAGTGGAAATACATACATTTCTAAAAACCCAAGGTTGATAATAGCGGTTCTATTTAAGATTCGCAGAAGTTCTACTATCCCAGTAATATAAGAACCTGATAACATTAAAGGGTACTTATACCAATCTTCATCATTAGAACGACGAGGTGTCTTATTATTTCCTGAAGCATAATCAATATCGTGCATGAGAAGATCATCTGCTGCGATATTAGCTTTACGATGAAGACGAACACCCCAACGATTATCTTCTTTCCTCGCAGGAATTAGTGTGTAATTTTTGAAGAAACCCTCAACTGTATAATTCGCATCAACAATTTCTATATTCTCAAATCCAGGTTTCCTAAGATCAGTTGAATATAAAGATTTCCCAAAAGCGGCACGATTTGCGAATTCAACTAAGAGGCGAATGCAATCACCAGTCAATTGATAAATGGCACAAGAAAAATTGGGGTGGGAAATAATTTCGTAGAATAAAGGAAAGTTAACATCATAAAGAGGAAGAGGAAGACCTGCGAGGATTTGACCTCGTGAGATTAAAACTTTCTGATCATCCCAAACATAGTTGGTAAAGAGCTTCACACAGAGAGAAGACTTATTATCATAACCTTCAATCTCATAAAGAATAAGGTCTCTATCAGCAAGTTCCGCATTAATTTGTTCAATAGTTTTCTTCTTTGGTGCCATTGAATATAAGAGGGAAAATAGAAAAATAGAAGAGGTTGCAGAGGCATAAGCGGTGAAGAAGATGAATAAGGGAATAAAAAGCAAAAACAAAGGATAATATTTATAAGAGAGTTTGATGAAGATAAAAATTCATTAATACGAGTAAGCGTGAACGGTTGAAAAGAACGGTTACGAAGAAACGTGTCAGAAAGATAAGGGAAAAGTAAAAAGACGTGTTGCGAATCTGAAGGGTGGTAATAACTACACTAAATTTACGAGAATAGGGATTCTCATGACATTTCTTCTTCGAAGAATTGACATGAGAAGAGGCAAGATGTAAGTACTGAATATCGCAAGATAATAGTTCACGAGTATCGTAATAAATAAAGGAGAAAAGAATTATAAAATGTTACGATGATAGAAGAAGTGCGGAGAAATATGAAGTTTTGCGAGGATGGAGTAATTTTGCGAGTATGAGTTGCGATACTTCGTAACTCATGTACAGCTGTATAAGTTTTACTATAAATAGGAGTTCAAATGTAAAATTCGAGAGGTTCTTTTTAGTGAGTGTTAGAAAATATCTTAGGAAAGAGAATAGAGAAAGTTGTAACTATTCTAATTCCATTTAGATACTTCTTTGTAATCAATTGAGAACATTAATAAGAAAATTTTCATTCATCATCAAGAACTTCTTGAGTTTTTACTAATTCTATTGAGGGTGTAGTTGTAGGTTATTCTGCAACTACAATATCATGTTATGAACTTGGTTGGTGATCCATTGACTGACCTTTTGTCTTTTCTGCCCATTGATTTTTTTTTTCATCTTTTAAATTTTGATTTAAACCAAAGATCGCCGATCAAACAAATTTTATGATTGATATTTAAAATTAAAACCCAAAATTCCTTAACCTTAAAATTGAAACTTAGAACATCAAAAAAAAAAAAAAACGAGTTAAACAAACAAAACGGATAGATGATAGTAGTTGTGATCTAAAATTAAGATTTGATTGCTTAAAATCAAAAAATTTAACTGGGTTGATGTTCTTCAACATCAACCATAATCGGTAGGTAAAATAGATTGTTATCTACCGATTATGTTTCTAATACTGTAAATGAAGAACATCAACCATAATCGGTAGGTAAATTGATTGTTATCTACCAATTATTCTTTCAAAAAATCAAATTTTTCTGTACTAAAAATTAAGCACAATCGGTAGATAATGAACACCATTAACTTCCGATTGTGAAGGTAGAAAATTTCAAAATTTTCTTGAATTTTGAAAATTTGAATTTGGGGCCATGAACACAATTGGTAGATAATGAGCATCACTTATTAACACAATTTACTACTGATTATGGTAGTACCAAAGTTCAAAAATTAAAGGATTTTGGCAAAATCTCATTTTGGGGTCACTACACATTCGGAAGTTAAATTTACACAATTTACTACTGATTATGGTAGTACCTGTTGATGGTGGTTTTCGGTTTAGGGCTAAAATCGTGAAACCTTGTATTTTGATACGATGTCATCCTGCAAAGGAACAAAAAAGCCATTTGAAAGTGATGAGTGCATAAACCTTTTAACTTACATATGTATGAGCAATTCAACATGTTTACGAAATTTATCCAGTATGGTGTGTGAAGCAACAATCCCAGATATTCTGTAAATTTTAATCTGTCGCATTATTCACTAATGCATGACTTGCCTGGTGTTTTCCTATGGTATGTTCACAACCGAACACTCAATATTGGCAAGACATGACGATTAATGTTCACTCGCAAGCAGAGTAGCATAAGTCTCCCGAAGTGTCAATACTGAAATATGCATGAAAACACTCACATATGCTACACCACCCACTGACAAAGATCAGCATGTTCACACACATTTTAATTAAAAGTTAGCGTGATCGAACACGTTTTAATTACTTAAGGAAAATCTAGATTGTATGTATCAGTCTTAAGAAACGATCATGGACACTCGATTTGGTCATGCAATTTGATAAGCCTAGACTACTTCTAGTGGAACTAGGCGATCATCATGATGACCAACGGGCTCGCTAACATCCCGACCGATCGGGTTCCATCTAGCATTCCTGCAACGTCTTTGAACATTAACCCTAACATGGGTGATCACGTTGTTGAAAGATAGCTAAAACGAGCTAAGACCGGCAAAAACAGTCTCAAAAATATCACGACCGTCCAACTTAGCTAGACTGGTTGGACGGCTTATATCTTCCTTCAAATGATTAAGGAAGTGCTAACAAGTTCACCGTCGACCAAAATCCGCCCTCGATCGATCGAATTTCTCATAGAAAGATAAGAACGCATCAAATCGTTGGCCCAAATTAGGGTGAACGCATCATTTTAAAACCCTAAGTTTCGTTGCGGCGATATAATATTGTCGCAAATCGATCACAACCATCCATCTTCGCCAGCCAAATCAAGTGGCTTAGATAAAATTTCAGGTGACCCTGAGAGTGTTAACGTGCTCACCGGAAACTCACCTTTGCACATGGCCGACCGACCTCTTCAATCTAACGCTCAATGTCTTGAATCGATCGACCAATAGATATTCAGTCGCACGACTCTTAAACCCTAAAACTACATTAACGGCAAACAACAACTGCCACAAACCATCTCGTCCGTCCAACTTTGCTAGCTTGGTCGGATGGTTTAGATCATATTTTAGATAACTAATAGGGTGACGCTGTGATCATCGGATGCCCCCCTTCCATGAGGATCAATTGGCCAAGCTATAACTCACTCATATGATCCTCAAACGATCACCCAAATATGGCCCTTCTTGCCGCTTGTATCAAACCGCCTCGGATATTCACCATGGTTAGCTAATTTAAACAGTCCAGATCTAACCAAAATCGACCGATAGGATTTCAGAATGGCTATCAGGCGCCACTCGCCTACAGAGAGTGATAGAACAAGAAGTATCTCACCTCTAGAGTTACCAAACGATCGCCTAAAGGTGTCCGGTCAATCTATTCCTTTTAAGACGATTGACTTGTGACTAATTTAGGCGATATTTAAAATAATGATGCTTTATAGGCATCAATTATAAACGATGCTTTATAAATAATGTTTTATTCCATGAACAATTTTACTATTTGACCTAAGAAGCACCACGTTCTTTTTTTAGCGGCAAGTCTCACAACTTGACCCATTCACTCGAGACATCAAACATGTCACAAACTAGGGGATGCGCACTGGGGTATTGGTCTGGCGGTTTACATCGTGCGGCGTGCAACACTCCCATTATGAGAAAGTGTCAGGAAATGACGGATATTTAACAGTAATGATAGTAGTGGGTGAGAGTGTGACCAGTCTTCCCTCATAACGGAAACACGATGATCACCACTTTCCGCATAACTCTGCTTCCCCACTAATTAACTTCCTCCACTTCCTATGAGATCAGGGTGCGCTCAATGACTTGTATAAATAGGTATTCAACCTATTTCAAAAGGACAGAAGTGTTATCGACACAAGTATCCAGAAACCATATTCTGATACAAGTCATAAAATAGCCACACCTTCATAATTCAACATTCTGATCTCAAACACCTTATTTGCTTCCTTCCCTAAGATCAACCCTTCTCCTTCACTTTGTGACCGAATTAAATCTAGAACGGCTATTTCTTGGTTTAGGCCAGAGTCTTACAAATTGATCTCTCGAATCTAAAAGTACCCCCATGCAGTGCATTTTTTTAGGGTACTAATTCGTTTCTCATCAACACACCCAAATTTACCAAAAATAGCAGAACCAGTTTTTACTCTCAAACAACTGGCGACCACAGTGGAAGATTAATCTATCGGTTGCAAGATCAATTTTCAATTTCATTTCAGTTTTCTCAAATTCAAGATGGTAGATCTTAGGTCTGGGTCAGTTACCAACCCTGATGTTGTAGGCGTTGATAACACTCCGGGTGTCAACATCCCTGCCGTTAACACCAATATACCACCTGCCAGTACAGTCAATACATCCCATGGTGCTACATCCTCTAGCACCAACACCAGTAACGCTGGAAGCATCCCCTCCGGCGTGACGCCTCCTATTATCAGAGCTAGATCCACTGCTACTCCTAATATTTCTTCGAGCATGACACCTCCCATCGTCACCAGGGTTGCCACCATTCCTTCATCGGTACGAGAGGTTGGAGGAGTCATATGAAGCCAACCCCCTATCACCATTGTCGATTTGATGTAAAGATAATAAGTTCTCGCTAAAGCTCATACATACATGGAAATAACTCAGAAATAGGTACTCACTTTCCTCAAGACGCTGACAGAACGACTACCACAAGAGCCGCGTCAACCCATGGATCCAATAAGGGGTACTTTTAACACTCCTGGCGCGATTGCTTCAATAGGGCATGCATTCATAGATGAGGAAGTTCGTGTGGCCCCTGAACGCTGCTCATGAGAAAGGAATCAACCGTCCAAATTCATCACACGTGAGGATCTGGAGCGTCTTCTCCAAAATCGAGGCAAAGAAAACCCAGTGGACCTGCACCAGCACCAACCTCTTTATCCTCCTGATGTGCAAAGAGTTACTCTCCCGAGAGGATACTAATCTCCTCAATTTTCTCTCTATGATGGCACTGGTAACGCTCGCGAACACATCTATCATTTTTTGGAATCCTTGGGAGAATACGAATACAATCATATCCTCCGCCTGAAAGAGTTTTTAAAGTCTCTTACCGGAAGAGCGTATATCTGGTACAACAACATTGCACCAAACAGCATATCCAACTGGTATGATATTGTTACCGCTTTCTATAAGAAATATTTCTTTGTATTTGAGCAAATAACTTTCTCAGATTTAGGAAGAATGTTTCAACGAAACAAGGAGAATCTAAACGATTACGTCAAGAGACTCAAAATTCAAGCTTTAGATTTTCACGACCCAAATGTGACCGAGCAGAAGTTGGTGGAGTCATGCATCAATGGTATAGTTCTCATCTATCGTGCTTTACTAGAAAACCTGTGTTTTCATACATTCTATGAACTCCGTGAAGCTGCTAAGCAGTCGGCTACAACCGCACTAGCGCTGTTAGAAAGAGCCAGACCAGCCAAGGGTAAAGATGCACGCGAAACTCGAGGAAACAGATGCCTCATTAATAAGCAATATAACACCAGTCCTTATATAAGCCTAGTAGGTGAAGGAGGGAAAAGGAAAGCTCCAGCAGCGGAGCAACAACCTAAGAGTGCAACAATAACGCAAACAACTCCATCCCGGAAAGCCGCGTCTAAGACTCATGTGCAAGAAACTGGGGATGTTGCTCCAGACTTCCCATTTCGAATGAACAAAGTCATATAACTCCTAGAAGTATGGATTCAAGATGACGCCATCAACTACCTCCTCTTAGACGACCGCCGACCGAAAAAGAGATGGCAAATCCCAAGTATTGTCGCTACTATAGGTTTGTCAACCATCCGACCAGCGACTGCAACAAGTTGAAGCGTATTTTCTAAGATAAGGTGGATGCAGGAGAACTTCAATTAGAAATAAAGGAGTACACAAAGACCCTCTTCCTATAAGGAGCTGCATGATTTCTGGGGACTCCATCCACAAAACTGTGCAGTCAAGACATGTTCGGAGACCTCTACCGTGTTGCATCAGGCAAGCGTCTGTTTGCAGTCATGGAAGTCGCTCCCAAATCCCAATCTTTCCTGGGAAGCGCGACTAATAAATACAACTAGGGACTCCTAACCACCGCTAACTTATGGGATGTAGAGTTCGACAACACACTAATTAATACGACATATGATTTCAACATTGTCACTGTCAAGACTCTGAGAGCTCCAAATATTTCAAAGCAAGAAGCTGTTCACTGCCCAACTGTGATTAAAAGCGCAGAAGGAGAACCAAAGGATGCTTACGGGTAAATTAATCTCGAAATCAAGGTAGGAGATGCTCTAACACCCGGCAAGTTTCATATTGTCAAAGAATGCCCGAACTATGATATGATTATGGGTCGTTCGTGGGTGCACGGAAATAAAACAATGTTAGGAGTATGTCCTTTGCCAGTGTCTAAACATGAATATTTCTAACAATCCGTCCAACCCTAAAGATCATTTGTTTATGTATCAACAACTTTACAATGTGATATAACTAACTGGAGAGAGCCCATCGATGTACATTCGAAGATTTCGAACCCAAGTAAGTCTTATTGAACAACCTTTTCTGCAACCAATCACTTTTCCTCTCATTAAAACATGGGGACTCTATCCGATTATCAACCCAGCCGTTACTAGAAGATGTGAATGGGATGCTGGTCCTTTCAAGAATTTTATCAAGAGATTAGTAATTGTCACAGTTAAAGATAAGGAATCTGTAAAAGTAATAGCGCAACGCCCAAATCCATTCCAAATTGGAGATCTGGTATTGAAAGTTGTCGCTCAACCTGCTCCTTATGATTCCGCAAGAGAGAAAGACAGGCCGTACCTAGTGGCAGAAATTATTTTGGGAGGTTATTGCAAGCTCATCAATGCAGACAAGCTAGAGGGATTAGGAATACATGCCCGCTGGCTCAAACCATTCAATACCTAAGATGTCGCGCCGCCCTCTCCTCCAAGATTCTTTTTAGTGTTTCCTTCATCAATTTCCCTTTCCATGAAATATTTGTAATTCCTCCAAAATGATTGCACTGCTTGCATTCATAATTAGGGTTTCAATTTGTCAAGCATCGTTTCTTTTAAAATTCTTACTCCAGAATCATCTCAAGGAAAAGTCAAGTAAACCCAAACCCTAATAAAATCATTACCTATCAATTCAAGCCAGAAGGACAAAACCCTAAAAGGGACGTCTCGTATCTTTCAAGAAATACCGAAAAGAATAGTACGTGAAGAAAGAAAAAGGCAAGAAAATTGTAGATCAGTATGTGATTTTTTAAGGCAAGCGCCTTTTGTACCCTGAAGTGCAGCCTGCTTCAACGATGAAGTAGCCCCTCAATCACCACATGGATTTCAACGTGCTATCAATTGGAGGTGAACAGGTTTGTGGTTAATCCTTTATTCCCATCATTGCATCCCCTACTTCAATCTATCATTATTAGGGTTATATGAAATTATCATGGAGGCGGCGCTCGGGCACATAAGAACACATCATTATTTATATGTGTCGTGTTCCCTTCGGCCGCACAACTTGATGAAATTGGGATATTCTATTGTAACCCTACTAGAGATCACCACAAATAGAGTCTCAAGATAAACTAAATAGAAGAACTACTATTTGATAAGGTTCGGGCTCCAATCACATAAACAGAAAAACCACAGAATGCCAAAATGTCTACAAGCTACGAAAAGATGCTAAAATAAAAAGAAATGATAAAGTGGAAAATCTAGTTATAGGCGTTAACATAGAGATCAATGGCGCCTTCACTGGAGTCTTCATTATAATCTGCGTCAACATCTTCCCCCACATCCTCTCCAGAAGCTGCCTCGACTTCCCTTTCGGACGCCAATTCAACACCTCTATCAGCAGATGCTCCAATGTTCCTTTCAGGAGACGCTTCAACATCCTATCCATATGTCGCTCCCATGTTCTCCCCAGCAACCACTTCAATGTTCCCTCCAGCAGTCGCGTTGATATCCTCTATATAAGCTACTTTGACCTCTTCCTCGGCATCTGCACTGACATCCTTTTCATAAAATTCTCCAACAACCTTTTGAGGATGCTCCAGTTCGTCTACATCATAGTCGAGAATTATGATCTCATCATGAATAGGGTAATCATACTTATTCCTACCTGGATATTGCTTATGCTCAACCCTCCGCCGCTTCAATCGAGCCGAGAATCTTTCAGACCTGACACTCGGGAGATGAGATGCTTCATCACGTCTCCACTTCTCCTCCATACTGACTGAAGCCAGAAAAACTTGAACACGCTCTCGAATGACGCATAAGTGCACAAGAGACATACCTTGTATAGCACGACCAGCTTCGCGAAATGGAGAATCTATTTTGGCCATCACCTCCTTGAACGCATTATCCCTGGGTTTGTCGACTTCAAAGCTCGTCTCAAGAGAAGTTGAAGAATAATCATCACTAGCAGTTCCCATCATATACTGCAAGGAAGCATCATTATTATCTCAACAATCGAAGAAAAAAATAAATAAATAATCAAACTACATGAGACATATGGAGAAATACATGGAATAAAGAAGAAAGCAACTCTATGATGATCGGTGTAGAGAGGAGGGCTCAAGCGCTTCCTTTATATTCCACAAACCAGTAGGATCCAAATAAGTAAAGGAGTCTCTACCTACCATGAATAAAGGCTTAAAATGCGGGATAACAATAAAATGGGTATTTATCTACCTGAAGACAACTGACGTATGCTGAAAAAAAACATATCTTGCTCAAGGACCGAGCCAACCTCTATCCTGGTAATGTACGCCGAACTTTTTTTGTTAATTTCTTCGACTATCACCATCTAGTGCTTACCGCGCAATAGTGTTACTATTAAGTGCTAATCAGGGGACTTAATGTTGATGGTGGTTTTCGGTTTAGGGCTAAAATCGTGAAACCCTGTATTTTAATACGATGTCATCCTGCAAAGGAACAAAAAAGCCATTTTAAAGTGATGTGTGCATAAACCTTTTCACTTATATATGTATGAGAAATTCAACATTTTTACGAAATTTATCCAGGATGGTGCATGAAGCAACAATCCAAGATATTCTGTAAATTTTAATCTATCGCATTATTCACTAATGCATGACTTTCCTGGTGTTTTCCTATGTTATGTTCCCAGTCGGACTCTCACTATTGGCATGACATGACGATTAATGTTCACTCCCAAGCAGAGTAGCATAAGTTTCCTGAAGTGTTAGTACTGAGACCTACATGAAAACACTCACATAATCTACACCACCCTCTGACAAAGAGATCAGAATGTTCACACACTTTTTAATTAAAAGTTAGCGTGATCGAACGTGTTTTAATTCCTTAAGGAAAATCTAGATTGTCTGTATCAATCTTAAGAAACGATCATGGCCACTCGATTTGGCCATGCAATTTGATAAGCCTAGCCTACTCCTAGCGGAACCAGGCTCGCTAACATCCCGACCGATCGGGTTCTATCTAGCATAACTGCAATGTATTTGAATGTTAACCCTAACATGGGTGATCACGCTATTGAAAGATAGATCAAACGAGCTAAGACAGGAAAAATTTGTCTCCAAAATATAACGACCGTCCAACTTAACTAGCATAGTTGTATGGCTTAGATTTTCCTTCAAATGATTAAGGAAGTGCTAACGAGTTCACCGTCTACCCAACTCCACCCTCGGTCGATCGACTTGCTCATAGCAAGATTAGAACGCATCAAATCGCGGGCCTAATGTAGGGAGAACGCGCCGTTTTGAAACCCTAAGTTACGTTGCGGCAATATACTATTGTCGCAAATCGATCACAACCATCCATCTTTGCCAGTCAAATCGATCACAACCATCCATATTTGCACATGGCCGATCGACCTCTTCAATCTAACGCTCAATGTCTTGAATCGATCGACTAAGAGAGAGTCAGTCGCGCGACTCTTAAACCCTAAAACTATATTAACAACAAATAACAACTTCCGCAAACTATCTCGTCCGTCCAACTTTGCTAGCTTATTCAGGAAGTTTAGATCAGATTTTAGATAACAAATAGGGTGACGCTGTGATGACCCCCCCCCCCCCCATCCACCCACCCCCCCTCCATGAGGAGAAATTATCCAAGCCATAACTTTCTCATGTGATCCTCAAACGATAACCCAAAGATGGCCCATCGTTCCGCTTGTATGATTCAACATCATTCAATAACTGCCACAAGTGGCCTCGGCCATTCAACATGGTTAGCCAATTTAAACGTTCCATATCTAACCAAAATCGACCGATTGGATTTCAGAATCGCTACCAGTCGCCACTCGCCTACTGAGAGTGATCGACCAAGCAGCAGCTCACCTCTAGAGCTACCAAACGATCACCTAAAGGTGTCCGGTCACACTCTTCTTTTTAAGATAATTGACTTGCGACTAATTTAGGCGATCTTTAAAACAATGATGCTTTATACGCATCGATTATAAATGATGCTTTATAAATAATGCTTTATTCCACGAACAATTTTACTATTTGACCTACGAAGCACTACGTGCTGTTTTTAACGGCAATCCTCATGACTTGACCCATTCACTTGAGACATCAAACATGTTACAAACTGGGGGATGCTCACTGGGGTATTGGTATGGCGGTTTACAACGTGCGGCGTGCAACGCGCCCATTATGAGGAAGTGTCAGGAAAGGACGGACGGTTAACATAAATGAGAGTAGTGGGTGAGAATGTGACCATTTTTTGCTCATAATGGAAACACGGTGATCACCACTTTCCGCACAACACCGCTTCTCCACTACTTAACTTCCTCCACTTCATATGAGATCAGGGTACGTTTAATAAATTGTATAAATAGGTCTTCAACCTATTTCAAAAGGACAGAAGTGTTATCATCACAAGTATCCAGAAACCACATTCTGACACAAGTCATAAAATAGCTAGCCACACCTTTATAATTCAACATTCTGATCTCAAACACCTTCTTTGATTCCCTCCCTAAGATCAACCCTTGTCCTTCACTTTGTGACCGAATTGAATCTGGAACGACCATTTCTTGGTTTAGACCAGAGTCTTATAGATTGATCTCTCGAATCTAAAAGTACTCCCGTGCAGTGCATTTGTTTAGGGTACTGATTCGTTTCTCATCAACATACCCAAATTTACCAAAAACAACAGAACCAGTTTTTACCCACAAACAGTACCAAAATTCGAAAATTGAGTATATTCGAAGGTTAAAGTAACACAATTTACTACCGATTATGGTAGTACCAAAATCCGAAACTTAAAGGATTTTGGAAAAATCTCATTTTAGGGCCACTATACATTCGGAAGTTAAATTTACACAATTTACTACCGACTATGGAAAAATCTCATTTTGGGGTCATTATATATTCAAAAGTTAAATTAACACAATTTACTATCGATTATGGTAGTACTAAAATTCGGAAGGATTTTGGATATTCGGAGGTTAAAGTAACATAATTACTACCGATTATAGTAGTACCAAAATTCAAAAATTAAAGGATTTTGGCAAAATCTCATTTTGGGGTCATTATATATTTGGAAGTTAAATTAACACAATTTACTACCGATTATGGTAGTGTCAAAATTCGGAAATTGAAGGATCGTATTTTTGGGGCTACTCTATATTCAGAAGTTACTTTAACTTCATTTACTACCGATTGTGGTAGTATCAAAATTCGAAAAATAAAGAATTTTGGCAAAATCCATTTTTTGGGCTACTCTATATTCGGAAGTTACTTTAACTTAATTTACTACCGAATGTAGTATTACCTACCGATTGTGATGGGCAAAATAACCATTATAAAAATTGGAAGATAAGGGGTGGCTTCATTTTACATTTGGGTGACCCTATTTTGTCTTATTAGTGACCCTTAACTCTTTTCAAGTGGCCCTTAAATATGCCAGGTTTAGTTTATGTACCTTTTATTTATTTATTTTTATTACTTTTTTTGTTATAATGAAGTATTTTATGTTTTGAGGAGAGTTACATGCCCAACGATAGAACAAGTTTATATTGTATGTAAGTAATCACTAGGTGTCGAAACTTTTGGAGATTCTGATTTTCCTATAAGTTAATTAGTTGTTGTTTTGTCGCCTTATAAAAAAATTTATACATTCAACTCATTACCACTATAACTCTTCATATGAAATCTAGACTGAAAATACAGTGGTTTGAGTTTGTACCTTTATAATTTAAAACTGTTAGAGAATTTCTCGGTTGAACTCAAAAAAATTTCTATCTCAAGCTTGTTGTTAATTATAGGTGCTCAAAACTGTATCTTGATTTCTAGTATACTAAAGTCAAGTCCCTGACTAGGTTTAGAGGTTGGTAGTTGAGAATCATACATCACTGAACAACCCTCAAAGTTGAATACTAAATATTAATGAAAACATCGGCAGAACTTCATCAATAAGAGTATGTGAAGACTAAACCATTCTATTTATTCACAAGTATTACCATTTTATCTATATGAGACTATTTCATATGACTTCTAGTAGATTTAATATTTCAAACAAGAAATTTGGAGTCAAGCTTGTCTTGTTAAACATTTTGAAATCTGATTCAAGCAATGGATATTCATATATCCAAAACATTCTTAGTTCGAAGCAATTTATTGTTCAATAATTATGTTTATATCATATGGATCATTTGGAAATTTCCCAAGTAATGATATCTTATATTCATGTTGTGAACTTTTTTACTATGAATCTTCGATTCACGATTTATTGTACGATTCGATTCTAAAAAAAAAAACGATTTGCACCGCTATTCACGATTTCACAACCTTTCCTTCAACTATATTCATACCTGCAAGAATGGGTAGCTCAAATACACCCTATGAAACAATTGTTCTTGATGAAGAGGATGGCAAGGAAGAAACCTTAATGAGTGAATCTTCAAGAAAAGAGGTGGCTAAGAGTACGAAAGAACAAAACTCTTGGTATGTTGAAACCGTAAAAGATTGGTTAACACCTATAATAATTCTAAGGTTGAAATTGCAAATCTTCACCTGCAATCAAATAATCTGGATGACAGTCAAGCCAAAAAATTTGAGAAACATAAAATCACGATTCGAATCAAAAGAAGCTCATCTTAGAATGCGGGACAGCTAGGGAATTTTCGCATTGTCTATGACGGGATGCTTGAAAGGTATGAGGAGATCGATGAAGTTTGATACCCTTCTCATTGTTTTTCAGATGTTATTTTTATTTACTAGGTAACTCCTTGTAAGGATTTATTCTTATTGTTTAAGGAAGATAACTAGAGGTTGAGGTAGCATATTATGTAGTTACACTTGAGACTTCAAACAAATCTTTCATGTTTAAAGTTTATTTATTTAAATTTTATTTTGGAATATAACTCGCAACGCCTAATCTTTATGGATTATATATATGTATTGCTAATTTTATGGGATATCGTGACAAGCTATATTATGGAACTAAACCAATGGATACTTTCAAGGCAGGTCTTGCAAGTGTGCCTTTACCTTCCCCTCCTTAGCTCTGTGTAGAAAACTTTCCATTGTTTTAGTGGAAAGTGTTAGAGCATTGCTTGGTGGAACTCACAAAAGTTTTTGTCTCAAGCTTGTTAACAAAGTCAGTTGTCAAAACTATATCTTAATTTCTAGTCTACAATTATTTAAGTCTCGGATCAGGATATAAGTGTAGTTGAGAAACGAACATCACGACAGTCATCATTGCGTTTTACCGTTTGAAGGCGAAGATCAACCAAAGCTTTTGGAGAACTTTTTCAAAAAAAGGTAAGTGAAGACTGAACCACCTATTTCTCAAGTATATTCATCTTTCTATATATGAGACGATGTCGCGTAACTAATTAGACTATCATAAGCATATTAAAAAAATTGAGTCAAGATTCTTCTTGTAATTAGTCCTCAAAATATGAATATGCTTAATGAACATTTGTTTATACTTGATGAATTTCAGTTAAGGACAATTTATTGTCCGTTGTCAAAATCATGATTCAAGTTTTACCATTCGAAAATAGCCTGGAACAGTGATATGTCTCATTGATGTTATTCGGGAATGTTTCGAATCGATTTAGAAAAATATATAACTACTGTAGATTCAGATATAAGATAGTATTATCAGTCTTACAAACTCGGAAAACCGTATTACATGTACTTGTACACGTAGTGGAGTAGCTATATGTCGACAAGAAGATTTTTGGTAGACATATCCTTATGTACATCCAGTAAAAATCTGTTAACTCATGAACTGGATTGGTACACATACCCGTATGCAAACCGAAAAAGAAATGTGGTCATGGAACCGGTTTGGTATCAATACCACTACACATACCAGAAAATTTATGTGTTCTGGAACTCGGTTTGTGTATCCATACCTGTAAACATACCAAAATAGTTATGTGGGCTCCGGAGCCGGTTATAGTCTTAAGGTACACATACCGGTATGCATACCTAAATAGACATGTAAACTTCGGAACTTGGTTGTTCTTAATACAATACAAATTGGTACACGTACTGTGACTGACCTGACTCGCAAATGACTATGGTATTTGTACTTTATACATCTACTAACCATGTCGATTATTTTCTAATGCAATAAAATTATTTCTACGAGATAATTAGAATTTGATCAAATGTCAAAAAATACTCTAGACCTAATTGATCACATGATTGTGACGAAAGGATAAAGTCTTAAGTGTTTATGAAAATGAATATTAAGCTTATAAGTTCAAATCGGCTAGTTTCGGCTAACCACCTTGAACATGGTCTTAATACACGGTTCAGTTACGGTTTCACCTAAACAGAGTGTATATCTTGTTATGTAAATCAGATTCAAAGATTCATCTAACAGTGGATATTTATTGCTTGGTTCCAAAGCTATCTTAGATTAAACCTAAAGAAACATATGCTTTGAATGTATATAAAAGGGGAACTTCAAGCAACTGGGATCTTTGAATCTCTGCATTATTTTCCTTGGTATGTCCTAGTTGTAACTATATTTTTCCTCTTCCTAACCCTTTTAGGGTTTAGAGACTACAAAGACTTCACTAGGATTCGTGAAGCCAGGTCCAGCTATCTTTATCTTTGTTAAAGCACTGCTCGGTCGAACTTGAAAGCGTTGCTATCTCAAGCTTGTTTGTCAATGTTAGTGATCAAAACTATAAGTCTTGATTTCTAGTATACTTATAGTGATGTCTCGGACTAGGATAGATTGTGTAGTTGAGCATTAGACTTCACGATGTTCATCAATTGAAGACGAAGAACTACCAAAGTGAGATTGTGGAACTTTGTCAACAAAAGGTATGTGGAAACTCATCTATCACTTGGAAAGTCTATTTCTACTCTATCTTTTATATTGATACAAGAGTCGTATTATGATGGTTTTCGATTATACATGTTTGAGATTTTGAGCTGAGATTAACTCGCTTACATATTTCTCGGAATATGTATTGGTAAGCTTTCGTTTCTACCAAGTTCATCTTATATTCTTGACGAAAGTTAAAAGATGATCATGTGAAAATCGTCGAGTAACATCTTATATGGTTTGTGTGATACAATCATTTGATGTAGGCTTGGAATGTTTCGTTATGATTATTCCAATATCTTGAAAATGGCTTTGATGTTAATAGTCTGTGAAAACGGCTATTTTCATCCTCTAAGAAAGTTTCAATGATTGAAATAGAGTTTAGAATACTTAACCATCATTGGATTATAAACATAGTGTGTATTCTTGCATATATGTGATCCATGCCCGGAACTAAAGTATGCATACCCGTATGCGTAGTTGTAGTTGTGATATTCAGTGTACCAAGTACACATACCGGTATGCATACTTGCGTAAGGTATAGGTCCGGGAATTTCTGTTGGGTTTTGAAAGTGTACTTAAGTATGCGTACACGTTCTATACTTGAGTGGTTAAAGTTATAAAATTGGTTTGTTCATGAACTAATACATTTATGTATTAAGGAATGCATTCTTTGCAAACCGTGGCTATAATTTTCATGAATTGATTCGAGTGAATCAAACCAATTTTGCTTTAATTGTGTTCTTGTATACTTCTATGAGAATATAGCAATTGAAAAACTCTTTAACTAGTTTCATTTGAGTCATTTGATCTATTTGTGGTTAAGATGAATATGGTTGATATGAGAGTGTTCATATAGCTAACCTCGGTTAACTACGGTTGAGCCAACATAGTGTACACGTTTAGGTACGGTTACATAAACCTAAATGAGGGTACATTTCATTTGTGTATAACAAGCTAAGTTCGATCTAACGATTGAAATATATTAGCTTGAATCTAATCAGGGTTTCATCTAACGGTGAATATTGAATGCTTTGTTACCAAGGTAACTTTAATTGCAAACCCTGATTTGAAAAATATAAAAAGGAGAACTCTAGAAACTGGGAAACCTAATACCCACACCTCCTGCGTGATACTAGTTTTATAAGATAGAGTCAATTCTCCTTTAACCTTAGGTTTTTCACGAAACCCTATAGATTAACGACTTAAAGAATTCATTGGGATTGTTGAAAAGGCGAGGGTACCCAAAATATACCTCAAGCTATAACATTTCCTTCATATAAGTCCTTTCCAAAGTGATTATCTATAGACTGAGTCGAGACAATACAACAAATCGGTTCACACTTTGTGTGATCGTCTATGGATATGAGATCGAGACAATACAACAACAAAGTGTGTTTACTTGATACAAAGGTTCGGACTTAACCAAACTCCTTAGGATTCACGTATCAAGTAAATAAGAATTAACGTTTGTGCAATTTATTTTAATTATAATAAAACAATTATAATGCGGAAATATAAAGTAAATGACACAACAAGATTTTGTTAACGAGGAAACCGCAAATGCAAAAAACCCCGGGACCTAGTCCAGAATTGAATACTCTTAGGATTAAGCCGCTATACAAAATAAGACAACTTCGTATAGTTGATACCAAGCAACTAAACTTATAGTTCACCTAGTTCCGTCTGTATTCCCATGCCTCCAACCTGTAAACAAGTCACGTACTTGGACCAATTCCTTTGGTTCGTATTCCAAATAGTAAAGAAACAACAAATCTGTTCGCGAGGCCAAGAGTCCATTCAACTTTTGCACATCTTTTACTGTTGCGGGCGTTGGCATGTCGCGAATTGCTTGTACTTTTTCTGGATCAACTTGTATTCCTTCTTTTGACACGATATACCCCAAAAACTTCCCTGAAGTTACTCCAAAAGTACACTTATCAGGATTCACTTTGATATTAAAATGCCGCATTTGATCGAAAATCTCCTTCAAATCCTGCACATGGTTTTTAGCTTCTTTACTTTTGATCAACATATCATCCACATACACCTCTAATGTTTTGTGGATCCACTTCGCATACACCTTCTCCACCATTCTCTGATATGTTGCACAAGCATTTCGCAAGCCAAAGGGCATCTTTGTATAGCAATATAACCCTCTTGGAGCAAAAAATGCGGTGTGTTCTTGATCTTCTTCAGCGAGAGTAATTTGATTATATCCTTTATATCCATCCAATGAAGATATTCTAGCATTTCCCGCTGCTGATTCAACCATTTGTGGGATATCTGGTAATGGAAAACTATCTTTAGGACAAGCTTTATTTAAATCCGTAAAGTCTATGCAAATTCTTATCCCCTTGTTCTTCTTTGGGACCACCACCATATTTGAAATCCACTCTGGATATTTTGCTTGCCTTATAATTCCTGCGTCGAGCATTTTCTGTAATTCTTCTTCTATTTGGGAATGATATGTTGTTGTGATTTTTCTTATTCTTTACTTAAATGGTCTTACATCTTTGTTGATTTCTAGTTTATGACATGCTATTGATGGATCTATTCCTGGAATCTCATCCATGCTCCACGCAAAGATGTCTTTATATTCTCGCAAGAGATTTATAGTTCGTTCTTCCTTATCTGCCTCCATTTTAGTTCCAATTCTCAGCATTTTAGGTTCTTCTTTGCTTCCAATATTTACTTCCTTTGTTGGTTCTGTTGCGGTGTAACTGGATTCAGGTTCTCCCATTGGTGTTGGTGTTTTTACAACTCTCGCGAGTTCATCTCCTTCTTGCGAGATTTCGCTGGGTATTCCTTTTCCTTCTTTTGCTCTTATCATGTAAACTTTAAATTCTTCCTCTTTCTTTGTTTCTCGCGCCATTTTTCTGCGAGATTTTCGCAGCTTTGGACGCTCTTCATAATTTCTCACTTCAGTTTGATAACACAGCTTCGCAAGATCTGTATCTCCTCTAACTTCTCCAATTCCACTGGGCATAGGAAATTTGATGCATTAGTGCAATGTTGATGCTACAGCCTTGATTGCATGTATCCATGATCTTCTCAATATCATGTTATATGGTGATTCCACGTCTACCACACATAATGTTACTTGTGTTTCAATCTCTCCTAGCGGAATTCGTACCACTATTTCGCCTTTAGGTTTTGTTAAAGATTTTCCAAAGACATGAATATGATACATTGAACAAGACATTTCTTCATCCTTGTATTCCATTTTCTTAAATGCATGATAAAATATTATATCCACAGAACTTCATGCGTCCACCAAAGTTCTATTCACGACCCATTCTTCCGCAGATTTTATTGATTTTCCCCTTCCCATTGGTATAGCGGATACTATGATTACCAAAGGATATGTGTGATTTAAATTCTGTTCTGCTATTTCTGCTGCTGTAAATGTGATTTTCTGCTTTTCCCAATCCTTCAATGATGATATCTTCTCCACCGTCATAATCTTCCTTCCTTTAAAATCCTGTTTATGTATCTTCCCCTTAATGTTTTCATGGAATTTATCAATCATTATTCTTGTTACCATACCACACTCCAATTTCCTACAATTCTCTTTGGTTCCAATCATTTTTCCTTCAACTATTTCACCGATTTGTTTAATTATCTTCTTAACCTTGAATAATTCTTATCTTCTACTTCGCTTTTTCTATGATTTTCGTTAATTCAATCCCTATTTTGGGCACCAAAATGTAGTTGCAGGAAATCCTACACTACACCCTTGATAAGAATTTACAATAATCAACTCATATTTTAAGATTAAAACAACACTTTATTATTTGATTCTCAGAAATGTTTACAAGAAATGGAAGAAATCAAGAATACAACCGCTCTCTTAAATTTTCTCTCTCCTCAAGACTTTCTCAACACTCAAAAAATACATCATCCCTTTCTGAATATACTGGGTCTCTTTATATAGGGTAGTTACATAGTGGATGACAGCTAAGTTATCCTTTTATTTCGGATTTGACCTGCGATCTTATCGCAACAGTTATAATGTCGATTCTCGCTAGCGTTGTAACCATCACAATATAATCATGCTCTTCTCGTGTTTCTTCAATCGTCAGCTATTACGTCATTCTTTAAATTATTCTGTGACACCCGCAAAGTGTTATTGAAGAGCTCGTGGTGATGCTCACAGAAGTGTTGTTAATATCGCAAGAATAATATCATGGCGATATTCTGGTCCTAAATCTTGCCTCTTCTCATGTATTTTCTGCGAAGAAGGAAAGATCATGAGAACTAAAATACCGCAGCTTTTTATTTTTTCTCATTCTCTAGATCTGACACGTATTTGAAGACATGAGAAAACATGAGAAAATTTTCTCTTCTTAAATTCCATATCTCGTAGCTACCCATATTTTTATCTTCTTTTTCCTACAGAATTCCGTAAACTCAGTGCAACCACCTACACGTGTCGAATAATTTTTTCTTTACCGGTTAATCTTTTATTATCCGGTTACCAATCCTATGTCTATAAAAAGGCTATTATGTTACTGAAAAAACTTTCTTCTTTTACTTCTTCGTCTTCCTTACTTCTTCATCTCTGCAAATTTTTCCGATCTGCAACTTTCTTCTTCTTCATATTCACCTGCTACTGCTTTAATGGAATCATCAAGGTATGTGTCGTTCTGACGTTACTAAACTCAATTTTTCTTGTTTGAACCATTTTTTATTCATATTATCCAATTTTTTCTATTTGATTCTTCATAATTCCCACTATGTTTTTCTCTTAAGTGGAACTTCTCCTAATGCCCAGTCTGTAATTCAAAACCCTAATCATCACAAAAAGCTTTTTGAAAAGAAAAGGAGTTCTGCGAGTAATAAGGTAGTAAGAAACATTTACTATTTCTTAATAACAATATTGTTGCCTCTATTTCTTATCTAAGTTATTATTCGCAGGATGACAAGGGTATTGCTAGACCTCGCAAACGATCTCGCCAGGTTAAAACTCTTGAGGCTAACATTACTATTCCCAAGTTGACATCTGCGAGAGCTATTCCCACAACCTCGCAAATGGGACCTCCTTCTTCAATCTGCGAGAATATCGCCACCAATATCCCTATATCCACTGATGTTTTGACAGATGAAATTCCGAAAGCCGTTGTCAATGAAACTCCTTCCAACCCTTTGTTACCTTCAACTGTTACCTTTCCAAATACTCCACCTTTTGGTGATGCAACCATCGCCAATGACTCAAATCTTCAGCTCGCCATCATTACCACTTCACCCTCTACACCTCTTCCCTCATTTAGGGAAACATCAGTAGGGATTGATGTTGCTTTTAAAGTTTTGTCTGAAATTTTAGATAATGCCATGAAATCTTCTACTGACCCTTTCAAATATGATGTTTGAGAGACTTTAATCAAATATTTTGATTCTGACCGCACTGCTTCGCAAGCGTCTTTAGAAAATGAAGTTGAAGCTCTAAAGAGAAATCTCCAAGCCAAAACTTCAGAATGTGATATCCTTGATCACAAGCTTCACAACTCTTTACTTGATTGTGAAAATCTTCACAATAAGAACAAGGAACTAAAAGGTATAGTTCTTTTGCCTCTAACTTTTTGGCTTTAGTGGATTTTCATCTTTTCTGTACTCAATTTCTTTTTAAATATTTGGTTTGCCTATTTAGCTTTAAATCAGAAACGATTAATGAAGATATTTGAATTAGAGTCTGTCGCTGAAGAAGCCCGTGTTGAGAGAGATTCTTTGATGGACCAATATAATAGATTAGATAATCTCTACACATATTTTATCGATCAAATAAATAATCTTACCAATGGGAACGATCAATTAGCGCAAAGGCAAAATCTATTAAGTGGCGAAGTTACTCGCCTTTCATATTTGTTAACCCAAGCTAACTTGGTGATGAAATCTTTATCAGATGAAAATAAAAATTTATCTCAGGAGAAACGTAGCTTTTTAAACAAGATGGCGATCTCCTCGCGGCGAATAAATGATCTTCAGAAAGTGTGTAATGACCAAGAACAATCTCTTCGTTCACTAAAAGATTAACTCAAGGAAGTAACTGAATATTTTTCCGTTGAGAAAGATAAACTTATCAAAGGCAGGTTAAATCTAATTTTAAAGGCCAGTAAACTCCAATATCAATATTCTCAATTAGAAGAATCTTACTCCTTATTAGCAAAAGAAAATACTTATCTCATATCCAAAGAAGAAATTATAAAATCTCGCCTGAAGGGTATAGTTGGAGATAATTTTGATGATTCCATGAACCAGTGGGAGAATCGCTTCTTAACACTAATTCAAAACTTAACTTCTCAAAAAGAAGGTAGTCATTTTGACTGCCTTGATTATTAATCTCTCTGTTAAATTTCTATGTTATACTTCTTGCGTGGTTTTTATTTGGACGACTTTTTATTTTCTCGCAGAATATGAGAAAAGCCTTCATCTTACCATTTCTGATTTGACTGATAAATTATCTAAAGTTCTCAAAGAAAATGGGGCTCTCACTTCTGATCTTGTAAAATCTCGCGACCGGGCAGAAAGAAGATATGACTATCTTGAATACTTCAAGAATATGGAGATTAGAAATCGCGATAGAGGTTTCCTTCGCAAAGTTCATCTTAGCGCTGAAGTTCTTGTGAATGACATTCTGATATCCAAGTCTCTTTCCCCTGTATCTGTCACTCCTCTTGAAGTAGATGATGATGAAATTCCTCTTCCTATGGATAATGATCTAATTTATGCAAGTGATGAAGATAATATTTCTCAAGAAGCCCCAACAGAAGAAAAAGAAAACCCCTCTAGAAAAGTGGTTTCTAATGATGAAGTAATTGCTGGCGGAGAGTTAGAAGAAGAAACTCGAATTAACCATAGCGAGAAGAATACTGATGAAGCTGATGACTAGCAAAGATAATGAATCTGGCGAGACCAATACTGAAGCTTGAGTTTTATTTTTGTTTTCTTTTTCTTCCTCTTTCTTGCGAGCAATGCAACTTTATGCAACTTTGGAATTCAACTTTTATTTCTGTTATTTTGGATATTCTCAAGGACGATAATGATATTTTATTTATCCACTCCCCTACTTGCCCCTCATTATCTTTCTTTTAATGGTAAATTATTTCCCGTATTTTCCTCTTGTGAACTGTGTTGCGATATTATGAATATTACTGCGAAATTATGAATAAGCATGTTGTGTAATTCTGAATGATATTGCTGAAGAACTCTGAAGGATTCTTGTTTCTCATCATTTCTCCTGCGATGAACAAAATCTCATGCATTCTTAAAAGAAAATAGTTAATGTTTGGGATTATTCTTTTGGTCTTATTGTGCCTTCCTAGTTAAAGGTCTTATGTTGCCAATTTTTTGTCTGCGACAAAATCGCAGGATATTTTTACATTTGCATGTAAAAACCCATTGATCTTGCCATATCCATATTTTGTCCATTTCTTTGCGACAATATGACAAGACTAAACTCCCTTGCGAGAACAAAGCCTCATGACATTGTCGTCTTGCGATGAAATTGCATGACGTCTTTAAACTTTCATGTAAAGACCCATTGATCTCATCTTAACTTTTTCTTATGGCTTGTTTCCTTTGTATAATTTTTGTCACGTGACAATATGACAGGCCTAAATGTTCTTGCGATCATAAATCCCCATGACATTGCCATCTTTAGACACTTATCATCTCCCTAATGGAGGGTGCCGCCCTTATCTTCCCCCTGGTTGCCCCTTCAAAGAGGGCACATCGGTCATACAAGACTAGCTCCTCCCATCCGGATTTACCAGCAACCAGTTGTTTTCGTAGCCTCTTGTCCTTTATGCCTATATGGATTATAGTTACAAGACTGCACCCTAAGTGGGGTTTTCTTTGGGCCGAGTGCATAATAGCCAAGAATTTCCAAGGATGGACAGGGTAGTTTCGTACGCCCCGGGCACCCTTGATTCAACCGTGTACCTCGGCGCCTTGGTCATACTCTGCACTCCTTAGAAGATATCCTCAGTCGTCCAACCAGGGTATAACCTTATATAGTTGGAAATCCAAGGTATCTCTCCTGGATAGGTTTTCTTTAACCCCAACATCTTCATGACTCAGGTTCCAGCAGCGGTATAACCTTATCCCTGAGTCACGAAAAGAGATACCCCCTTATATGACGCACTTTAGGTCTTACATTTTCCTCTTGCGAAATTGTATCCGCGAACTAGGGTGTACGCCATAAAGGTTTGTCCCATTCTATTAATCTCTCCGAAATTTTTATTCGCGTTTCTTGCGATATTTTCGCATTTCTTACCTGCTCTGTTATTGAAGAATCTCGCAATTGTAATAGAGAAAGAAAAATTTATTGTCTGTTTCATCATATAACATACCAGCACCTCTAATCTCGCAGAATCTATCATTGATAATATATTTTCAGAAATAATCTGTTCCATGGTCTATCAAATCTTTGACCAACATCTCTACCTTCAGGATCCATTAACTTGTATGCCCCAGTTCCAACTATCTCTTTAATGATGTATGGTCCATCCCATTTTCTCGCCAGTTTTCCACCATTTTCTCGCTGATAACTTGGTGTTTCTCGCAACACTAGATCACCTGGTTGGAATTCACGTTTTTTGACACGTTTGTTGTACTCGCGAGCTAATCTTCGCCGATAATTTTCCATATGTTGTAAAGATTTTTGTCTCTTATCTTCTAATTCATCTAGTTTATTTAGAATCATGCCAGCACTTAGATTTCTTTCCTAAACCTCTCTTTTTGTTGTAGGAATAGTAACTTCTGTAGGTAATACAGCTTCAACCCCATATGTTAAACAAAAAGGTGGCATTCCAGTAACTTCTCGTCTAGTTGTATTGTAAGCCCATATTGCATTATGTACTTGCTCGCACCATGACCTATGGTATCCTTCTAATTTCTTCTTTAATATATCTGCAATCGTCTTATTTTTTGCTTCTGCCTGTCCATTGGCCAGTGGGTATAATGGTGTTGACTTTACACATTTAATCTTGAATGTATTAAGTAACAATTCTATATTCTGTCCTTCAAACTGCTTTCCATTATCAGATACCAATTGTGCAGGAATCCCAAATCTGCAAATTATATTTTCAAATATGAATGTAAAAATGTCTTTGTCGCGAATATATTGTACTGCCTTCACTTCTCCCCATTTTGTGAAATAATCTATAGCGACAATTAGATATCTTCTTTGTCCAGAACTAGGCAAAAATGGTCCCACAATATCTAATCCCCATTTCTCAAAAGGACATACACTTGTTGAAGATGATAATGGTGCTCTTGGTGCATGTATCTTCTTTCCATATCGCTGACAATCTTCACAACGCCTTGAGAGTTGCTTCGCATCCTCATGCATATATGGCCAGTAATAGCCTTGCATTTTTGTTCTATATGCCAAAGATCTTCCCCCGCTGTGATTACCAGCATCTCCACTATGCAACATTTTTAACACCTTTTCTCCTTCTTCCCGTGTCAAGCATCTTAGCGATGGCCCATTAAAGGATTTGCGATATAATATTCCATCTCTTAGTTTATAATTGGTTGCTCTGCTTTTTAATTTATGTGCTTCTAATCTATTTCTTGGGGTTTCTCATCTTTCCAAGTACGCATGAAGATCTTCTCGCCAATCTGTAATGTTGATTTTTGGCTCTTCCTCGCCAGCTTCTATCATCATCACATATGTCTCTTCTTCTTCCTTATTTATTGAAGGTGATATAAGTGTTTGAATTTTTATACATCTCGCAGCTGGATTTGTCATCATACTAGATATGAAAGCAAAAGCATCTGCGAGTCTACTATCTTTCCTTGATATGTGTCTCCATTTTTTTTTTGGAATTCTCGCAGACAATTCTTCAACAAGTTTTTTGTATTTATTAAAAGATGGTTCATTTGTTGTGTACTCTCCCTTTATCTAGTGAATAACCAATTGCGAATCACTAGTAATTCTTGCATTTTCCAACTTCATTTCTATTGCGAATATTAGAGCATGAATCACAGCTTCATATTCTGTCTCATTATTAGTAGATGCGAACTCCAATCTAAATGAAAAATCCATTTTTTCTCCTTCTGGCGAGATAAAAACAACTCCAATCCCATTACCTTCTCCATTTAATGATCCATCCACTAATATCTCCCATCTGTTGGGTTATGTTAATAGTTCTCTTGGGTCTCCATGTTCTTCTTCTATATCCATCATTTCTTCCACAGCTTCGCCATCTTCTAAAGGAAATTCAGCTAAGAAATCATCTATAACTTGCGACTTTGGGGAAGATAAAATGTCATATTTGATATCAAAGTGTCCTACTTGTGCATTCCATCTCTCAACTCTGCCTGATCTTTTTGAATTCTTCATTACTGACTCAATTGGCACTTTTGTTAATACTTTTATTTTATGTGCTTGAAAGTAGATTTGAAGCTTAAAAGTTGCATGAACCAATCCCAGAATTAACTTCTCAATCTTTGAATAATTTTTCTCTGCATAATTAAATGTTTTGCTGATGTAATAAATTGGCTTCTCTACTCTGACATCCACTCGCAGTAATATTGCACTTAGCGCGTGTGTGGTTGTTGCGAGATAAATTAATAGTTCTTCTCTCGGTTCAGCTTTTTATAAGATAGATATGTTCATAAAGTGTTCTTTAATTCCTTGAAAAGACTTTTCACATTCATCCGTCCACTTGAATTTTGTTCCTTTCTTAAGTATATCGAAAAAATGTTTGCACTTGTCTGAAGACCGCGAGATGAATCTTCCTAGCAAGGCCAAGAGTCCATTCAACTTTTGCACATCTTTTATTGTTATGGTCGTTGGCATGTCGCGAATTGCTTGTACTTTTTCTGGATCAACTTGTATTCCTTCTTTTGACACGATATACCCCAAAAATTTCCCTGAAGTTACTCCAAAAGTACACTTATCAGGATTCACTTTGATATTAAAATGCCGCATTTGATCGAAAATCTCCTTCAAATCCTGCACATGGTTTTTAGCTTCTTTACTTTTGATCAACATATCATCCACATACACCTCTAATGTTTTGTGGATCCACTTCGCAAACACCTTTTCCACCATTCTCTGATATGTTGCACCATCATTTCGCAAGCCAAATAGGATCTTTGTATAACAATATAACCCTCTTGGAGCAAAAAATGCGATGTGTTCTTGATCTTCTTCAGCGAGAGGAATTTGATTATATCCTTTATATCCATCCAATGAAGATATTCTAGCATTTCTCGCTGCTGATTCAACCATTTGTGGGATATCTGGTAATGGAAAACTATCTTTAGGACAAGCTTTATTTAAATCCATAAAGTCTATGCAAATTCTTATCCCCTTGTTCTTCTTTGGGACCACCACCATATTTGCAATCCACTATGGATATTTTGCTTGCCTTATAATTCTTGCGTCGAGCAATTTATATAATTCTTCTTCTATTTTGGAATGATATGTTGTTGCGATTTTTCTTATTCTTTGCTTAAATGGTCTTACATCTTTGTTGATTTCTAGTTTATGACATGCTATTGATGGATCTATTCCTGGCATCTCATCCATGCTCCACGCGAAGATGTCTTTATATTCTCGCAAGAGATTTATAGTTCGTTCTTCCTCATCTGCCTCCATTTTAGGCCCAATATTCAGCATTTTAGGTTCTTCTTTGCTTTCAATATTTACTTCCTTTGTTGGTTATGCTGCGGTGTAACTGGCTTCAGGTTCTCCCATTGGTGTTGGTGTTTTCACAACTCTCGAGAGTTCATCTCCTTCTTGCGAGATTTCGCTGGGTATTCCTTTTCCTTCTTTTGCTCTTATCATGTAAACTTTAAATTCTTCCTCTTTCTTTGTTTCTCTCGCCATTTTTCTGCGAGCTTTTCGCATCTTTGGACGCTCTTTATAATTTCTCACTTCAGTTTGATAACACAGATTCGCAAGATCTGTATCTCCTCTAAGTTCTCCAATTTCACTGGGCATAGGAAATTTGATGCATTGGTGCAATGTTGATGCTACAGCCTTGATTGCATGTATCCATGATCTTCACAATATCATGTTATATGGTGATTACACGTCTACCACACATAATGTTACTTGTGTTTCAATCTCTCCTAGCGGAATTCGTACCATTATTTCGCCTTTAGGTTTTGTTAAAGATTTTCCAAAGCCATGAATATGATACATTGAACAAGACATTTCTTCATCCTTGTATTCCATTTTCTTAAATGCATAATAAAATATTATATCCACATAACTTCCTGCGTCCACCAAAGTTCTATTCACGGCCCATTCTTCCGCATATTTTATTAATTTTCCCCTTCCCATTGGTATAGTGGATACTGTGATTACCAAAGGAGATGTGTGACTTAAATTCTCTTCTAGTATTTTTGCTGCTATAAATGTGATTTTCTGCTTTTCCCAATCCTTCAATGATGATATCTTCTCCACCGTCATAATCTTCCTTCTTCAAAATCCCGTTTATGTATCTTCCCCTTAATGTTTTCATGGAATTTATCAATCATTGTTCTTGTTACCATACCACACTCCAATTTCCTACAATTATCTTTGGTTCCAATCATTTTTCCTTCAACTATTTCACCGATTTGTTTAATTATCTTCTTAACCTTGAATAATTCTCATCTTCTACTTCACTTTTTCTATGATTTTCGTTAATTCTAACCCTGTTTCGGGCGCCAAAATTGTAGTTGCAGGAATTCCCACACTACACCCTTGTTAAGATTATATATAAATCTATTGGAAATCAATTAAACTTCAAAGATTTAAACGACACATTACTATTCAAATCTCAGAAATGTTTACAGAATTGAGAGAAATCAAGATTACAATCATTCTCTTGGAATTTCTCTCTCCTCAAGACTCTTTCAACTCTCAAAATTACATCATCCTTCTCTGGATCTATCGAGCTCTTTATATAGGGATTTACATAATGGATGACAACTAAGTTTTCATCCTCTTTCGGATCTATTCTGCGATCTCATCGCAATCGTTATAATATTCTTTATCGCAAGAATGATGGCCATCGCAGGATCAACACATTCTTCTTTTGTTTCTTCCATCGTCAATTTCTTTTGGATATTCCGTGACGCTCGTGAAACGTTGTTAAAGATTTGGCGATGACGCTCGCGGAAATGTTGTTAATGTCGTAAGAATAGCGTTGTAGCGATATTCTGGTCCTACATCTTGCCTCTTCTCATGTATTTTCTGCGAAGAAGAGAAGATCATGAGAATTTAAAATGCCATAACCACTTATCTTTTCAGATTTCCCCATTCTGACACATTTCTATGTCCTTCGCCAGCTGTTTTCACGAATTCTTTCTTCCAATAAATTTTTGACACGTCTCCTCTAACTACTGCGATCTGACCACCCACGTCTCTTCTTTGCATTAATTGCCTTCATCTTCTTCGAGAAATTTCCTCTTCTATAAATAATCTTCTCATTCCTCTATTTTTTCTCTTTTACTTTCTTCTTCTTTTTCTCTGTATCCTCTCTGCAATTTTTACTGTTCTTCCGCGAATTGCGCTTCTATTACTGATGTGATTTATTTCTTCTTTTCAACCTTTTCTTTCATTCCCATACTCAAAAATGGTTGCTGCTGGTACTAAAAACTTGAAGGCCTTCAATGAAATGCGCGAGAAACTCAGAGTTAAAGGTTTTAACTTGTCTTTAATTCCAGATCAAGATTCTAAATCTGAACTTTCTCTTAAATTATTTACTGATAATCGATGTTCTCGTGAAAAAATCATAATATCGCTGGGAAAACTTGAAGCTGGTCTTCCCATTCCTCTCTATGATCCAGAACTTCCATTATTTTATCAAATAATTTCTGATGAAAGATTCTCGCGAGCGGTATATCATCTAGGTGGAGATTGTATCAGATTACTACTGGAATATGCTTCTCGCGGTGCTAATAAAGGAACTCGCTACCCTGAAGCTCCAAAGAATCCTCTATTTAAAGATGTCCCCATTGTTTCTGCAGATTAAACTGTGGACAATTTCTTTGTAAATTACAGTATAGTCCCTATGAAGAGATAGCTTTTCTTTGGGTGTTCGTTTGAAAAAAGAGAAGGTCGCTAGCGATGACAAAGCTCTTATGATGGATATTGATTTTCACACACCTACCAACCAAGGTCCTCGCCATTCTAGCGATGACAAGTGGTTTATCTTTCCATTGTGTCTTGAAGGTCTTTATATATCTGGTTCTCGCGAACTTCCTGCGAATCTCGCAGAATATCAACCTTGGGTTTTTAACTGGACTGAGAGATATAAAGAAGTATATTCTCTCAAATTTTTATATTATTATCATTTACTGTCTTCTTTATATTCTTGCTAACTATTTTGATTTTTTCTCAGATTGATAGAATGAAACTCAGCTATCAAGATCTTAGGAAACCCAGCACTTTCTTGGCTCTGAAATCTTTCACGGATGAAGTAAAAAATATTTATTCATAAATTTTAACAATATATTGTTGCCCCTATTTCTTATCTTCATCTGTGCTCGCAGGTAATCGAAGAGTTAGAACCATTAATACCCGCAAAAACCAAGGAGAAACCTTTAAAAGAGAAGAAATCTGGGAAATCTACTGCTTCTCCTAGGGGAAAGCCTTCTGCCCCTCGCAATGAAGAATCTAGCGATCCTCCATCAAAGAAAAGGAAAACTCAACCTGCTTCTTCTTCAACTCCTCAAACAATTCCAGAAAATTCAAGTGTTGATCTTGATAAAGATAATAATGTCGAGGGTTTTAATGTTAGCGGTTTTTCCTCAATAAAAAATTCTTCTTCTTCTGATTCTTCAATGACTCATTTGTCTAGAATTTTTAGCGATATTTCCCATAGCATGACTTCTAATGACGAGGATGAAATTATTGATAAAACATCCCAAGATCTCGCTAAAGTTTGTGATGCCCCTATTCTGGTAGATAATGATTCTCTCCAAGGAATCTCAAGATCGCTAACTCCCAGTCTCTTGAATTCTCTTGGTGCTTTGGTAAGTTTTCATTTCTTCAGTTTGTTTATATATTTTCTTCATCACTAGATTTCAATTTATATTCTTCTTTCGCAGGTTGGAAGAGCTTCTTTTGTTGTTGCTTCTGATTTAGATAAAATATGTGCCAGCTCTGAATAAAAATCTTCTAAACTTCGCCAGGATAAACAAAGATTAGAATCTGAAGTTATTGAGCTTCGCAAGAAGAATAAACAGTTAGAGACTGAAGTTTCGGTTGATAAGCAAAAGATCTCTGATCTTGATAAAGCTAACCAACAATTATATGGTATGACTAATTTCCTTTATTTTTTAATTCTTTTTATTCTATCGCAGCTTATTCAAGCGGCCACTTTTAACTTTCAGATGTTTATGGTCTTACTAACGAGGGTATACTCTTTCATAATTTCCCAGAACCTATAGATGATCATACTCTTCTTTCCTGTCTTAATAATTCCTTAAGTAATTTCTCAGATGATAAGATTAAATTCCTTTCCATAGATGAACTTAGATCCAAATTTGATCTCTTAAAAATTGAACACAAATTCAATTTAGGTTTGACTGACAAATATAGGTGCTTTTATCTTGATTCAAAGAAAGAAATAGATAGATTAAGACAGAAGAATATCGATCTTATTGACGAGAAAGATCTTGCCATAAAAAAGGGATCCAAGACCCTAGCAGATTTTCACAAAACTCTCCTTGACGTTCAAATGGACAGAGATAAACTTATACGCGAGAATGAAGATCTTCTTGCGAGGGAGACTCAAGTTCGATCTCGTCTCCTCATTAATAGCGATGACGAGTTTGCTTGGGCTGCGAAGGTTCTTGACAACGCCAGGAATGACTTAGGTGTAAATGTTAGCCTTCAAGTTAAACAAGCGGCCTTAATTAGAGATATGATTTCTGAAAGAGAAGGTTGTTTGTTGTTCTTCTTCTCGCTAACTTTCTGTTAATCTTTTTTACAAAATTTCTAACTTGTTGTCATATATTCTCGCAAGAGCTGAAAAAAGATATCTTGAAAGAATTGGGGAACTTGAAAATACCCTTGCTGCTCGCAACAAAAAATATTCACGATTGAAGGAGAAATTTGACATTACTACCGCGAATTTCAATAGATCTCTCATTGTTGTTCGTAATGATTCCGTTAAGTTGGTCTGCAATGATCATGGAATTTCTCCTTCCATATATCCTGACCTTGCAAAGGAAATTCCCGCAATAATCCCAAATCTTAACATCTCTCGATAGTGAAGGTGAGATTAAGACGAGGATGAAAATGATAGCGATAATGACGAAGGAGAAAAATCTGGTGGAGGAGAAGACTCTGATAAGAATGAAGATGATGATAATGATGAAAGGGAGAAATATGGCGATGAATCTAGCTAATTCTGCTTTTTCCCTTTGTCTTCCTTGTATATTTATTTTCTTCTTTCTGTAACATTGCTATGAGTTTCTCCAAATTTGTGAATTTCTTTTGCTTTTACCTGTATGAATTAGAAAACAGTTCTTTTAAGGCAAGTCAATCAATCAATATAATTATTATTCTTTAATTATCTGCGTGCATTTATCTATGCAATTTTTATATGATAGATGAATAATATTTCATCATTCTCATGCATTCCCATACTTGCCTCTATTATTCATCTATAATATAAAAAATTGATTAAAGATTAGATATTAGTGGTAAATAAAATATGCCTTAATATTGGCGTTCCTATCGTCAGCAATAACTGCGTGAAATCGCAATTCTCATAACATCTGCGAGGATTATCGCAGTAATCTTGTGGTCTTATTACACCTTCCTAATTAAAGGTCTTATTTTGCCACGCTATTTCTTTCTGCGACAAAATCGCATGACGTCTTTACATTTGCATGTATTGACCCATTGAACTTGCCTTATCTCCTTTCTTTGATTGTATTGCGACAATATGACAAGTCTAAGCTCTCTCGCGAGATCAAAGCCACGTGACATTGCCGTCTTGCGATGAAATCGCAGGACGTCTTTACACTTTCATGTAAAACCCATTGATCTCATCTTAACTTTTGGCTTGTTGCCTCTGTATAATTTACATCACGTGACAATATGACATGCCTAAATGTTCTTGTAATCATAAATCCCCATGACATTGCCGTCTTAAGATACTTATCAGCTCCCTAATGGAGGGTTCCGCCCTTATCTTCCCCCTGGTTTCCCCTTCAAGGAGGGCACATCGGCCATACAAGACTAGCTCCTCCTATCCAGATTTACCAACAACCAGCTGTTTTCGCAGCCTCTTGTCCTTTATGCCTATATGGATTATAGTTACAAGACTGCACCCTAAGTGGGGTTTTCTTCAGGCCAAGTGCATCATAGCCAAGACTTACCAAGAATGGCAAGGGAGTTTCGTACGCCCTTGGCACCCTTGGCTCAACCGTGTACCTCAGTGCCTTGGTCATACTTTACACTTCTTGGAAGAGATTCTCGGTCGTCCAACCAGGGTATAACCATATATAGTTGGAAATCCAAGATCTCTCTCCCGGATAGGTTTTCTTTAACCCCATCATCTGCATGACTCAGGTTCCAGCAACCGTATAACCTTATCGCTGAGTCATGTCAAGAGATACCCCCTTTATGATGCGCTATTAGGTCTTACATTTGCCTCTTACGAAATTTTATTCGCGAACTAGGGTGCACGCCATAAAGGTTCGTCCCATTCTTTAATCTCTTCGAAATTTTATTCGCGTTTCTTGCGAATATTGTAAAATCTTGCGATTCTTTCAAGCAAAATATTATGTTCAATTATATATTATTCAAACAAATCACTCATAGAGTTCTCTAAAGTTTATTATTTTACCTCTTCTACTTACTATTTTCTGATTTTGCTTTTCTGCTTCATTTCACTGTTGTTTCTTCTCTTGCGAGATGCTCGCCATCAGCTTTCACATCTTGTTTCCTCTCTATGGTATCAACCATTAACCTTTCACATCTCTGTTTCTGTTTGATCTTGTACTTCCAATTGCTATTCTTTTCATCTCTTTCTTCACAAGATTTCATATCAATTTCATAACATTTCTTGCTTTCTCCCCAATCTCCTTTAATAACTCCAACACCTTTAGGATGAGGAAATTTGATACACTGATGATAGGTATATGCTGCACCCAATATCCCGTTTAACCAAAGCCTTCCTATCAAAGCATTGTAGGGCGATTCGATGTCCACAACACAGAATAAAATTTTCGAAAATATTCCTTTTAACGGTATTTGCATTTCAATTTCCCCCTTTGGTTTGTTAGATGTACCGTTAAATCCATAGATTTTATACGTTGATGGTATTAAATCTTCGTCTTTTCCACCCATGGTTTTAAAGGTATGATAAAATAAGATATCAACTGAACTCCCTGTATCTATTAAGACTCTGTTGATGGCCCAAGAATCTTCAATTTTACTATCATTCTCTTCATCTTCTTCTTGAATTTGTTTTGGATTAATCTCTAATCGTATGACCAATGGATTATCATGTTGCTCGCCAACCTCAGGTACATCTTGCGCAGTGAAAGATAGAGTTTGTTTCTGCCACTCCTCTAATGGCGAGGCTCTCGCTATATTCATTATCTCTTTTCCATTCGTGTCTCTGGCAAAGACTCTGCTTAGGACATTATCATGGAAATTCTCCACAGTTTTATATGATTGCACAATGGAATTACAGAAAAAATTCTTTGCTTTAGCCCCTACTTCTATCACGAATGTTTCTGCTCCCTTTACAGCATTCACTCTGCGAGTTTCTGGTGCCGGAGGCAATCGCTGAGATTGTGGGTGTCCTACTAAAAAGTGATTTAGCTTTCCTTGTTCGATCATCCTTAAAATTATTCTCTTTACATTCCTGCAGTCATTTACTGTGTGGACATGAAAATGATGGTAAGGACAAAATTCTTAACTGCGATTGTTAGGATGTGGTTCTTTTCCCATGTTCCATGGAGATGGTATATTTTCCATTAAAATGATAGCTTCCCAGATTTTTTCTATACTAGTATTAAGAGGTGGCATTTTAATTTCTTCACATATTATCTTTTGATTTCCTTGCCCTCTAAAGTTATTCTGCCTTTATCCGCCATAAGTTTCTTGCGGATGATCAAGTCTTTGAATCTTATTATTTCCACCGCGATTGTAATAATTCTTCTCTCTTTCATATTCTTCTTGATCTCGACTGCCCATTGCTACCAATTTTTGTTGGTTTTCACTTACCACCTTCTTGTAGGTACCGAATATCATAAGGCATTAACTTACGGACATCGTGACAAATATAAGAGGAAAGAGTTACAAAACAATACGAAGATAGAGGAAGCACAGGAAAGTATGAAGATTACAAAACAATACGAAGATAGAATAACGGGAAGTATACGAAGATGTGTTGCGATACTTCAAGAACACATATACAAATTATATACAAAGTTCATTATAAATAGGAGTTCAAATGTAAAATTCAGGAGGTTCTTTTTGGTGAGTATTAGAAATTATATTAGGAAAGAGAATAGAGAAAGTTGTAACTATTCTAGTTCCATTTAAATACTTCTTTGTAATCAATTGAGAGAATTAATAAGAAAGTTTTCATTCATCATCAAGAACTTCTTAAGTTTTATCAATTCTACTGAGGGTGTAGTTGTAGGTTATTCTGCAACCACATAATTGGCGCTTGAAACAAGGACTTGAGGATGGTGATAGCCAAAATTTGAAGGAATTATGGAAAATTTGAAGATCAAATGGAGTCAGTGGATGGAGATTGCAAAAAAGAAAAATGTAATATGATCACAAAGACAATGATTGATGAATTCCATAATAACATGAAGGGAAAGATATACAAGCGAGATTGTAGAGGAAGAAAGATCATGGAGGAGGAGAAAATAACAACTTTAGAAGAATGGGAAAAACAGAAAATCACATTTTAAGTAGCAGAAATTCCAAATGAAGACTTGAACCACACTTCACCATTGGTGATCACAGTTCCAGTCATGCGAGAAGAGAAGAAAGCTATAGAAAAATGGAAATTAAACCGAATCTTAGTTGATACAGGGAGTTCTGTTAATATCATATTCTGTCATGAACTTAAAGGGATGGGAATTAAAGATGAAGAAATCACAAATTCAAAATGTCTCATTCATGGATTAGAAAAATCTACAACAAAATCTAAAGGGGAAATAGCACTGTGAATATTGCTAGGAGAAATCGAAACACATATAGTCTTATGTGTGATAGATATGGAATCTCCATATAATATGCTGATAAGAAGGTCGTGGATTCATGCGATCAAAGCTGTTGCTTCAACATTACATCAGAAAATCAAATTTCCTACACCAAATGGAATACAAGAAATAAAAGGAGATCTTGATAGTGCAAAATTTTGTTATCAGATTGAAGTAAAACAGTGTGGGGGGAGAGCAAGAAAGAAACAGTTTCGTAGAAAACTTGCGAAGGAGGTAAAAAAGGAAGAAGAATTCAGAGTGTATACAATAAGAGCAAAGGAAGGGAGAGGAATACCAAGTGAGATTTCAGAAAAAGAAGGGGAACCAACAAAAGTAATTAAAGAACCAACACCTATGGGGGAGCAAAGTCCAAGCTATGTTACAGCTGAACCAACTAAAGAAGTAAATATTATAAGTAAAGAAGAGCCTTTATTCTTGCGAATTGGAACTAAGATGGATGAAGAAGAAGAAAAGAGAACTATTGATCTCTTACGAGAATATAAAGATATATTCGCAGGAAGTGTAGATGAGATACCAGGAATTGATCCATCAGTGGCGTGTCATAGATTGAACATCGATAAAAATGTAAGACCATTCAAACAAAGGATAAGGAAGATATCACAAAGTTATCATGCACAGATAGAAGAAGAATTACAAAAGATGCTGGATGCAGGAATCATAAGGTAAGCAAAATACCCATAATGGATTGCGAATATGGTCATTGTTCCAAAAAAGAATAAAGGGATAAGAATTTGTATAGATTTCACTGATCTAAACAAAGCCTGCCCCAAAGATAGCTTTCCATTACCAGACATACCACAAATGGTGGAATCAGCTGCAGGACATGATAGAGTCACTTCACTTGATGGATATAAAGGGTATAATCAAATATCACTCATGAGAAGAAGATCAAGAACATAACGCCTTTTTGCTCCAAGAGGTTTGTATTGTTATGTGAAGATGCCATTTGGTTTGCGAAATGCGGGTGCTACATATCAACGAATGGTTGAAAAAGTGTTCGCAAAGTGGATACATAAAACTTTGGAAGTATATGTAGATGATATGTTGATAAAAATCAAAGAAGCCAAAGATCATGTGCAAGATTTGAAGGAAATATTTGAACAAATGAGAAAGTTCAACATCAAATTAAATCCTGAGAAATGTATAGTTGGAGTTGCGTCTGGAAAATTCTTGGGATATATAGTATCAAAGGAGGGAATACAAGTTGATCCATAAAAGGTACAAGCAATTCGTGACATGCCAACACCTGCAATAGTAAAGGAAGTACAAAAGCTAAATGGACTCTTAGCTTCACTCGGAAGATTTATTTCGCGAATGTCAGATAAGTGCAAACATTTTTTCAACATACTTAAGAAGGGAGCAAATTCAAGTGGACTGATGAATGTGAAAAATCTTTTCAAGGAATCAAAGAATATCTCACAAATACATCCATATTACAGAAACCAGAGAAAAACGAAGAATTATTGGTATACCTCGCAACAACTCCATATGCTCTAAGTGCAGTTCTGTTGCGAACATACACAGGAATAGAAAGGCCCATTTACTACATCAGTAAAACTTTTAACGCAGAAGAGAGAAATTATTCTAAAATGGAGAAGTTAATCTTAGCCCTGGTTTATGCATCATTCAAGTTACGAATATACTTCCAAGCACATGTGATAAAAGTGGTAACCAAGGTGCCAATTGAATCAGTTATGAAGAACACCAAAAGGTCAGGGAGAATAGAAAGGTGGAATGCACAAGTAAACCATTACAAGATAAAATACGAAGTATTATCATTGCAAAAGTCACAAGTTGTCGCAGATTTCTTGGCAGAATTTCCTTTGGAAGAAGATGAAGCAGTAGAAGAAATGATGGATGTTGAAGAGGAGTTTGGGAATCCAAAAGACTTGTTAACAGAACCAAATAGATGGGAAATTTTAGTAGACGGATCATCCAACAGTGAGGGGAATGGAATTGGAGTTGTGTTGATCTCACCGAAAGGAGAAAGAACAGCATTCTCATTCAGACTAGAATTTGCATCCACGAACAATGAAACAGAGTATGAAGCTGTAGTGCACGCATTGAATATCGCAATAGAAAAGAAGCTTGAAAGTATAAGGATAACAAGTGATTCACATCTAGTAATTTGTCAAATTAAATGGGAATATACCACAAATGAGTCTTCCTTGAAGAAATACAAGAAACTTGTTGCTGAATTATCTGAGAAGATACCAAAATTAAAGTGGAGGCATATAACAAGGAAGTACAATCGACTCGCATATGCTTTTGCATTCATTCCAAGTATGATGACAAATCCTAATACAAGAAATATCAAAATTCAGACGATTCAACACCCATCGGTGAACAAATAAGAAGAAATTGAGGAGGAAGTTGCGATGGAAGTAGAAAGAGAATTACCAAATAACATCGCAGATTGGAGAAAAGAAATTTATGCATATCTTGCAACAGGATAAGTATCCAGGAATAGACTAGAAGCACATAAATTAAAGAGTCGTGCAACAAACTATGAGCTGCGATAAGGAATTTTATACAGAAAATCTTTCAATGGACCACCTCTCAGGTGCTTAACTCTTGAAGAAGGAGAAAAAATATTAAAGATGTTACATGGAGGAGAAGCTGGCAATCATAGTGGGGGAAGATCTCTAGCATACAGAGCAAAGATACAAGGATATTCTTGGCCATATATGCATACAGACGCAAAATTGTTCGCATACGAAGATGCAAGGAATGTCAACGACATGGTAAAAGAATTCATGCACCAGGGCAACATTAACTTCTTCAACAAGTGCTGGCCTTTTGGGAAATGGGGGTTGGATATTTTGGACCATTTCTGCCTGGATCCGGACAAAGGCGATATTTGATAGTCGCAATGATTATTTCTGAAGCTCGTGAAGTAAAAGCGAGACAACATATTCGTGATAAAGATGTTTTTACGTTCATATTTGAGAACATCATTTGCAGATACGGAGTTCCAGCACAGTTAGTATCTGATAATGGAAAAAAATTTGAAGGGAAGAATATAGAGATGTTACTAAGTGCTTTTAGGATAAAATGTAGTAAATCAACTCCGTTATATCCACAAGCTAATGGACAGGCAGAGGCAACAAATAAAACAATCGCAGATACAATCAAAAAGAAATTAGAAGGACATCTCAAAGGGTGGTGCGAGCAAGTACCTAGTGCAGTCTGGGCATACAATATAACTAGAAGAGAGGCAACTGGAATGTCTCCTTATTTCTTAACATATGGAGTAGAAGCAGTATTACCAATAGAGGTTATAATTCCGACAACAAAGAAGGAAGCTTGGGAAAGAAATTTAAGTGCAGGGGTAATATTAAGTGAACTGGATGATTTGGAAGAAAAAAGAGAAAAGGTGTTGCACCATATGAAGATTTATCAGGAACGATTAGCTCGAGAATACAATAAGAGAGTCATTGAACGTGAATATCAACCAGGTGATTTGGTTATGCGAGAAACACCTCCATATCAGAAAGAAAATGGAGGAAAATTAGCACCAAAATGGGATGGACCATATGTTATCAAAGAGGTTGTGGGAAGTGGAGCTTATCGGCTGATGGATCCATAAGGGAGAGACATGGGTTTGAGACTTGGTAGACCTTGGAATAGACTGTATTTGAAAAGGTATTATCCATAAAACTCATGATAAATTTTATGAATATTGTTTGCTCGCAGGAAATATGCAAAAATTACGAATTTCAATTTTTTTATTGCGATTAACTTTCATTAAAGAAAGACGCTGTAGTTGCAGGATTTCCCACAACACACTCCTTGTAATATCTTTATAATAATCTCTTAATCTAAACTAATTTGATAATTAAAATTATAAAAATTGTAAATAGACACACGGATTTTTACATGGTTCGATCAATTTGATCTACATCCATGATTCTCTACTATGATTAAAGTTTACATTTGATTTTACATTTGATAATCTCCATTAATGGAGTTCTAAATCTAGTTTTGGGGAAGAAGATGATAAAGAAAAATACATTTTCTCTCTCTAAAAGTATCTCTGAAAAATATCTCTCTCTCCTAAAACTTTCTATCTCCTCAAGACTCTCTCAACTCTAAAACAAATACCTCATCCTTTTCTGGACTTACTTGAACCCTTTATATAGGAAATTACATAGTGGGTGACAGCTAAGTTTTCCCCTTCTTTCGGATCTATTTTGCGATCTCATCGCGGTAATTACAATGTTAATATTCGCCAACTTTTGTAATCCTTGTGAAACAACACTCTTCTAATATGCCTCTTCAATCGTCAACTTCGTCATTCATTGAATTATTTTGTGACGCTCGTGAAATGTTGTTGAAGATTTTTCGTTGAATGCTCGAGAAGTGTCGTTAATCTCTCGTGAACATAATTGTGGCGAGATTCTGGTACTACATCTTGCCTCTTTTTTCTTGAATATTGCTTGAAAAGTAATCTTGAAGAATTTTTTGTTGTTGTAATAGTCTTTGATTTTTGTTGATGAAGGAATGAGCGAAAGAATACTGGATTTGAAAAGTATATACTTGCCTCTATTCTTTTGCGAAGTTTCATATATTTGTTAAGTAAATAAGAAGTATTAACTCTTGAAGTGCTCGTGAAGTATGAAGTATCCTTGAAGAAGTATAAGAAGTACACAATCCTCTAAATATAAGAAGTATCCATTTTTTGCCTCTGTTCATGTGAAATTATTGCTTCATTTTTCGGTGAAAATCCCTGTCCATTTTGGAAATGATTCTTGCCGAGAAGATAAAGAACATAAAATATTTTCTTGGTAATCCATAGTTGCCTCTGTTCTTTATCTATGAAGGAAGAATCCCTGAGAAAATGTTAAATGAACGAATTGCCTCTGCCTCATTTGATAAAATGATCATATTCTGTGAACTAATCACTTCTCCTGCAAAATTATGGAATGGTCTGCAATATGTTGAATTAGCCTAAAAATTTATGAATGTTTCTGAGAGTTGAATTTTTTATAAATGTTGAATGCTAGATGCTCTGAAATAATGATTTGAATAGTGGCGATGAATAGTGGCGAGATTGTGAATAATGGCGAGATTGTAGACATTCCTCTTGAGAGACTTGAATAATACTTCGTGAAACTCTGAATAATAGTATTTCGAGAGATTTTGAATAGTACTTGCTTTCTCTTTTGCGATGAACAAATATTTCCTGCATTCTTACAAGAAAATAATTAATGTTTGAGATTATTCTATTGGTCTTATTTTGCCTTCCTAGTTAAAGGTCTTATTTCGCCAATTTTTCTTTTGCGACAAAATGCAGGACGTCTTTACATTTGCATGTATTGACCCATTGATCTTGCCTTATCCATTTTCTTTGAATTTTGTTATGCGACAATATGACAAGTCTAAGTTCTCTCGCGAGATCAAAGTCTCATGACATTGCCGTCTTGCGATGAAATCGCAGGACGTCTTTACACTTTCATGTAAAAACCCATTGATCTCATCTTAACTTTTTCTCTTTTGGCTTTTTGCCTCTGTATAATTTTCGTCACGCGACAATATGACAGGCCTAAATGATCTTGCGACCTTAAAGCCCCATGACATTGTCGTCTTAAGACACTTATCATCTCCCTAATGGAGGGTGCCGCCCTTATCTTCCCCCCGGTTGCCCCTTCAAGGAGGGAACATCGGCCATACAAGACTATCTCCTCCCATCCAGATTTACCAACAACCAGTTGTTTTCGTAGCCTCTTGTCCTTTATGCCTATATGGCTTATAGTTACAAGACTATACCCTAGGTGGGGTTTTCTTCAGGCCAAGTGCATCATAGCCAAGACTTACCAAGGATGGCCAGGGTAGGTTCGTCTGTCCCGGGAATCCTTGGCTAAACCGTGTACCTCGGCGCCTTGGTCATACTCTACACTTCTTGGAAGAGATCCTCGGTCGTCCAACCAGGGTATAACCTTATAAAGCTGGAAATCCAAGATCTCTCTCCCGGATAGGTTTTCTTTAACCCCAACATCTGCATGACTCAGTTCCAAGGCGGTATAACCTTATCGTTGAATCATGTAAAGAGATACCCCCCCTTATAACGTGCTTGTAGGTCTTACATTTTCCTCTTACGAAATTGTATTCGCGAACTAGGGTGCACGCCATAAAGGTTTGTCCCATTCTTTAAATCTCTGCGAAATTATATTCGCGTTTCTCGCGATATTTTCGCGTTTCTTCATTCTTTCATTTCTGTCAATTCTTTATATAATCTTGAATAATCTCACGATTACACTCGCAGTTCTGATAAAAATTTGTTTTGCTCATTTCTGTGAGTTGAAATATTCTTTAAAATCTTTTGAAATCTTAGAAATATTCTTTAAAATCTTGCGATTGTATCGCGTATTTTGGAAATTTGAAATCTTAGAAATTTTGGCGATAATTTCGTTTTCTGTAACCTTAGAAATATTAGAAAGTTTTTGCGATAATTCCTTTTTCTATGATTTTTTGAAATCTTTGAAATCTTGCGAGGGTATCGCTGTTTTAGAAATGAAATCATTATTTTATTTTTTATTTATTTTTTATTTTTTGAAATCTTGGAAATTTTTGCGATAGTTTCATTTTTTGTAATCTTTGAAATTTTTGAAATTTTTTGCGATTTTTAAATTTTTTGCGATGATCTCATTTTTTATAAGTTTTTGAATTTTTTTGAAATCTTGAGATTGTATTGCTTTTTGGTAAGTCAAATAAAAAATCTTAGAAATCTTAGAAATTTGTTTTGAAATCTTTAAATTTTTGTGAATATATTGCTCTGGTTAATCAAATCAAAATTCTTTGAAATGTTTTGAAATCTTAGAAATTTTAGAAATCTTGCGATTATACCGCTTTTGGTAAATTGAATCAAAAGTTTTTTTGAATTTTTTTGAAATATTATAAATCTTAGAAATGTTCTTTGAAATCTGGCAATAATATAAATCAAAAAATTTCATTTTCTGTAAGTAAAATATTCAAGGAAGTGGTACTTAGCTTTTTGGCGATTTCTTTGTTCTTGCCAGTTCTCTGAAGTATTTGAGGTGCTTGAGAAATTAGAAGAAATAAGAAATAAACTTTTGATCTGCCTCTTGCACCCTACCAATTGTTCTAACTCTCTCTTGCGAAATTAACTTACGAAATTTTTGTCAACTTTCTTCATCCTTGGCGGGATAATCGACAACTCTTTTCTTTGTCGCGCAAAAAATTTCTTCACGAGAAGGGAGATTCGAACCCAAGTCTTCTTGTTTGCATACTCCTTCTCTAACCATTTGGCGAACAACATCTTTGGCGAACATCATCGCTACTTTTTGTAGTCCAGCAATGATTTATACTTCAAATAAGCATCCCATGCATCGTCATCAACCATCATCATCTGTCTACTTTAATCCCAAACGAACCCACTGCTCTTATCATAAGGTCATAAAATAATGGTCCATTAACGGTGTCAAGAATAAAAGTGTCCCTTTCCTTATCCCTTCCTCGCTAATAATCAATTAATTCTTCAGTACGTCTTTAGTTGATAATTTCTTATCATATATTTGTTGCTACAACGAGCACTACTCTCAAAAAATCCTCCACGATTGTAAAGTGTCCCTTTCAGTACTTTCTAGCGCACTAAGTTCTTTCACAATTATAATATCACAACAATTATACTTTTGTAAAGATATTCCAACCATTAGCGCACTAAGTATAATTATACTTTAATTTCCTAATTATACTTTCGTGCACGAGCACTAAGTTCTGAACTAGTAGTCTTTCACGATTGTCCATTTTTCTCGTGTGTTGTAAAAATGAGAAGTCAAACATACCCAACTCGTGTGTTGTAAAAATGTAGAAGTCAAACTACATTTTGTCCATTTTTCACGAGCACTAAGTTCTGCATTATGGACAACACTTCCTCTCGTCATTTTTCCCAACACTTCCTCTCATCAACACTTCCTCTCGTGTGTTCTGCACTATGCACTATGCACTAAGTTCTGCACTATGGGTGTAACATACCCAACTTCCTCTCGTCATTTGAATTAATATAACATACCCAAATCGTAAACATGCTTCTTCGCCAAACAAATCTAAGTATGCAGCTTTGGCAATTCATCCATCTATCACCACGAGTTCAAGTATCATGAGAAACACCACTAAAAGGAGCACCTGAAACTTTTTTCTTCTTCACATTTTTTATGCAACACCTGGACACATGTCTTTTCTCCATGTTGCTCGCAATGGATTGAGAGATATCATGAGAATCCACGTTCTTCTTCATTGACTTTCACCTGCCACTACTAAATATCAATTAATTGTTAGAATATTGCAACACTAGTACATATCCACGTCAATACTATACCCTTTTTATTTGCTCGCCACAGTATATTGAATTTTGTCTTCATTGGAGCTCCCATAACTCTCGCCACAGTACATTTTGTATAAAGTAGAAATTCAAAGTATGCATCTCGTCTATTTTACTTTTCCTAGGAATATTTAACTCTTTGCCTTGCTGCGATCATCTTGCTATAATTAAGGGTTGTTGGTGGATGTCCCCCTCGTTGATGTTCCACTAATTTTGTTGTTGTGGTGACATGGATTTGTGAAGTGAACTTCTTATTTCACGAGCAAGCTCATTCCCGATACTTCCAACGACGCTACCCCACTCAATCTTGATGTGTCTGCTCTCTCTATCATTCTTTTTTCTTCTATCTCTTGCAATATTATTTTCCATTCTTCATTATCGTTAATTTTCCTTTGCCACCATCTCACTGCTAGTAATCAATTAATTTGTTCGGCAGTCTGAACTCAAGAAAACACATTCAGTCAATAAATTAAATATATTAACAGAAGTCTAACGATTGTATTCTCGCAAAAAATTGGATTTTCATGAAATGGATTCTGAAAACAACAATTGTAAATTTGTACTTCGCAGAAACGATCAAAATTATATTTTCATGAAACGATCAAAATCGTGATTAAAATCGAGGTTTTTGTGATGATCTATTCTTTCATTTTTGACTTCAATCACAAAAATCATGTTCACATTAGTTGTCAAAATTATGATTAAATTCAAAGTTTATGGATGTAAATTTATGATCAAAACTCTTTTGAACTCAAAATATCAACTAAACATCAATTTTTGTGAAAAACAGAGTGTGATCGTTTAAAAATTCAAAATCTCCCATATCCAGATTATTAAATATGATTAAAGAGATAAGAAAGAAATTGTCATGTTTAAACAATTAATCGATGCCGATTCATTTTATTTGATTCCTATAAAGATTTCTTCGAATCTGCTCCTGCTTCCCAATTTTTTCTGCTTCTCTTTCTGTGTAAACATTTCTCTTAAATTGTGTTGGTTGTTCTTCATCGTTCTTTTCCCAGAATTTCCATATTTTCCCATGTATCTCATAGATTCAATCGAATTCATCATCAATAATTGCTAATTTCTCTTTATCTTCTCCCCTTAGTCGGCGCCAAAATGTAGTTGCAGGATTTCCCACAACACACCCCTTGTAATATCTTGATAATAATCTCTTAATCTAAACTAATTTGATAATTAAAATTCTAAAAATTGTAAATAGACACACGGATTTTTACATGGTTCGATCAATTTGATCTACATCCATGATTCTCTACTATGATTGTTAAAGTTTACATTTGATTTTACATTTGATAATCTCCATTAATGGAGTTCTAAATCTAGTTTTGGGGAAAAAGATGATAAAGAAAAATACATTTTCTCTCTCTAAAAGTCTCTCCGAAAAATATCTCTCTCTCCTAAAACTTTCTCTCTCCTCAAGACTCTCTCAACTCTAAAAAAAATACCTCATCCTTTTCTGGACTTACTTGAACCCTTTATATAGGAAATTACATAGTGGGTGACAACTAAGTTTTCCCCTTATTTCGGATATATTTTGCGATCTCATCGCGGTAATTACAATGTTAATATTCGCCAACTTTTGTAATCCTTGTGAAACAACACTCTTCTAATATGCCTCTTCAATCGTCAACTTCGTCATTCTTTGAATTATTTTGTGACGCTCGTGAAATGTTGTTGAAGATTTTTCAGTAATGCTCGCAGAAGTGTCGTTAATCTCTCGTGAACATAATTGTGGCGATATTCTGGTACTACAGACGCACAAATTAACTTGCGAAGAAAAGACCGCAATTTGCGAATAAAAGACCGCAATCTGTGATCAGCTTTCAAAAAAGAAAGAAAGCCGCAGAAACATTACACAGGTAAACCTTTGTGGCGTACAACCTAGTTCGCGAAGCAACATTTCGTAAGAGGCAAAGTCCTAAAGTATGTCATTTAAGGGGGTACCTATAAGCATGGCTCAGGGACACCGGAACACCACCAAGGCACTTGAGTACATGGAACTTTACGGGGTACAACCCAATAACGGGGTACCTATCCGGGTTAGACACCTTGGATTCTCACCTAATCTTGCGACATTACGCAATATTATGCAGTGTAACATGATTTAGGTTGGGCGACTAAGGCATACTGTCTTTCCCAAGAAGTGCAGAAAACGATCAAGGCGCCGAGGTACACGGTTGAGTAAAGAGTGTCGGGTGAGCTTGAAGCACATCTGCCATTTTTGACAAGTCTTGGCAAATGATGCACTTGGCCCAAAGATACCCCATAGGGTGCAACCTCGTAACTATAAGCCCTATAGGCAAAAAGGATAAGAGGTTGCGATCAAAAGCTGGTTGTTTGCAGAACCGGATGGGAAGAGCTAACCTTGTATGGTCGATGTACGCTTCCTTGAAGGGGCAACCAAGGGGAAGATAAAGGGCAGGACCCTCCATTAGGGAGCTGATACGTGCTATAAGACACAAATGTCACGAGGCTTCTTGTTTGCAAAAACATAAAGGCTTGTCATATTTGTGCAACAATTGAATTTCTGCGAGCATTCTAAGAGAAAAAACAAAACATACAAAGAGAACTCACAGGACATAACAAACAAGTTAAGATGAGATCAATGGGTTATTACATGAAAGTGTAAAAACGTCATGCGATTTCATCGCAAGACGACAATGTCACGAGATTGTATATTCGCAAGAATGTTCAAACTTGTCATATTATCGCAAATACAAAAATATTATCACAAAATAGGTGGCAAAATAATACATTTACTTAGGAAGGCATGATAAGACCACAGCAATTAATGAAAATTATTCCATCAATATCATTGGAGAATTTTTACAAGAGTATATATATCATGAAGTTCTGACAAAGAAGACAGCTCCTTCAACATCATTGAAGAATTTTTACAAGAATATAAATCATGAAGTCCTAAAAAAGAAGACAGCCCTATTGAAGAATTTTCATGAAGATATAACAAAAGATGTGATTTTGCTCGCAATCAAAAACAGATAGTTCGTATTCATTAAATTTTACGAGAATTACATACTTCTTATACTTCTTAATATACTGAATATTTCTCCACAACTTGAATACTTCTTATAATTCTTCAAGAATGTCTCATATTTATTATACTTGTTCAACGGATACTTAATTTTGCGAAGGTTAAGTACTTATTATACTTCTTCATACATTGAGTAATTCTTCATAGATGGAATAATTCTTATACTTCTTCATACATTGGATAATTCTTTACGGATTGAATACTTCTAATACTTCTTTAAAGATATTTTATACTTCTTATACTTCTTAAGGATATTTCATACCTCGTATTTCTTATACTTCAAAGGGAGGATTTCTTGTTCACAATTGCAACAAGCTGAAGCTTCATAAGTTGAATTAGGGCAGATATTCTAATACTTCCAACAATGTTTAATCATCTGAAGAGCAATAATAGGGGGAAAGGAGATACTAAACTATATTCTTTGAGTTATATTATTTCTCTTCATATGATAAAATGATGCAAATAAGGAAAAAATTCAATTTAAGAAAGGTCAAATCACCTTCACAAAATATCAAGTGTACTTCTTAAAAGAACAAAAATAGTAGGCGTAATTGTTTGCAAAAATAAAACCAACAGTAGCTGAAAGAAGGAGTTCAAAGGAAAGGAGAACAAGAAAATAAATGATAATTTGAGAAAGAATATTATTATGCTTCATCAACACTCTGTGCTGGATCTTTAAGATGAGCAGGGTCATTAGCAACTTTCGACTTTTGCGAAATATCATCCTTTGAAGAATATGCAACAGGAACATCTCCTTGAGGAATAGATTCCTTTTCATCATCAAGTCCTTCATCATCACTCTCATAATCAAAATCACTATCAGGCTCACGAACAACTTCATCGTCAGATATTTTCAGAGGAGTAATTTTCACAGGAGGCAAGGCTCTTGATAAGAGAATGTTATTCGCAAAGACTTGAGCTTTCAGATGACTTTCACGAAGTATAGCTTTCTGATGATTGGTATCTTCGATATCTTTGGAATAAGCAAGATAGTTGAATCTCCGAGTAGCACTATCACGATAGTTGATTAAGCGAGTAGAAAGCAAAGCATTCTTCTTACGAAGCTCAGAACATGATGCTTCTAATCGAGCCTTAGCATTGCAAAGGTTATTCTCAGATTCTGCGAGTAAAACAAAATTTAAAGGGTCAAATTTGCGAATATAACAAAATTTAAAGATACATCAGAGGCAGTCAAATTTTAATGACTACCTTCTCTTTGAGAAATAAGAGATTGAGCTAAAGATAGACAACAATTATTCATCTGATCCATCACATTATCAAAACCATCACCAACTAATCCTTTAAGTCTAGATTGAAGCTTCTGCTATTTAGAATGAATAAATTTTGTATCCTTCTCAAGTTTGGTATTAAGACTTTTTAGTTCAGAATAATCTTCTTCAAGTTGATTCTTCTTAGTACTTAAGATTATATTCTTATTAATAAGAGACTTCTTCTCAACGGCAAAAGAACTTCTCTCTGCATCTGAAGACTTCTTTAATTCCTCAAGTTCACCTTTTAACAAAGAAAGAAGATTTTCTTGATCGCAACATTTATTTTGAAGAGTATCTAATTTTTGCGAAGAAACGATCATTGTATTCAAATACGAGAATTTCTCTTCTGATAAGGTTTTGTTCTATTCTAATAAGGTTTCTACTCTCAAGCCGGCTTTAGTTAAAGAAGAAGTAAGTTGAGATATGTCATCATTCAAAAAAAATCGGTCGTAAATCAGTTGGGTATTCTCTTGAAAAAGGGCATCAAAATTTTCAAGAGCACACGAATAAAGATTAGATAAATGGGAGAATTGGTTCAAGAGGCTTTCATGCTTGGCTTGATATTCTGTTGCATCTGATTCATGGCGAAGTACCAATCTTCTACATTTCTGGATGGATTCTATAAAGGGGAATGGGTTTTAATGGGTGTTTCAAACATATGAAGAACAAAAGTAAACAAAAGGGGAAAATATGAAGATAGTAATCATACCTTTCAATTCATCATTCCTTTTGCGAAGGATCGCACAATCAAGAGAATCATTCTGAAGCTGATAATTCTCTTTGCGAAGATTCTCGCATTCTGCTCTTGAAGACTCCAGAGATTGGCGAAGCAATTCAACTTATTTTTCCAAGGATTGGTGTGAAGTAGAAATATCAGGATTGATGAAACTATTTAGTGCTTCGCAAAACTCATATTGCGAATGAACATTAGTAGACTTCGCAGTATTATTCAAAACCTCAGATAACATTTGAAAAGTTGAGTAAATTCCATCTCGAATTTCTTGAGGAAGAGGAGAATAATTTGAAGGAATAAGAGCAAGTTGTAAATTATCTGGAGCAATAGCACTCAAAGGATTAGGAGTAAAGATATGCTTTTCAAGAGAAGATGTTGAAGAAGTATTTTGCGAGGATTGATCTTGAAGAAGTGTTGATAAATTGACATTGGTGGGAGATTGAAAACTGGGTAATGGAGTAGAGGCAGGAGTTTGCGAAGAAGTATTTTCACGAGGAGGAGAGGGAAATTCCTTATCCATCTCGGGAAGGAAGTCATCAATTGAAATTAATTGGTGTGGGTTTAATCACTCGAGATCTCTTGTTGGGATTGGATTTTTCACCAGCCTACGAATCAAAATGTAAATTAAAAACTGAGGCAACAATATATTGTTCAAAAAAGAAGACAGAGTATTTTAACTACCTTTTGATTCTCGGATTTTCTTCTTCGAAGATTAGGGCTTGAATTTCGGGTGGAGATTTCACACGAGGAATAGTTTTGCTGAAATAAACCAAAATCAAACAATAAATTATACAGAAATCAAAGAGGAAAACAAGTGAAAAACGTGAAGATAGAAGAAAATTACCTTGGAGAACTCATGATGATATGAACAGGAAGATAAAATGGTAACGGAGAGTGTGATAAGAAGACAAAATTGCAGAAGTAAAAAGAGAAAATAAGAAGAAGAAAAGGAAGAGAATATAGAAGAGTTTATATAAGGAAATAACTAGAAAAGGACGGTTACGAAAGACGTGTCCAAATTCTAAAAGACTAAGTAACGGATATGTTCTCACGATCATTTCTTCTTCGCAGAATTGAGATGAGAAGAGGCAAGATGTAGGTACCGAATATCACAAGGCATTAACTTACGAACATAGTGACAAATATAAGAGGAAAGAGTTACAAAACAATACGAAGATAGAGGAAGCACAGGGAAGTATGAAGATTTGCGAATATAGAATAATCGTATGAATATGTGTTGCGATACTTCACAACACATATACAGCTGTACAAAGTTAATTATAAATAGGAGTTCAAATGTAAAATTCAGGAGGTTCTTTTTGGTGAGTATTAGAAATTATCTTAGGAAAGAGAATAGAGAAAGTTGTAACTATTCTAGTTCCATTTAAATACTTCTTTGTAATCAATTGAGAGAATTAATAAGAAAGGATAATTAATAGGGGGAAAACCACTTTTACTGGAGGGAAATCTGACTCAGTCTAGGATATTTGACTTCTAGTCAATGTTGGGTGCATCTAATAATAACTAATAAGCTTTCCCCTATCAATTTTTTTTTTTTAATTTGGAGTTTAGATTCTATATCACCCTTCTTCAAGCATGCGGATGGCATGAGAACTTCCTTAATTGCTCTTTGCAAGGTTGTGTCCAAAACAGGACGTACGGGGAGGAGGGTGCTGAAACTAGTACTGAACGGATAAATCAAACAAAGGAGTTAACTTTGGGTTCCATATGAACCTATAAGGGAACTATGCCTCTTCTTCCTTTGAGATAAGTCGACCATAAAGAGATATTACTGTAGACCAACCACGTATTCATAAAAAAAATAGAGAAGAGGTTATACATATGCTCCCAATTTTTATCAACGAGAAACATTGTGTCACCAGCGTAATGATAATGATCGAGTTGATTTAGGAATAGCATTACGGTGGATGTATGTGACATGAATCTTATAGCCTATAGAGAACCCAATTAGCTATTAATTCACCACCAAACGACAAAAGCACTCGATCAAAACCTATCTTTCTGTTATGCGAACTTGCAAGTAGACAGATAATGCCAGAGCAGGCGATGGAAATCCAAACGATTGGATTCCTGTATCATTGCTTTTCTTCCGTTTCTACCTTAAACAATTGGATATAATAGTTTTCTTCCATTTTACTACTTCATATTCGGAACAAACTAGTAATCTAAACAGTTTGATGTTATCCAGGGTTTGTTAATTCGTAAATACTAAAAAAAAAAAAAATTAGGGTTAAATGGGATGTGTACGTTCGGTTTGTTTGGGAAGATAACCTAAATTACAACAAAAAGTATTTTTTGATAGGGGAATGTTTATTTTAAATTCACCCAACAATAATCCAAAGTCAAATAACCTACACTAAAGTCAGCTTTCCCACTAGTAAAAATAGCTTTTCCCCTATTAATTATCTAAGAAAGTTGTCATTCATCATCAAGAACTTCTTAAGTTTTATCAATTCTACTGAGGTTGTAGTTGTAGGTTATTCTTCAACCACACTTCTCTTGTTGTGACTGCGAGGTGCTCGCCACATTATTTATCATTTTAGGGAGAAAACTTCCACTTGCCGCCAGCGAGCTGGTGTTCGCGATTGGGTATGATTCCATCTCATTTTGTTTCTCCTCCAAAGCAATGTATTCTTCCTGTAGTTCTCGCAGTTTAGTCATAGTTATTGTATTCTTAACTCTGAAAATTTGTATGTACAATAGATTAGTCGCGAACATTGCATTGATAAAAGACAAGATAAGATATCTCTCGTCAACTCTTCCTGCCATCTCACTGCACATTGTCTTCCATATTATGTTTAAATGTTTCAGACTCTCGCCAACTCTTTGTTTTAACCCAAACACATCTTCAATACCCGGCCGCGATGAATTGTTGCTAATATACGCTCCTAAAAATTTAGCTTGTAAATGATCAAAAGAAGTTATGGTATTTTTTGGTAATCCTTCGAACCATTTCAACGCCTTGCCAGTTAGGCTGGATAAAAAATATTTGCATAACACAACATCATGATTCTCCCACTGTAGCATACATATAACATAATCCTTGACGTGTTGAACAGCACAAGTAGTTCCATCAAAAATGCTGGTTAATGCTGGTAAATTGCATTTTGGAGGTATCCCTCTTAATTGTACTTCTTGGGTAAATGGAGTTCTCGCTGTTTCTTCAATAGCTTCATCAAGTTGTCTTCTACCTACTTCTCTTCTATTGTTTATCATTCCTCGCATTTCTGCTAATTCTCTCAATATTTTCTCATTCTCAGCTGAGTTTTGTTCCATTGGCTTCTTTAATGTTGTTTCCCTTCTTCTGCGTTCTTGCCTTTCTTGTCTTGCGAGATTTTGTGTATCTTCTTCTTCATCATCATTTCATCTTTCTCTGCGATTTTCTCTTTCATCTTCCTCTTGATATCGTAACTGCATATCTTCTTCTCTGCGAATTTCTTCATTTCTCCTTATTTCTCTTCGTTGCCTCTCTATTCTCCTCTGTATCCTATCATATTACTCCTGAATATTACCATTGTAGCGATTTTGTGTACGTATCCTTTCTCGATTTTCATGATTATTTTGTCGCACTGCTTCTCAAAATTCATGTTCTTCTACTTCTACCCTTAATCTTTCTCTCTCGCGAGCTAGACGTGCTTGTTCAGCGTACTGATTCTCAATTTCTTCTTCAATCATTCTTTGATTATCTTGCCCATGTAATATCCTCCTACCTTCTTCGGGATTTTCTTCTTCAATTTGATTTTTTCTTCCCTCTTGATTTCTATTGTCGCGCGGATTATAGCGATTACCAATTATCTCTTCTTCTCTATTCTACACTTCTCCTCGAGTATTTTCTCTAACATTTCTTATAGGAGAATTTTGCCTTGGTTCTTCTCTGAATGATCTTGAATTTGACCTAACAGTACTTCTTGATCTCCTTCTTTGTAATCTCAAATTCTCCATTCTTAGCTCGTGATTTTGTCTTGTTAAATTTGCACGCTCTTCTGCCTCTAATCTTCTTTCTTCTTGTATTATTTGTCTCAAATCATCTACTATTTCACGTTCTTCATGAATTAATCCTCTAACCATTTCTTGATTCCTTTCTCCTTCTTTTTCATTTCTCAATTGTCGATTTTCTGCTTCTTCCATCGAATCTGACCTCCAAGTATGCACACTCACTCTATCATAATCCACATCCCTATCTTGCGTTTGTGCTTGTTGATTCTGCTATTGAATTGAACTTTTTGCTTCATTTCTTGTTATATTTCTTCCTGATCTTATCCTTAAAGATTCTTCTAATTCACCTGTTCTTTCACCTGCAAGTCTTTTACTTCTCCTCACAGTTGTTGGTTGTTCTGATGTGTTTCTCCTTCTTCTAGTAATTTCTTTAATTCTAACAATTTCTTCAAATTAGAGATTTCTTACCTTGATTCTCCCTGTTTCGGGTGCCAAAATGTAGTTACAGGAATTCCCACACTACACCCTTGTTAAGATTCTATAGAAATCTATTGGAAATCAATTAAACTTCAAAGATTTAAATGACACATTACTATTCAAATCTCAGAAATGTTTACAGAATTGAGAGAAATCAAGATTACAATTATTCTCTTGGAATTTCTCTCTCCTCAAGACTCTTTCAACTCTCAAAAATACATCATCCTTCTTTGGATCTATCAAGCTCTTTATATAGGGATTTACATAATGGATGACAGCTAAGTTTTCCTCCTCTTTCAGATCTATTATGCGATCTCATCGCAATCGTTATAATATTCTTTATCGCAAGAATGATGGCCATCGCAGGATCAACACATTCTTCTTTTGTTTCTTCCATCGTCAATTTCTTTTGGATATTCCGTGACGCTCGTGAAACGTTGTTAAAAATTTGGCGGTGACGCTCGCGGAAACGTTGTTAATATCGTAAGAATAGCGTTGTAGCGATATTCTGGTCCTACAAAAATGTAGTTGCAGGAAATCCTACACTACACCCTTGATAATAATTTACAATAATCAACTCATATTTTAAGATTAAAACAACACTTTATTATTTGATTCTCAGAAATGTTTACAAGAAATGAAAGAAATCAAGAATACAACCGCTCTCTTGAATTTTCTCTCTCCTCAAGACTTTCTCAACACTCAAAAAATACATCATCCCTTTTTGAATCTACTGGATCTCTTTATATAGGGTAGTTACATAGTGGATGGCAGCTAAGTTATCCTTTTATTTCGGATTTGACCTGCGATCTTATCGCAACAATTATAATGTTGATTCTCGTAAGCGTTGTAACCATCGCAAGATAATCATGCTCTTCTAGGGTTTCTTCAATCGTCATCTATTACGTCATTCTTTAAATTATTCTGTGACACCTGCAAAGTGTTGTTGAAGAGCTAGCGGTGATGCTCGCAGAAGTGTTGTTAATCTCGCAAGAATAATATCATGGCGATATTCTGGTCCTACAACCGCAATATCTAGTTTCTCACCAACGGGTCGCGCTAGAGCTTCTGAATCCCAAAGAAGACTTTAAATTGAGCGGCCGTAAGAGATTTCACCTAATTAGATTACTCACCTCTCCGATAGGAGGCTTCACCAGTAACAAAGACAAAAGAGTAAGTCTAGGTTACGCAGGATTAGTTTGCTAGAAATGCAAACTCAAAGTATTTATAGACAAGGAAGTTTGGACACCAAGGAATTTCCAAAACTGAAAATATTCTCAATATATTTTCATTACTCCTCCAAATTTGGTTTTCATAATTCATGTGAATGCACTATCCAAAAGTAATGATCGAAATCTCCTTGGAAAATCTTTAATTAGAAAATGCACATTACTAATTCTTATTTTCCATATATAATTAAAAACCCTTAATTAAAAATATTCTTAACTTATTTAATTCGATCTTGGGATTTACTTCCTTCTTATCCTTTAAGAAATATCTTTGAACAAAATAGAATAAGCATTAATGCACCGTGTTCAAAGAGTGTCGACATCTTACTCTTGCAAGTCTTTACCATGCTTGCTCACTTGAAACTGATTCACCACACTTCCAAACAAGTTTAGAATTGGTTCATCTGACTTTCAAGAACTATGTGATTGATCAAGTACTACTCAATCACAATTAATAGGTTTACGGTTCTACCAAAACAAGTTTCGGTTCTACCTCCATGTGAGTACTGTGCATAGTTACACTAACTTACCAAATATACGGTTGATTAGGTACTAGGATCGGTTCCCCACATATATTTGGTATCTAACTTGTATGCACTGCACATGTCCATAGGATTGGTTCCCCCTTACCAAAAACTTGTTGCACATGTCTATAGGATCGGTTCCCCTTTCTTCCATAAACCTTGCTGCACCTCATAGAAGGATCGGTTCCCCTTGTGATGCACTGCACCTCTTACTAGGATTGGTTCCCCTCTTCCTAGTAATAAGTTCAGACATACACAAACCGATCATACCCCAGGTTATTACTTAAGATCGGTTTCACTAATAAAAGTCATACCAATACATAAATTAGGCCTTATGTGAATAGTTCTACCAAGAACACAAACAAGTCGTGAGCGGTTATACTAATCACACATATTGGTCGTTCATAAGATATGCAATGAAGAACAGCCCCAATAACGCCTGGAGATTTTCTTTTTGGTTCACAACATATATCATGAACTTTCTTCCTTAGAACACATGTAAACATTGTTCCCTAGGATGAAATCCTCACCTCATAATCACAATAGCATTCATACGATTATGTCGATGTCTTATATACAAAGTTTAATGGTTAAGCAAGAAACTTCATATTGTATTCCTTAATACTATGTCTATCTAGAGTGTTCATGCTTTGCAGTTTTATGTTTTCAATATGCACGACTTGAAAGATATGTTAGGGAATGAAACAGTTCAATTCAAATATCACTAACCTCAAGTAGAAGGATTATGTTGTCGTTGTAGCGCCGTTCTTCTTCACTTCTTCAAGTCTTCGCAATACTTGTAATGTCTCACCCCAATACTTTCAAGCTAACCTATACGAAGTTGAATCTAGTACATTTAAATCAAGCGACTCTTAAATGAGTTTTTCTTCACTAAAATATGACAACCAAACTTGACATACCAACGCTTGGTGGGTTCAGTCGAGCAATGCTCTAACAATTGTGAATCCAGACTCAACTATTTTCTCTTTAGTTGCGTGATCTGATTTTATTATTTCTATCGTATTTGAGTACTATATTCTTTAAGATTGGATCGAGATTTATTCTCCGATAGGCAAGATAAAAACTAGTCACAAACATCTTCGTCTCATCGTTTGTGATTCCACAATATCGTGTTTCGCTACCATATGATTAAGATTATTGTGAGGTGATTGATAATACTAGGCTATTTTTCGGAAATATAAGTCCGGTTTATCAATTGGTTCTTGTGCACCTTGATTTATCAAAAGACGGAAAAAAAAAAACTCGTAGGTATTTACGTGGGAGACAAATTTATCTATTCCAATAGATTTACTGTGTGAGACAGATTTGTTTATCAAGTCTTTAACTTTGGGTCGTAGCAACTCTTGGTTGAGGGTGAGATCATCTAAGGGAATCAAGTGCGTAGTATCCTGCTGGGATCAGAGACGTAAGGAGCGCAACTTTACCTTGAATCAGTCTAAGATTGATTAGGGTTAAACTACAGTCCCGTCCGAAGTTCATTGGTAGTAGGCAAGTGTCTGTAGCGGCTTAATACAGTGTGGTGTTCAAAGTTGGACTAGGTCCCGGGGTTTTTATGCATTTGTGGTTTTCCCCGTTAACAAAATTTTGGTGTTTGTGTTATTTGTTTTCCACATTATATTTTGTTATATAATAGAAATATCACAAGTTGTGCATCAAGTTCAATCAATTGTGAATCCAACCTTTAGTTGTTGATTATATTGATTGACACTTGAACATTGGTCCTTGGTACCATTCAAGTTGTTTCACATAATAATAAGGCTCGCATATTTTTATCTAGTTTGATTTGCCGATTATATTGTGAAACAGAGATATAAACTCTTTGATATACTTTTCTCTAGATTGAGTCTGACTATCTAGTTGATTCTCTTTAAAGTATATTAGATTTTGTCTATTCAGATTTTCGAACGAAATATTGGGTGTGGTTGTTAGACCCCCGCTTTTTCAATCTTGTTAACTCGAATATCCTGATCGTGATTGATTGTTGAACTACTCACTTGATCAAGATAGATAAAAATCATCAAAGTTCTCTTCATTCATCTCAAACTTTGTTGATTCCACAAGTTTTATACTTATGAGGTGAATAATAATCTAGGCTGCACTTCGGTTTGCATAAGTCCGGAATTTGAGGTTATCTAGACTTTGTCTATTTCTATCGATTTCCATCACCTTGATATAAATTTTATTCGCAAAGAAAATCACATATAGGCTTAATCTATGCGAGGCAGATTGGTTTAAAGTCTTCAATTGAGTTGAAGCAACTCTTAGTTAGTGTGACGTCAGCTAAGGGAGTCAATTGCGCGGAGTCTTGGTGGGATTCTTGAAGCGCAGTTAAAACCGAATTAAACCCTCCTAGAAATTCAGTTACAGTCGCTTACCTTATGCCTCTTGAATCCCAGCATGACTCCGCTCAATTGATTCCCTTTGATGACCTCACACCAACTAAGAGTTGCTTCAACTCAAATGAAGACTTTAAATGAATCTGCCTCCGACAGATTAAGCCTATATGTAATTTCCTTTGCGATCAAAAGTTAGATCAAGGTGATGGAAGTTGACAGCAATAGAAAAAGTCTAGCTAACCTCAAAATTCGTACTTATGCAACCCGTAGTGCAACCTATATTATTATTATTCACTTCAGAAGTATATAACTTGTGGAATCAATAAAGTCTAAGACGAAGAGAGTTTTGATGATTTTTATCTATCTTGATCAAGTGATCAGCTCAATAATCAATCAAGATCAGGATACTCGAGTTATCAAGATAAAAGAAAAAATGGACTTGGCTTTACAAATCCCAATGAAGTTTTTGTAGTCGCTAAACCCTAAAAGGGTTAGGAACAAGACGATTATAGTTACAACTAAGACACACCAAAGAAAGTAGTGTCTAGATTCGAAGATCCCAATTGTTTGAAGTTCCCCTTTTGTAGACATTCAAATCATAGATTATTTTATGTTTAAGCTAAGATAGCTTTGGAACCAAACAATCCATATCCACCGTTAGATGAATATTTGAATCTGATTTACATAACAAGATATACACTCTGGTTAGGTGAAACCGTAACCGAACCGTGTATAAAGACTATGTTAAAGGTGGTTAGCCGAAACTAGCCAATTTGAACTTATAAGTTTAATATTCATTTTCATAAACACTTAAGACTTTATCCTTGAGTCACAATCATGTGATCAATTAGGTCTATAGTGTTTTTAGAGATTTAATCAAATGCTAATTATCTCTTAGAAATATTTTTATTGCATTTGAAAATAATCGACATGGTTAATAGATATAAAAAGTACAATACCATAGCCGTTCGTTAGTCAGGTTAGTCACAGTACATGAAAAATCGGGGGTCTAAAAACTATACCCAATATTTTGTTTCGCCAATCTGTATGGACTAACTCCAATATATTTCTAAGATAATCAACTAGACAGTCAGACTCAATCAAGGAAAATACATCCAAGAGTTATATCTTTGTTTCTCAATGTAATCAGCAAATCAAACAGATAGAAATCCGTGAGCGTGATTATTATGAGAAACAACTTGAACGGTACCAAAGACCAATGCTCAAGTGCCAATCAATTTATATCAACAACCAAAGGTTGGATTATATAATTGATTGAACTACGCACAACCTGTGATATTTCGATTATATAGAAAAGATAATGCGGACAAGAAATAACACAGACACCAGAAATTTTGTTAACGAGGAAATCGCAAATGCAGAAAACCCTGAGACCCAGTCTTTATTTAAACACCACATTGTATTAAGCCTCTATAGACTCTAGCCTACTGCAAGTTAACTTCGTACTGGAATGTAGTTGATCCCTAACCAATATCACACTGATTAAGGTACAATCGCGTTCCTTATGCCTCTAAATCCCAACAGGATTCTACGCACTTGATTCCCTTAGATGATCTCACCCACAACTAAGAGTTGCTACCATCCAAAGTCGAAGACTCGATAAACAAATCTGTCTCACACCGAAAAATCTATTGAATAGATAAATTTTTCTAGAAATACCTACGAGTTTTGTCCCTTCTTTTGATAAATCAAGGTGAACATGAACCAATTGATACACCAGACTTATATTCCCGAAGAACAACCTAGTAATATCAATCATCTCACAATGATCTTAATCATATGGAAGCGGAACAAGATATTGTGGAATCACAAATGATGAGACGAAGATGTTTGTGACTACTTTTTATCTTACCTATCGGAGATTGAATCTCGAGAAAATCTTAGAGAAGATAGTATTTAATACGATAGAACAAAGTAAGATATGAACACGTGACTACAGAGAAAATAGTTGGGTATGGCTTCAGAATCCCAATGAAGTCTTTAAGTCGTTAACCTATAATGGTTTTATAAAAACCTAGGTTTAAGGATAATCGACTCTAGTCACAACTAGTATCACACATAAGGTGTGGGGATTAGGTTTCCCAGTTGATAGAGTTCTCCCTTATATAGTCTTTAAATTAGGGTTTGCAATCAATGTTACCTTGGTAACAAATATTTCAATATTCACCGTTGAATGAAAACCTGATTATATTCAAGATAATATATTTCAACCGTTAGATTGAACTTAGCTTGTCACACACAAATGAAGTGTACATACATACTTAGATATGGGTAACCGTACCTAAAAGTATACACTTATTTGGCTCAACAATAGTTAACATAAGTTATCCATATGAACACTTTCATATCAACCATGTTCATCTTAATCACAACTAGTTCAAATGACTCAAATGAAACTAGTTACGAAGTTGTTCAATAGTTAATATTCTCATAGAAGTATACAACACACAATTAAAGCAAAATCGATTTTGATTCACTCAAATCAATTCATGAACATTATAGCCACGGTTTGCAAAGATTGCATTCCTTAATATATAAATTTATTTTTTCACGAATAAACCGATTTTAGAACTTAACCCACTCAAGTATGCAAACGCGTACGCATACTTAGAGTTCCGGACTTGGTATGTCTGCCATTATGCGAACGGGTACGCATACTGTCATTCAGGACCGAACTCAATTGAATTAGTATGCAAACGGAGACGCATATTAAATTACCGGACTTGAACTGTTAAGCCAGTACGCATACGGGTATGCATACTAAGTTCTCGGACTTCAACTGTTTAACCAGTACGCATACTATGGTTCCCGGACTTGGAATAACTTGCAACAGTTAGCTTACAAGTACGCGTTCTGTGCTATATCCAATCTATGGTTAATCGTTCTAAACTCCATTTTAATCATTAAAACATTCTTATAATATGGGAATAGATGTCTCACACAAACTATTAGCTTTAAAGCATTTTTCAATTGATTAATAGATCAATACGAAACATTCTGAGTCTACAACAAATGATTGTCTCACACAAATCATGTAAGATGTTACCAGGCGATTTTCACATGATCATATTTTGACTTTCATTAAGAATAAAGATGAACTTGGTTAAATCAAAAGCTTACCAACATATATTTCAATAAATATGTAAGCGAGTTAAACTCAGCTCGAAATATCAAATGTGTATAAGATAAAGTCTATATAGCTAGAATTTTGTCTCAATAGGAGATAGAATAGAAATAGACTTCTGAGTGATAGATGAGTTCAAGTCTTCACATACCTTTTATTGATGAATTCCAAAAGCTTCCCTTAATAGTTCTTCATTTTCAATCGATGAACGCCGTGAAGTCTAAAGCTCAACTACACATTATATCTTAATCCGAGACATAACTATAAGTAGACTAGAAATCAAGACTTATAGTTTTGACAACTAAACTTGACACACAAGCTTGAGATAGAAACACTTGCGAGTTCGACCAAGTATTGCTCTAACAATCTCCCCCTTTGTCAATTTTAGTGACAAAACTATCAATACATATGGATTACAAAATAAATAAACTTTGTAGCTTCTCATCTGAATGATTGATTTCCTTGGTTCTTCAACATTACTCGAAATCTTCATCACTTACAAGTACTCCAGTGATTCTGAACGTGTTCAAATCAACATCATAGTTGTTGAATATTTGTAGCCATAACAATATATAAAAATATGATGTTTTCGTATTGTTATACAATGTCATAGTATTATTACACATCATCAAAGTTCAATTATATCACAACTTTGACAATAATACTATGGTGATATGTATCACTCCCCCTTAGTCAATGCTTCATCTCAAAATGGAAACCGCTCCCCCTTACATAATAATCTGTAAACCATATGTATTTGTAGTGTGAACTACACAATAATTCTCCCCCTTTTATCAATATAAATTGGCAAAGGTACGAAAATTAGCGGGATCATAATGAAATTATCATAGAGATACTTCACGACTAAAATAGAACATATTAACTTTGTTTCGATGATTTCACATAGTCGAAACTTAGTGTATTCATCAAGTACTTTATAAAGATACAAGAAAACTCCTACAATATTCCACAGTCGCACTCCCCACAAAGATTTGCCAATCAAGCACAAGTTCGATTAAGAACTCTCCCCCATAAAATGTCATTCCCGAAAGAACAACAAGAGAGACCTTAATTTTACAAGAAAAGAAGGATTTCTTTGGACATTAACAAATCACATGATACATGAATTTGTATCCAGAAAACTCAATTGAATTAACCACAAACGAACCTCAATGATTAATTTAATCGGAAATGCTCAACATAAGAGAACTTACGGATCCATACAGTACTTTCACATAGAAGTGGATCAGAGAAAGATTGCCGAATATTCAAAGATTCATTCTATTTTTCATCAATATTTGCATAATGATACCATAAACTTAATCTTTGACATGACATAAAAAATTCATTCTATTTTTCATCAATATTTGCATAATGACATAATTGTCTTAACTTTGGACATATATGGGACAATCATGTTGGAAATTTTGGGTATAAAATAGAGGATGATAACACTAAAAGAAATTGTTGTTGTACTCAAAAGCTTTCAAGGCTCGGTTGATTTCTTTTAGACGATTATTTCTACCCTCCCAATATAAATTGGCGATTGCAACAGTGTATGTAAATAATGCCTTCGGATACAATGAAATCCCTACAACAGAAATTGATTCAAGGTTTGCACCCTTGACCCAACCAAGAACACATGAGAGAGATTTGGATGATGATTTAGATGGAGAGAAAAAAAGTTGAATTTATTCTTTAGAATGGGAGAATTCCTTCACTACTTATAGTGGTTATTCATGCCTATTGGAGATGCTCTTCACTTCCAAAAGACACATAAGGTGTCTGTTGGGAATGGTTGTGTCCTTTATGAACCATCACACCTATTAGAGGTGTCCCTTCATCTCCAACTAACATCCATTGTGTTTATCCAACATGTAACACTTCCCCATCATAGTGACAAACCAAAACGAAAACAGTTTTATTTTCTAAGTTATTGAAAATATCCAACAATCTCCCCTATTTTCAAAAACCAAAAACATAAAATAAAATAAAACTTATAAAACCGAGTGGTCGCATCACTCAAGTGATCGCTATGTACCCGAGTGGGATCAAGCCAACGTAGTTCAAGCACAATTGAGACTAAGCATCATCGTTGAAACCAATACATAAATGATAGGTACCTTCTGGGTTTGAACCTTCACTTAGTGTAAGAAACTCAAAGCCTTATCGAGATTCTATGGTGAAACCAGTCTTGAACCAAGTATCCCTTATGATAAAACCGGAGTCTCCACACATATTGATTCCATAAATCATGTGTTCTGTAGCCAAGCACTATAAAGGCCTTGTGCTTATATCCTTATTCATGAGTCTTCTTTAGAGAACGGTCTTCTTCTTTAGGAAACGCCCACATTTCCATACTCATATAGGTAAGTCTCGAAGGTGTTTCTGAGACACCTTTACTAATCACAGACTCATTAAGGATTTACATCCATCCTATTTTCTTGCAGAAAAACCAGCACTAACTTGAAATGGGAAGTTTTATGTTAGTGCTCCATAATCTACAGCCATAACTTGTTGGTACCACATTGAACCTTGTTTATCTTTTTCAAAACATAGGTTGGGTTTCTGCTATGGGAGATCAACCTTCCTTCACAGACCTTAGTCCCATTTCTATATACTTCATTGAAATTAATTCCTTTTGGAGACTCTTCATAAGTAGGTCTACCAAGCTTTTCTCCGTTTCAATGGTTAACTGCAATTACTCTTTCTTGAGTAATTGACTTACCGTTCCTTGTCTAAGACTTGTATGTCTTGACTTTTCATTATAAGTCTTGTTAAAGACGTTATAGATCATATCCCGATTCACAATTAATCAAGACCTCCCCGAGATGGCTTCTTCCAAAATGGGATCTCTACAAGTTAGGTTCTAAGCCATTCCTCCTCATTAATTGCATCTACTCATGCAATCAATTAAAAACATTATTAAAAATGTTCCTCTTTGATTTTACAAAATAATTGTAACTTCTCTAGTGATCCTAATTAACATTTACGGTTAATTCACAAGAAGTCATTATAGACTTGCATACACTTAAGAGGCATAGAAAATTTGTAGGCAACTTACTTTGTCAATTTCAACAAGCACATTATTACAATGAGTAACTCCTCTACTCATGCCCAATCTTCTACAAATTTATTCCCAAAAACATAGACAACGTCTATTTAACATTTCACATTAATGCAAATGTTCATAATTTAGGCATCGGTAATATCGTAACACCTCATCGTTGGATATTTGGTCGGCCGCCCAATCTTCCAATATGTTACATATTCACCGGTATTCCACTTTCCTTTTGATGTCATTTAAGACATGCCAATTTCCATATTTGGATCCTATAATTCTTATCGCAAGAATTATGTTCATGCCATACCATTGTTGTCTCAACAATTATGACGATTTTGGTTTTAAAATAATCCACCAACTAGAAAATTTTATACGACATTTTCGTATAAATTATCCCCCTATTTCATGATAATTCTCAAATGCCAAAATGCAACTCAATATCATGAAATACCATTTGTGTCAAACATGTACCCCATAATTTCTAAATAGAAATTAAAACCTCAAATCCAATATACCCAGATTTGTACCATCATTATGGATCCGCTTTCCTTTGCAAACATTCTCCACTTTAATCATCATTATCAGATAACACACTTTCAACTCATAGTTGAAAGCGTCTAATTTATGAACAAAGAAAACATTAGCGTGCAGCAAGACGATTCAATCACACCAAGCACCGTGACATATGCATAATATCATAAAAGTACTCAACAGTACAAGATAATCGTGGTACTGAAAGCGCAACCGTAACCAAATCTAAACAATGGATTATGCATTCACTCATATGCAATAACAATTTAAACATGAAAACTAACCATTTTTCATTACATAAAAATGAAAAGATAGAACCCAAAAGACCTAAGTATGTTTAATACTTGGGACAAAAGCTTCTCAAAGGCCAAAGAAATCAAAATCAAATACATACTTTGTTTCACTGATTTGGTGTAACGGCTCAACCCGATCACATAAATGTCAATGTTTAACACTCAATTCCTAAAAGAAAGGAATGTGTCTTCAAATCCATATAGTATCGCACAAAGTAACTAAGGATTTGCTCCCGGCCATTAATGGTGATGGCCCACCGATAATCTAAGATGGTAGTTTTGCTAACTATCTGAAATTCCCGTAACCACACAAAAAAATATAAGTGGATTCCTAATTAATTAAAGGGGTATATACTTCAGTCATCTTCCATTCAATTCAATCAACGCTTGGATGCTTGATAAACAGGGAATAAAATAACTACTATAATGATAAACCCACAAATCATTGATCATGCAATGTAGACACAAATGGATGGTAATCAACTGTTATCGGATATACTATGTCATTATTATCCAAGGAATTCAAAGATCAATAATGTCAACTCCGCATCATGATGTTGATTTCGGTGTACAAAATAAATAAATAATGGCACATACCTTTCTTTACCGTTTGAATTGAAAAGATATTCCACACGCACATACCAAATGATTTTCCAGATTGATTTCTCAGCAGGAAACAAGATCCTCCCCTTTCTCCCTTTCTTGTCTTGGGAGGGTAGAAATAATCGTCTAAAAGAAATCAACCGAGCCTTGAAAGCTTTTGAGTACAACAACAATTTCTTTTAGTGTTATCATCCTCTGTTTTATACCCAAAATTTCCAACAAATCATAGTTCATAAACGCAAATACACATATCCCATGAAATTATTTGAAATATATAAAACCAATAAAGATTAATACTGCAAAATCATCTTCCAAATAAACTTTAGAATTTAAATGAATAAATCTAAAAACATTGCAAGATGAAAATTATTGGCAATAGCTGAAAAAGAGGGGGTCTAACAACCTCACCCAATATTTCGATTAGCAATTTGTATGGACTAACTCGAATATACTTTTAAGAGAATCAACTAGACAATCAGACTCAATCTTAAATAAAAAGTATATCAAGGAGTTAATATCTCTATCTCTATTTGACCTATACTCAAGCATATAGAAATCTGCGAGTCTTTATCAAATACAAGAGATAAAAACTTGGATAGTACCAAAGACCAATATCCAATGATCAATCAATTTCCAATCAACAACCAAAGGTTGGATTTTACAATTGATCAACACAACGCACAACCTATGATATTTCAATTATATAACAAAATATAATGCGGAATAGAAATAACACAGACACTAGAAGTTTTGTTAACGAAGAAACCGCAAATGCAGAAAAACCCGAGGACCTAGTCCAGATTGAACACCACACTGTATTAAGCCGCTACAGACACTAGTCTACTACAAACTAACTTCGGTCTGAACTATAGTTTAATCCTAATCAATATCATACTGATTCAAGGTACAGTTGCGCTCCTTACGTTTCTGATCCTAGCAAGATAGTACGCACTTGATTCCCTTAACTTATCTTACCCACAACCAAGAGTTGATACGACTGTTAGAGCATTGCTCGGTCTAACTCTCATGCATTGCTATCTCAAGCATGTTTGTCAATGTTAGTGATCAAAAAGGACTACTTAAGGAACCAGTGGATCTTCATCGAACAAAAGGTATGTAAAGACTTGAACTTATCTATCACTCAAAAGTATATTTACTCTATCTCCTATCTTGAGACAAAAGTCGTTTTACTATATAGACTAAGAATATACGCATATATCATTTCGAGCTGAGTATATCTCGCATATCTATTTCTCGAAATATGTGTTGGTAAAGCTTTCGCTTTATGAAAGTTCATCTTTACCTAGTGATGAAAGTCATGTTATGTTTCAATCATTTTGGAAATCGCTCTGACGAAAAATATTTTGTGAATAACAACTATATAACGTCCTCTGAGAATGTTTCAATGATTGAAATGAGAGTTTAGCAATAAAACCATTGGAGGATATAAGCATTGTTGTGGGAACACATATATGTATAAGTCCTTATTGCTTGAACTGAAGTTTGCGAACATTGTTGATCAAGTGAAACCGGAGTAGTGCGTGAGCTCAGTCTGCGAACTCAGCATACAAGCTCAGTCCATGAACCCAGTCCGCGAACTGGCGTAGTTCTCGAGCCCGAGAATTTCTGTTGGAGTTTGTGAACTCCATCCGGGAACTTAAGTCCGCGAACTTGAGTAGGTTATGTCTAAAAATGATGTTTGTGAACTTATCATAATAAACTAAGGAATGTTATTGCAAACCGTGGCTTTATAGTTCATGAATCAATTCGAGTGAATCACACCATTTTTGCTTCAATTGTGTCTTGTGTAGTACATGAGATCTCATAGCAATTAAACAACTCTCTAACTAGTTCATTTGAGTAATTTGGACTAGTTATGGTGAAGAATAATATGGTTGATGTGAAAGTTATCATTTGGCTAACCATTTGGTTAACTAGTATTGAACCAACTATGTACAAGTTTGGGAACGGTTACACGAACCTAAAATCGTCAAGTACATGTGTGTATAACAAGCTAAGTTTTCGATCTAACGGTTGATAAATATTAGCTTGAATCTAATCAGGTTTTCATCTAACGGTGAATATTGAATGCTTGTTACCAAGCTAACATTGATTGCAAACCCTAATTTAAAATACTATATAAGGGAGAACTCTAGAAACTGGGAAACCTAATCCCCACACATTCTATGTGATACTAGTTTGCTAAGATAGAGTTGTTTCTCCTTTAACCTTTCGTTTTCTTCTTCTAAAACCAGGTTAATGACTTAAAGACTTCATTGGGATTGTGAAGCCAGAACGATACTAATTTTATCATAGTTGTGTGATCTGATCTTGCATATTCTATCATACGAGTATAATTGTAATAATTGGCTTGAGATTTATTTCTCCGATAGGAAAGATATAAAAGTAATCACAAACATCTTCGTAGCATCGTTTGTGATTCCATTTTTTTTTTCGCTGTGTCAATTAAGACTATTGTGAGGTGATTGATAAAACTGATTTGTTCTTTGGGAATATAAGTCTGGTTTTATTGATTGGTTCCTGTTCACCTTGATTTATCAAAATACGGAACAAGACTCAAAGGTTTATTCGTGGGAGACGAATTTATCTATCTTGTAAACTTTTTTTTGTGAGACAGATTTGTTTACTAAAGTCTTTGACTTTGGGTCGTAGCAACTCTTGGTTGTGGGTGAGATCAGCTAAGGGAATCAAGTGTGCAGTATCCTGCTGGGATCAGAGGCGTAGGAGCATAACTGTACCTTGGATCAGTGTGAGATTGGTTGGGGTTCAACTACAGTCCAGACCGAAGTTAATTTGGAGTAGGATAGTGTCTGTAGCGGCTTAATACAGTGTATGTTTAATCTGGATCCTAGGTCCCGCGGTTTTTCTGCATTTGCAGTTTCCTCGTTAACAAAATTCTAGTGTCTGTGTTATTTCTTTTCCGCATTATATTTTGTTATATAATTGAAATAATACAGGTTGTGGGTTGTTCAATCAATTAGAATATCCGACCTTATTGGTTGTTGATTTAAATTGATTGACACTAGGAATTTGGTCTTTGGTACCATCCAAGTTATCTCTCTTTGATTAAGACTCGCAGATTGTATTTGCTTGAGTAAATCAAATTAAGAGATAAAGATAATAATTCCTTGAGATATTTTTTTCTAGATTGAGTCTGACTGGCTAGTTGATTCTCTAGTAAAGTAACTCGGAGTTTGTCCATACAGATTGCTAATCGAAATATTGGGTGTGGTTGTTATACCTCCGCTTTTTCAACGACCCAAAGTCGAAGACTTTAATAAACAAATCTGTATCACACAGAAAAGTCTACGATAATAGATAAATCTGTCTCCCACAGATAAACCAAAAGTTTTGTTCTGTCTTTTGATAAAATCAAGGTGAATATGAACTAATCAATAACTCAGACTTATATTCCCAAAGAACATCCTAGAATTATTAATCACCTAACAATAATCTAAATTGTATAGTAGCGAAACTAGATATTGCGGAATCACAAACGATGAGACGAAGATGTTTGTGATTTATTTTTATCTTGCCCTATCGGAGATATAATCTCAAGCCAATTATTCAATTGAACTCGTACGATAGAAAATGGCAAGATCAGATCGCTCAACTATAAGAGAAGTAGTTTCGTCTAGCTTCACAATCCCAATGAAGTCTTTAAGTCGTTAACCGACAGGGTCTCGAGAAGAAACTTATGGTTAAAGGAGAATCGACTCTAGCAAAACTAACTAGTATCACACAGAAGGTGTGGGGTTTAGTTTTTCCAGTTGCTAGACATCTCCTTTATATAGTTTTCAAATCAGGGTTTACAATCTAAGTTACCTTAGTAACAAATCATTCAATATTCACCGTTAGATGAAAAACCTGATTTATCCAAGCTAATATCTTTCAGCCGTTAGATTGAAACTTAGCTTGTCACACACAAATAGAATGTATTTCATTTAGGTTTGAGTAAACATACCTAAATGTGTACATTTGGTTGGTTCACAAATAGTTAACCAATGGTTAACCATATGAGCACTTTCATATCAACCATATCACAACTAGTTTAAATGACTCAAAATATCTAGTTGAAGAGTTGTTCAATTGCGTAGATATTTATACATATACACAATTGAAACAAAATCGGTTTGATTTACTCGAATCAATTCATGAACAATATAGCCACGGTTTGCAAAGATTGCATTCCTTATTGATTTATTGTTTAAGTTCATGAGCTTATCGATTTGAGAAATATAACCCAGCTTGGGTACTCGTACGGGTATGCGTACCTTAGCTACCGGATTTGAGTTTACAAACTCAGCAATAAATTTTCGGTTCGAAAACTTTCGTGGGTACACGTACGGGTACGCATACCTAAGGTGACTAGTTTACTAGTTTGCAAACTTCAAACTCAGCAGAAATTCTCGGTTCGAAAACTTCCACCAGTATGCGTACGGGTACGCATACCCAACCTGTCTCCTTCACCAATACCGCATGCACACATATGCACACACTTGGTTTTCGGTACATGGATTTATACATTAATGTGCGAACACACTATATATGCTTATATCCATAGATGGTTACGTAATCTCAACTCTACATTTCAATCTTTGAAACATTCTTTTATAATGTTATAATAGTCGTTAGACATAAGAATCGACTATCGTCATCAAAGCTATTTTCAAGATTGAAACGTCATCATGACTTTCATCACGGGTAAATATGAAAAGTGGTTAAAGCGAAAGATTACCAACACATATTTTGAGAAAAAGATAGGCGAGTAAACTCGGCTCGAAATAACAAATGTGTATGTATGAAAACTATCATACTTATACGACTATTATCTCAAGAGTAGGAGATAGATAAACTTTTGAGTGCTAGATGAGTTCAAGTCTCCACATACCTTTTGGTCGGATGAAGTTTCACTAGTTCCTTTAGTATTTCTTCGTCTTCGTAAGATAATCGCCATGGATTCTGGAGCTCAACTATGCTTAACTATCCTAGACTGAGACTTAGTCATAAGTAAACTAGAAATCAAGATGTATAGTTTTGATCACTAATATTGACAAACATGCTTGGGATAGCAACGCTCTAACAATCTCCCCTTTTGTCAATTTTAGTGACAAAACTATCAATACATATGGATTACAAAATAGATAAAACTTTGTATCTTCTCATCCATATGCTTGATCTCCTTGGTGCTTCAACATTACTCGAAAATTTTGTCTTTTCCAAGTACTCCCATGATTTCGTAGATGTTCAGTTCAGCATCATAGTTGTTGAAGATCCGTAACCATAACAATCAGAAAACAAAAGCTCTCGATCATTGTTATACAATGTCATAGTATTATTACATAGCATCAAAGTTCTTATATCACAACCTTGACAACAATACTATGGTGATATGTATCACTCCCCCTTAGTCAATACTTTCGTCTCAACACGAAAACCATTCCCCCTTACATAATGATCCGAAAACCATATGTATTTGTAGTGTGAACTACATATTAATTCTCCCCCTTTTTGTCAATAAAATCGGCAAAGGTACGAAAACGGTATCCTAATGAAATTTTCACGGAGACACTTCAAGACCAAAGAAAAGGACATATCAACTTTGTTTAGATGCAATCATAAAGCCTAAGCTAAATGCATTCATCAAGGAGTTTATAAAGATACAAGATAACCCCTAAAAATTCCACGACCGCACTCCCCACAAAGATATGTAAATTAAGCGCAAGTTCAAAAAACTCTTCCCCATTTGATGTCATTCCCGAGAGAACAACAAGAGCGACCTTACTTTTACAAGAAAATAAGGATTTATTTGGACATCAAAAACCACAAAAATGATTTTGTATCCAAAATTCTCAATTAAACTAACCACAAGAAAACCCATGATTAATTTAATCGGAATACACAACCAAAATATCCACAAACGAATCTATGATTACTCTAATTGAGAATGCTCACACAAGTAGACTTATGGAGCTTCACAGTATATACATAAAATATGGATCATGGAAGATCAATATTGGGGCATGGACAAGGATTCATTCTATTTTCCATCACTATTTGCACAATGACATACAATAGACATAATCCTCGTAAACAAAAATTCATCCTATCTTCCATCAATTATTTGCATAACGACATAATAGGTTCAATTTTTGTTTGTCAAAAGTTCATCGATCTTGTATCAATACTTGCATATTGACATATAAAAGAGATAACTTTTGACATCGTATGGGACAATAATAGTTCACGGACGCAAACTCACATATCCCATAACATATTGCATTATATAAAACCATAAATATTAATACTGCAAATTTAGAGTTATATAAATAAATCTAAAAACATTGCAAGATGAAAACGTTGGACATAGCTATGTGTACTCACAATAATGGCTATTCCAAACTCTAGTAATCCTTCTCAAAAACAAGAATAAATTCTCATAAGAAGTTTCCTAGGCATCAAGACAAACTCGTAATGCACATATAAGATGATTTGTCCTTAGAGGGTAGAATCAATCTTTGTCACCCGAATTTATACCAAGAAAAGCTACCAAAGGCGTATAAAAAAAATTCTTAACAAATAAGAACATATAAATTCATTAACGACCATGCACCATAGTTCACATAAAATGATTGTAAACATTCAAGAATCCCATAGTAATGCGTACTACTGCCCATTCTTGAAATTCCTTATTTGTGATTCACCAAAAACATTCTTGTAAAGCTACAAAAGATATTATAATATAGGTACTCCAAGAATCCAAGTGCCCAAGTCCAAGATAAATGGAACAAGTGCGAGAAACGGAGCAAAACACTCAAAAACAAGAGATAGGACAAAGACCATTCTTAAATCATCCAAATTCAGGAATTCTCATCTCCAATTTGAAGATAATTCAAAGGGAAAGAGAATTCAAAAATAATGAGGTCATTCTGAGTTCGGACGAAGAAGTTACGGCCAAAACATGTTTACCGAATATCGACGTCTACATGCAAGTATGCGTACTTAAACCCCTGGATTTTGATTTTAAATAATGGTATGCACACCTTGTATGTGTACCATGAAGTCCAAACATCCCAAACCACTATTTTCAAACCTAAACATTTAAGAACCTTAAACACTGATCAAGTTAGGTATAAATGAATGATAAGCATGGTACATGGATCATTATAAGTACTCTAAGCAAATAAAAACACAAATATTGCTCAAGCTTTTAGACATACCTTTTTAGAAGAATCCAATCGAATTGTCGAAAATAATCTGTGTGCCCCAATTCTCATGCTTCCCTCACAGTATACATAGCATGGCATTCCTTGGTGAGGATGCACTTACAACACAATCAAGTTGTGTTGAGGTGAACAATGTCTTGCTCACTATGGCACCAAGAGAGAGTTTCTTTCCAGCAACTTTTACATCTTGTAGTGTTGAGAAACACCCAAGGAATTGTTTTTATAAGTCTATCAAAGAACTTCAAGAGAACCCAAAAGGATTTGTGTTTCTGATTTCTTGTTTTCCAACTTATAAAAAATAGTTTTTGCAGATAGTTTTTAGTACTGCGAAGGGAAACTCTTTTGATAAACAGATACATCCTAGGTTCTTCATAAAAGAATATAATACTACTATGTTGATAGGAATCAATTCATGCTTTGAGGTGATACACTCATATGACTGAGATTTAAACTCATCTTGTAATTCATTTAGTTTGTTACGACTAATTGGATAACGCATAGGAGGAGCATTACTCTCACTGATTAGTAAATCAATATCAACCTACATAAATATTATTCATCATAACTTGATTTAGCTTGTCAAGAGATTCTTGCTCTTTCTGTAGGTATAACTCAACATCAAGAGATAAGCTCCCAAGTTTCTTTTCAAGCCCTAAAAACACTTCAAGGGATTTTAAACCTGGTGGAGGTTTAGATAGAATTTATTCTACAGATTTTATTAAATGAGTCATGAAAGAGAATTATGAAATCCCTGGATCTGGTGGTGCATTTATGGAGATAGCACTTTTGTCCATATCAGATCGCTACAAACACAAACTTATGAGGTCTTTAATATGTTTGCCAGCTCTGATACCAATTGAAAAAGCGGGGGTCTAACAACCTCACCCAATATTTCGATTAGCAATATGTATGGACTAACTCGAATATACAATTAATCGAGCAACATATACCTTTTGACATCAACATTTTAAAATCCATCGAATTCATATCGGAGTAGTCGTGATTTTAAACTTTGAGCACAACAAAATACCACTATGTGGCGGTAAGCAGTATGTTTCTAAGCCACAAGTAATAAACGTATGAAATTACATAAATTTGAAGCGTTCCTTGGCACTAAAATGTTACAGACTTACAATATTTCTGGGAAGACTTCATTGGAAACTTCGACATTTGAGAACGAATTTCTTGATAGTACTTGCTTTCACTGCTGCCTAAAGTACAATCTTTGGTCTTACTTGAATCCACTCTTGCACCATTTTCTTCTTAACGTCTCCAATGTGACCAAATAATGAATATCTTCATTCACGCATTTCTTCAAACATACTGTACACAATATTTCTACATTTAACTATATCAGACTTGCTCTCCACATTCATGACTAACACCAATCAAACATCAATTATTTTCAGAAATCCTTAATTTATAGCCACAATTAAGGAGTAACTGAAGTATGCTAAATTAGTGTGCAAAACTAAAAAGTAAAACAATTTCTCAGGATTATACATCTGCGATTGAATTACCCATTAACACTTCAAGAGTGAGAATATGATTGAATACCCATTAAGACTTAAGAGTTAAAATCTTGATTTCACAGTAAGTGTTCACTCTTGGAGGAATCATATCTATAATTTTATCCTTGATTTTCAATCAACAATGAGTAAAAATATTTTTAGAGTGCTAACCAACAAATTATCATAATTTTCTACAAAATTTTTAAAAGAATGTGAACAATCTTAGCTGATATGTATTCATATCAAAGAGAGAACCGAGAGAAGAGAAGAAACTCTGCTCTGTAAATTCGCCAGAGTATAGATTTTATTACAGTATTGCCCTTCAGCATATAGTGAGCGTAGGGAAGATACAGAGGGGTTTAATTGTAAAATCATGTCGGTCCGTAGAAAGTCATGTTTTTCTTTATTATAGTATAAGATAAGATAATAGTCGTTAGACATAAGAATCTACTATCGTCATCAAAGCTATTTTCAAGATTGAAACGTCATCATGGCTTTCATCACGGGTAAAGATGAAAAGTGGTTAAAGCGAAAACTTACCAACACATATTTCGAGAAAAGATAGGCGAGTAAACTCGGCTCGAAATAACAAATGTGTATGTATGAAATCTATCATACTTATACGACTGTTGTCTCAAGAGTAGGAGATAGATATACTTTTGAGTGCTATATGAGTTCAAGTCTCCACATACCTTTTGGTTGGATGAAGTTCCACTAGTTCCTTGAGTAGTTCTTTGTCTTCGTAAGATAATCGCCATGGAGTCTGGAGCTCAACTATATTTAACTATCCTAGACCGAGACTTAGTCATAAGTAAACTAGAAATCAAGATGTATAGTTTTGATCACTAATATTGACAAACATACTTGAGATACCAATGCATGCGAGTTCGACCAAGAAATGCTCTAACAATAGCTATGTGTAATCATAATATAGGTTATTCCAAACCCTAGTTATCCTTATTAAAACCACAAGAATAAATTCTCATGAGAAGTTTCTTAAAAATTATTCAAGCAAGTTACAAAAAAATAAATAATCATTTCACTTACTTTTAAGACTCTTCTCATATTCCCTATAATCATCAAGTTCGTCTTCGATTATATCAATCCTAGATTCGAGATTATCTTGTCCTCAAGTCTTTTGGTTGAAGATTCGAGTTTGATCTTCAAAGCACGTACTTGTTCCAAGACAAGATTCATAGTTAATGAGAGTTTTTCAAAATGACCGATGGTAGGATTCATATCAGACGAGGAATCATGTTTGTCTTGATACATCTCATTATTGGAGGAACCAAAATGAACTTTCTTAGATGGGAAAAGAACAATCCATACATCATCTTATTTACTGGAAAGACTTGATGATGAAATGATAGTATATCGAAAATGAAATGTTTGATTAAAGGAATGAAATCTTTCAATATTAAAAAGAAGAAGATATGGAATAAATTTCTCAAAAGACCTTTGACCAAAACCCTAACAGAATTTTGGATATCCCAAAGAACATGACTTTATTAGGAAAACCGTTTAAGCACACAAATGGTTCTTGATTCAGAAAATAAAATTCCAGAAAATAGAAAATACAAGGGAAAACAAGATAACAAAAATCTTTTCACAGCCCTCTTGATGATTGTAGTCCTTGTACAAGGGGAAAAAAGAACAATCTCAGAACCTGTTAGAGAATAGCTCGGTTAAACTCACCAAGGATTAGTATGTCAAGTTTAGTTATCATATTTTATTGAGCCAAAACTCATTTAAGAGTCGCTTGATTTAAATGTACTAGAGTCAACTTCGTATAGGTTAGCTTGAAAGTATTAGGATGAGACATTACAAGTATTGCGAAGACTTGAAGAAGTGAATAAGTACGAAGCTACAACCACAACATTATCCGTCCACTTGAGGTTAGTGATATTTGACTTGAACTGTTTCATTCCCTAACGTATCTTTCAATTCATGCATATTGAAAACATAAAACTACGAAGCATGAACACTCTAGATAGACATAGTATTAAGGAATATAATATGAGGTTTATTGCTTAACTATTAAACTTTGTATATAAGACATAAACATAATCGTATGCATGCTATTGTGATTATGTATGGGTTTGAGGTGAGGATTTCATCCTAGAGAACAATGTTTACATGTGTTCTAAGGAATTAAGTTCATGATATGTGTTGTGAACTGAAAAGAAAACTGCTAGGAGTTATTGGGGTTGTTCTTCATTGCATATCTTATGAACAAACAATATGTGTTGTTAGAGCACTGCTCGGTCAAACTCGCATGCGTTGCTATCTCAAGCATGTTTGTCAATCTTAGTGATCAAAACTATATAGTCTTGATTTCTAGTCTACTATAGCTAAGGTCTCGGACTAGGATAGAAAGTGTAGTTGAGCTCAAGAACTCCATGGCGATAATCATATAAGACAAAGGACTACTCAAGGAACCAGTGGATCTTCATCGACTAAAAGGTATGTGGAGACTTGAACTTATCTATCACTCAAAAGTCTATCTACTCTATCTCCTATCTTGAGACAAAAGTCGTTTTACTATATAGACTAAGAATATACACATGTGACATTTCGAGCTGAGTATACCTCGCTTATCTATTTCTCAAAATGTGTGTTAGTAAAGCTTTCGCTTTAGCCAAGTTCATATTTGCCTAGTGACGAAAGTGATGTTTTGTTTCAATCACTTTGGAAATCGCTCTGACGAAAACTAGTTCGTGAAAACAACTAACTATATGACATTCTCTGAGAATGTTTCAATGATTGAAATGAGAGTTTAGACTATATAACCATTGTGGGATATAAACATTGTTGTGGAAACACATATATGTATAAGTCCTTAACACTTGAACCGAAGTTTGCGAACTTTGTTTATCAAGTGGAACCTAACGCTGAAAAGAATCCCCAGAGAACCCCGCCCACGAATCATGTAAGTTCTCGAACCGAGAATATCTGCTAAAGTTGAAGTGTTAAAGTAAAGGTGGAGACTTGAACTTATCTATCACTCAAAGTTCATATCTACTCTATCTCATATCTTGAGACAAAGTCGTTTTACTATATAGACTAAGAATACACACATGTGACATTTATTTTGAGTATATAAACTTATCTATTTCTCAAAATGTGTGTTAAAGCTTTCGCTTAGCCAAGTTCATATTTACTAAAGTGATTTAAAGTGATGTTTTGTTTCAATGGCTTTGGAAATGCCTTTCGGCTTAAAACTAGTTCGTGAAAAATAAATTATATGACATTCTCTGAGAATGTTTCAATGATTGAAATGAGAGTTTAGACTATATAACCATTGTGGGATATAAACATTGTTGTGGAAACACATATATGTATAAGTCCTTAACACTTGAACCGAAGTTTGCGAACTTTGTTTATCAAGTGGAACCGGAACGTGAGCAGCAACTCAGTCCGAGAACCCTGTCCACGAACTGGCGTAAGTTCTCGAACCCGAGAATATCTGCTAAAGTTGAAGCTCAGGTGCGATCGTGAACCCCGGTCTATCGACGTGGAAGTTCTCATCAGAAATGCAGCGAGTTTATTAACTTTAACTGGTTAGCTTGAGTCCATGAACTCGAACTCAAGAGGTTATGTCTGAAAAACGTTGTTCGTGAACTTATCTTAAATTACTAAGGAATGCTTTTGAAACCGTGGATTTATAGTTCATGATTAATGATTCAGTGAATCATATCGTTTTTGATTCAATTATGTCTGCAGTAGTACTTGAGATCTCATAGCAATTGAACAACTCTCTAACTAGTTCATTTGAGTCATTTGGACTAGTTATGGTGAAGAAGAATATGGTTGATATGAAAGTTATCATTTGGCTAACCATTTGGTTGACTAATATTAAACCAACCATTGTACACATTTGGGTACAGTTACACGAACTCAAAACGTCAAGTACATGTGTGTATGACAAGCTAAGTTTTTGATCTAACGGTTGAGAGATATTAGCTAGAATCTAATCAGGTTTTCATCTAACGGTGAATATTGAATGCTTTGTTACTAAGCTAACATTGATTGCAAACCCTGATTTGAAAGACTATATAAGGAGAACTCTATAAATCGAAACCTAATCCCCACACATTCTGTGTGATACTAGTTTGCTAAAGCTAGAGTTGATTCTCCTTTAACATTTGGTTTTATTCTCTTAAACCAGGTTAACGACTTAAAGACTTCATAGGGATTATGAAGCCAGACCGATACTACTTATCTTGTAGTTTTGTGATCCGATCTTGCTATTTCTATCATACGAGTACAATTGTAATAATTGGCTTGAGATTTCTATCTTCGATAGGCAAGATAAAAGTAGTCACAAACATCTTCGTCTTATTGTTTTTGATTCCTCAATAATCTTCTTCGATACGTCGATTAAGTTCATTATGAGGTGATTGATGAAACTGAGCTCTTCTTAGGAATATAAGTCTGGTTTTGATCGATTGGTTCACGTTTATTTTGATTTATCAAAAGGTGGAACAAAACTCATAGGTTTATTCGTGGGAGACGAATTTATCTATTGTGTGTAGACTTTTCTGTGTGAGACAGATTTGTTTGCTAAAGTCTTCGACTTTAGGTCGTAGCAAACCTTGGTTGTGGGTGAGATCATCTAAGGGAATCAAGTACGTAGTATCATGCTGGGATCAGAGGCGTAGGAGAATAACTGTACCTTGGATCAGTGTTAGATTGGTTGGGGTTCAACTACAGTCCAGACCGAAGTTAATTTGGAGTAGGCTAGTGTCTGTAGCGGCTTAATACAGTGTATGTTTAATCTGGACTAGGTCCCGGGGTTTTTCTGCATTTGCGGTTTCCTCGTTAACAAAATTTCCGGTGTATATGTTATTTCTTTTTCGCATTATATTTTTATATAATTGAAATAATACAGGTTGTGCATTGTTCAATCGATTAGAATATCTGACCTTATTGGTTGTTGATTTAAATCGATTGACACTTAGATATTGGTCTTTGGTACCATCCAAGTTATCTCTCTTTGATTAGGCTCGCGAATCAGATTTGCTTGAGTAAATTAAATCGAGAGCTTGAGATAATAACTCCTTGAGTATTTTTTATTGATTGAGTCTTATTGATTCTCTAGAAAACAACTCGGAGTTGTCCATACAGATTGCTAATCGAAATATTAGGTGAGGTTGTTAGACCCTAACATTTTCAATTGGTATCAGAGCGGGCAAACACGTTAAAGACCTCACAAGTTTGTTTTTGTAGCGATTTGACTCTATGGACAATATAGTCTTCTATAACGCTTCACCAGGATTGAAAACCAATCGTAGAAGAAGTTCTGATAGTCTAGTTATTCTTCAGAAAAGGTTGGGGGAACAAATTCGGATCAATTCTGATCTTACTGCAGAAATTGCAATTATAAAGGATTTGAAACACAACTCAAGTCCCTTGATGGATATGAATAACCAAGGTAGTTCCTCTCTAAGGAACCGTCATATATAAGATGATAAACAACGTTTAAAGGTTGTAAAAACCGATGTGACTCAGAACTATTCTATTCTATGAAAAGTAAAAGTGATGGCCCATGTGTGTTCTGTGATTTTCCTAATCACCGCCAACATAAGTGTGTGTCTTTTCAAAAGAGTTTAAAAGTTGCAAGTGATCTTTATAAGAAAACTAAACAACTTCTTACGTCTCTAAAAAGACATACAGAACTATTAGGATATTCCAAACAGAATAATACTAAGAGTATGGGAGCTTTTGCTTTAAAATCAACGTCACCTTTTCAATGGTTTCTTGATAGTGGATGTAGCAGACATATGACAAGTGATCTTACTTGGTTTGTTTCCGCAGATGACTACGAAGGAGGACCAGTAACTTTTGGAGACGGAAGGTGTTGCTATATAAGTAAGAAGGGAACGATCAAATTACCTTGCATACCTGAAATACATGATGTATTCTACGTAAAAGGTATGAATGCTAATCTTATTTTTATTAGTCAAATATGTGACAAAGGCCATCGGGTTGTCTTCAATGCAAATGGATGTGACATTTTAGCCAAAACTGGAAAAGTGATTTTCCAAGGAACTCGTGGTAAAAACAATTGAACATTTTGGTCACATCAATTATCGCCTTCTAACTAAGATCATTAACAAAGAACTTATTAGAGGTGTTCCAAAAATCAATGCAAAGATTGAAGGTGTATGTGGTGCACATCAAAGGGTAAACAAATGAAAGTTCACCATAAATCATCTCGAGATATTCTCACCAAAGCTCCACTTGATTTAATTCATATGGATCTCTTCGGACCAATTCAACAACCCAATGTTGCTGGTAAGAAGTATGCTTTGGTTATGGTAGATGATTACACCAGATTCACTTGGGTTGCATTTCTATCTCATAAGAATGAAACCCTTGGAGAATTCAAGATTATTGTTTGTAGAATCCAGAATGAACAAGGTCGTAAACTAAATAAAATTAGGAGCGACCGTGGAACAGAATTCAAGGACACCAAAGTATTTGAATTTTGTGGCGACTGGGGATTACTCAACAATATTCTCCACCTATTACTCCTCAAGCTAATGGAGTTTCCGAAAGAAAAAATAGAAATATTCAAGAGATGGCCAGGGTAATGCTCCACAACAAAAATCTTCCTTTAAGATTTTGGGGAGAATCTGTTTTTAAGATGTTATTTAATGTTGTGTTTACTTACGATCTAAAACTCTTAACACTCAGTATGAGTTATGGTATGGTAGAAAACCCAACTTGCACTATCTTAGAGTGTTTGGAAGTAAGTGCTACATACTAAAAGATCGAGAACAGAGGGAAGTTTGATACCAAAAGTGATGAAGGTATCTTTCTTGGCTATGCTTAATGGTCGTGGGTTAGTATTTAATCTCCAAACCAGGTCATGATGGAATCGATAATGTTATTATTGATGATATTAGTGATTTTCATCATGATAATTCTCCATTTGAGTTGCCTCCAACGAATGCATATAATTGAGAAATCAAACAAATACTAATCGGTTGAAGTTATTCCAAGCTGACATCGATCTGTATTTCTAGTGAGGGAAAACCTGTCATCAAGCCACCCCTAATGAAATTGAATGTGTTCCCCTCCCGACACCAAAAGGTTCAAATAAATCATGATCCAAACAGTATTATTGGAGGGAGAGATTCTACTGTTAGAACAAGAGGACAACTTCAAAAAAATTGTAATTTTGGTTGTTATCTTTCTCTTGTAGAACCAAGAAATATTGATGAGGCTCTTAGTGATCCCGCTTGGGTAAATGCTATGCATGAAGAGTTAAATCAATTTCAAAGAAAAGATGTATGGGAACTGTTGTCCCTCCAATGTTAATATTGTTGGTACCAAATGGATATTTAAGAACAAGTCTGATGAATATGGAACAATTGTTAGAAATAAATCCAGATTTGTCACTCAAGGATATTCACAGATTAAAGTTATTGATTTTGATGAAACTTTTGCACCTGTGGCATGCCTTGAGTCCATTAGACTCTTATTAGCTCATGATTGTTTCCTCAAAGTTAAACGTTTTCAGATGGATGTGAAATCTGCGTTTCTGAACGGGATTTTAAAGGAAGAAGTGTATGTTGCTCAACAAAAGGGTTTGAAAAACCGTGATTTTCCGGATCCGTTCTCAAACTCAAAAAGGCTTTATATGTTAAAACAAGCACCTAGAGCCTGGTTTGAAAAACTTACTACTTCCCTTATTAGAAAAGGTTTCTCAAGAGGTGGAGCTGATAAGACCTTGTTTACCAAATGGAGTGGATAAAACATTGTCATTGCTCAAGTATATGTAGATGATATCATCTATGGATCAACTTCTGAAAAGCTAGCAAAGGATTTTCAAATTTCACTTGCTAGAGAATTCGAGATGAGCAATGTTGGTGAATTGAGATACTTTATAGGATTGCAAATTCAACAACATTAGGATGGAATTTACTTATCCCAAGAAAAGTATGCAAGGGATCTTGTGACAAGATTCGGCTTGGATAAGTCCTCTCCAAAATTGACACCTATGCCTACTCTTTGGTAAACTACATAGAGATGAAAGGAGTAAAGTAGATCAAAAGTTGTATCGATCTATTATCTGGAAGCCTTTTTATATTTAGCGGCCTCTAGGCTGATATTTCTTTTAGTGTTGGTTGTTGTGCTAGATTTAAATTTGATCCAAAGGAATCTCATCTTCTGTTGCAAAAAAGGATCATCGTTATGTCAATCATATTTGTGGGTATGGTCTATCTACACTTTTGATACTAATACTGACCTTTCCAGCTTATTCCGATGCTGATTGGGGGGATATGAAGCAGAGAAAAAGTACATCAGGGGGTTTCTACTATGTATGACTGAATCTAGTTGCTTGGCACAGTAACAAACAGAATTCACAATCCCTATCTACATGCGAAGCAGAGTATATTGCTTCTAATTCATGTTGTACACAACTATTATGGATGAAACAAATGTTGGCTGAATATGGAGTTGATACTGGAATAATGAAGATCTTTTGTGATAACTCGGTCTGATTCGAATCAATTGAGAATCTATCGAGCACTCAAAGAACAAAGCACATTTACATAAGGTACCATTTTATTGAGATCTTTATGAGAATGGTATCATAAATATAGAATTTGTGCCTTGTAAACAACGGTTGGCTGACATCCTCACCAAACCTTGAGACACTGCCACTTTTCAGCACTTAAGGTAGTCTATTGGTGTTGTTTCGGTTCATTAACTATTTCCATAACTCTTTCCCCTGTGCTTATCTCGAACTTTTGGGCAATTGAGTTAGAACTCCAGTCAGTTTACGACTTTCTTTTAGTTATTTCATCTAGATGTTGTTTTAGTGTGTAGAAATCCTTCTTTAATCTTGAAATTAAGGTCACTCTTGTTGTTCCTTTGGGAATGACATCTTATGGGGGAGAGTTCTTTTGAACTTGCGCTTAATTTCCAAATCTTTGTGGGAGTCTTTGTGGAATTTTTTAGGGGTTATCTTGTATCTTTATAAACTCCTTGATGAATGCATTTAGCCTTGGCTTTATGATTGCATCTAAACAAGATGATATAACATTTACCTTTGGTCGTGAAATGTCTCTTACGAAAATTTCATTAGGATCTATTCTTGTACCTTTGCCAATTTTATTGACAAAAAGGGGAAGAATTAATTGTAGTTCACACTACAAATACATATGGTTTTCGGATCTTTATGTAAGGGGGAGTGGTTTCCATGTGAGATGGAGTATTGACTAAGGGGGAGTGAAGTATCACCATAGTATTGTTGTTGAAGTTATGATGCAATTGGACTTTGATATTGTGTAATAATACTATGACAATGTATAACAATGATTGAGAACCAATGCTTTTCTCATTGTTATAGCTACGGCTTTCAACAACGATGATACTAAACTTACAACCTTTGGGATCATTGGACTACTTGGAAGTGACGAAGATTTCGAGTATTGTTGAAGATTAGGCATGTGGAATATGAGCTATAAAGTTTATTTATATAATTTTTGTATTCCATATGTATTAATAGTTTTTACACTAAAATTGACAAAGGGGGAGATTGTTAGAGCACTGCTCGGTCAAACTCGCATACGTTTCTATCTCAAGCAAGTTTGTCAATCTTAGTGATCAAAACTATATAGTTTTGATTTCTAGTCTACTATAGCTAAGGTCTCGGACTAGGATAGAAAGTTTAGTTGAGATCAAGAACTCCATGGCGATCATCATACAAGACGAAGGACTATTCAAGGAACCAATGGATCTTCATCGACTAAAAGGTATATGGAGACTTGAACTTATCTATCACTCAAAAGTCTATCTACTCTATCTCCTACCTTGAGACAAAAGTCGTTTTACTATATAGACTAAGAATATGCACATGTGACATTTCGAGCTGAATATATCTCGCTATATATTTTCTGAAATATGTGTTGAAAAAGCTTTCGCTTTAGCCAAGTTTATCTTTGCCTGTTAATGAAAGTCATGTTATATTTCAATCACTTTGGAAATCCTCGTGAAAACTAGCCAGAAAACAACTATATGACATCCTATCAGAATGTTTCAATGATTGAAATGAGAGTTTAGGACTATATAACCATTGTGGATATAAACATTGTTGTGGAAACACATGTATGTATAAGTCCTTAACACTTGAACCGCTTGTGAACTTTGTTGATCAAATGGACCGGAATCTTAAAGAAGAATCGGTCAACATCCCAGGTCCGCGAACTAGTGTAAGTTCTCGAAACCAAGAATATCTGTGAAGTTGAAGCTCGAGGTGCCAACTCACTTGAACCAGGTCCGCGAAAAGTTCTTATCCCAAGAAATGCATTTGGAGTTTATTAATGACCAGAGTTAGCTTGAGGTCCCATAACTCAGAGGTTATGTACGAAAATGTTTTCGTGGACTTATCTTAAATTACTAGGAATGATTTTGCAACCGCGGGTTTTAGTTCATGACAATGATTCGAGTGAATCATCATTTTCCCGATTTAATTGTGTCTCTTGTAGTACTTGAGATCTCATAGCAATTGAACGACTCTTAACTAGTTCATTTTGATTCATTTGGACTAGTTATGGTGTGAAAAAATATGGTTGATATGAAAGTTATCATTTGTGCCATTTGGTTGACAAATATTGAACCAACCATTGTACACATTTGGGGTACGATTACCTAACTTAAAAACGTCAAGTACATGTGTGTATGACAAGCTAAGCTAGATCTAACTGATTTGAGAGATATTAGCTTGTATCTAATCAATTTTCATGTAACGAATATCAATGCTTTGTTACTAAGCTAACATTGATTGCAAACCCCATTTGAAATACTATATAAGGAGAACTCTAGTAAATCGAAACGGATCCTGCCACAAGCGGATACTAGTTTGATAAATCTAGAGTCGATTCTCCTTTAACCTTTGGTTTTATTCTCAAAACCAAAAGTTAACGACTTAAAGACTTTATTGGGATTGTGAAGCGGACCGATACTAATTATCTTTTCAGAGTTGTGTGAGTCGACATAATGCTATTTCTATCGCATTTGTGTACAATTATAATAATTGGATTGATTTTATCTCCGATAGGCAAGATATAAATAATCACAAACATATTAGTCTCATCGTTTGTGATTCCACAATATCTTTCGTGTTGATTAAGACTATTTGTGAGGTGATTGACAAAATCGAGTTGTTCTTAGAAAATATAAGTCCTGTTTTATTGATTGGTTCTTGTTCACCTTGATTTATCAAAATACTGAACAAAACTCATGGTTTTATTCGTGGGAAGCGAATTTATCTATTATCTCAGACTTTTCTGAGACAGATTTTTTGCTAAAGTATTGACTTTGGGTCATAGCAACTCTTGGTTATGGGTGAATCAGCTAAGGGAATCAAGTGTGCGTGATCTGTTGGGAATCGAGGCGTAGGAGCATAAGCGTATTTCGGGATCAGCCAAGTGGAGATTGTTAGGGTTAACTACAGTCGGACGAAGTTAATTTGGAGTAGGATAGTGTTCGTAGCGACATAATTTATGTTTGTAACTGGACAGATCCTCGCGGGTTTTTTTCACATTTGCGCTTTTCTTCGATTAAAAAATTAGGTATACGTATTTATTTTTATTTTCCGCATTATATTTTTATATAATTGAAATAATACAAAGTTGTCGTTGGTCAATCGATTAGAATATCCGACCTTATTGATTTGTTGATTTAAATCGATTGATTACTGATATTGGTCTTGGTACCATCCAAGTTATCTTTCTTTGATTAAGACCATGAATCATATTTTCTTAAGTAAATTAAATCGAGAGATTGAGATAATAACTCCTTGAGTATTTTCTATTGATTGAGTCTTGTTGATTCTCTAGAAAACAACTCGGAGTTGTCCATACAGATTGCTAATCGAAATATTGGGTGAGGTTGTAAGACCCCCGCATTTTCATGTGTGATTAGTATAACCGCTCATGACTTGTTTGTGTTCTTGGTAAAACTATTCACATGAGGCCTGACTTATGTATTGGTATGAATTTTATTAGTGAAACCAATCTTAAGTAATCACGGGAGTATAATCGGTTTGTGTGTGTCGACCAAATTTGGGAAGATAAACGATCCTTTCCTAAGAGGTGTAGTATATTACAAAGGGGGAACCGATCTTGTATAAAGTAAGGTTTATAGAAAAAGGGGTCCCATCCTATGAACATGCAACATTTTTTAGAAGAG
>JAJJWX010003055.1:0-40343 GCA_023529315.1 Papaver bracteatum
AAGATAAAATGTGGAAAGTCTACTCCTTTATACCCACAAGCAAATGGTCAGGCTGAGGCAATTAATAAAACAATCGTAGACATCTTGAAAAAGAAGTTAGCAGGATACCACAGAGCATGGTGTGAGCAAGTACATAATGCAATATGGGCTTACAACACAACTAGACGAGAAGCAACTGGAATGTCACCATTTTGTTTGACAAATGGAATCACAAAGTAATCAATTCAATTGTTCACACTCGACATGAGAAAAATCTATGGATTGCTAACTAAATAATCACACAAGATGATTGATTTAGTTCATTTGGGCTCAACATAAGAGATTATGGAACCCCGACTAAGATTATCATAGGAAATGACAACCTTAACCGTACATGTACTCAACATGAGATAACTCATGGAATACAAACTAAATAACCATACAAGTTTATTAATTTAGTTCTTAATGCTCAACATATAGCATCTCATGGAATATCCAACCATGCCAATAAGAAATCGACTTAGTTGTATCGTGCTCAACATGAGATACACAATGAAACCTTCACGATAATACATAATGATATGGAACAATTAATCTCTATACCGTGGATAACAAACAAGGACCTATTCTATTTTTTCATCACAAAGTTACATAATAGACTTTATCCTTGAATCACAAAAGATTTTAACCTATCTTACATCAACAATTGACAATATAGGCTTAACTTTTGTGTTTTGCCAAAAGTCCATTCATTCCTTTATCAATATTTGCATACAAATATGTGAACGACTTTACTTTTGACAAAATATGGGACAACCAAGTTCACGAACGTAAACACACATATCCCATCAAAATATTACAATATATAAAATCAAAAAGATTAATACTTCAACCATCATCTTCCTTTTTTTTTACAACCAAAAACCCAATTTATTAAAAGAGGAAGAAAAAAGAAGTAGAGGGACTAGACCTTACCTCCAAAGACAAAGAAGAAAGAAAGAAAAGAAAAAAAACAGCAGAGGCCCCAACAAGTCCGGGACCCAAGGCTACATATTGCAAAAACGATATAAAGGAAGAACTGAGTTATCTATTCCAATTTTATGTTTTACAAAATCCGGAGAACTTATCCACCAGCGCGACTCCACCATCGCTCCATGCTTTGCCAGAAAATCATCTACCGAGTTACCTTCCTAAAAAACATATGTACAAATCATCTGGATTGACTGAGCGAACTTCAAGCAATTATTCCAGTGACTCGATAATTTCCAAGGAACTAGCTCTGGATTTTGGATAGCTTGTAGCACAAAAATAGAGTCACACTCCATCCATAGCCTACGTATGCCCTTAGTACTCGCCAAATGCAAAGCAAAAATAGCTCCCCAAAGTACCCCGAACAAAGAATTATTAATCCCCAAATTTTGCGCTAAACAGCCCTGCACTCGACCCTCCGCGTCTCTAAACACCACTCCACAGCCTGCAGGACCAGGATTACCAATAGAGCATCCATCGATATTTGCTTTGATCCAGCCCTGCTCAGGAGCATGCCATTTAACCACTAAATCTTTCGAAATTTTATGAGCTAACCTTTCGATTCCCAAGTAGTCCATAATTAGCTTATCCGCAGCCGTATAAAACGAGTATCCTCCACTGTTTCTACTCGACTCCACAATTATCATAGCCATCATCTTTATTGCTTGATTGTATGAGATTTCCTTATGCTCGAATATTAGGTTGTTACGACAGAACCAAATGACCCAGATACAGGTAGCAGCAGCAATCCAAAGGAGTTTCTTTGTTTGAGAGCAGCCATTAAAGTGTCTGATAGAGGCAAATATCGATTGCATACTCCGACAGTCAAGCCTGTGATGAAACACCTGCATTATCCAATTCCAGGGCGAGCTAGCAAAAGCACAGGTCAAGAAAAAATGATGTTGAGTTTCATCACAATAAGTAACGGTGCACAGATTGCAGCAGTTTACAGTGTCAACCCCATAGAATTTTACGTTATCATCCGAAGATATTCTATTATGTAATACCTTCCACACCGTGCAAGCCCGATGCGGAGGGATTTTTATTGACCATAAATCTTTGAAATCCGCCTGCTCCACCTCTCTCGGCCTATGAAAATTGTAGGTTGTTTTCATACTGATGTCTCCCGAGTTACTTCCTTTCCACACCTGCATGTCCTCCATATGAGTCGCAAACGGTGTTTCATTAATCAGTTGTTGGATGTTACCTTCCAGCTCAGGCATGTAATTAGGGAATCTCCATTTACCCTCCACTATAAAGTCTGCCACACAGTTCTGCAAATTCGAATTTTCGAGCTCCAGATATTCCGCAATTGAAAGATCCATATTAATGTACCAGATGTCATTCCAGAAGTCGATTTTATTCCCTTTACCAACCAGCCACAATAATTTGTCTTTGATGATGTTCCATTGTTCTTTGTAACCATGCTATATCGAAGATTTTTTGTAGGTTGCCCCAGCAAAACGAAACTTTACAAGATCCCCCAAAGTTGATTGACCTGTCATGAGCTTCCAGGTCATTTTCATAAGAGCAGCATCATTCAAACTCCTGAGAGATTTAATACCCAGCCCCCCTTCAGTCACTGGAAGACACACCTTGTCCCTAGCTACCGTATTATGTTTCCTGATATTGAGATCACCAGACCATACAAGATTTCTAATCCACTTCTCCAAAGTTTGTATGTACACTCTAGGCCATTTGTAAATGTGGAAGCTATACAGGGCTTTGCTCACTATGATAGAGTTAACAAGTTCAACTCTCCCCATCATAGATAGCAACTTACCTTTCCAAGTTCCAAATTTAAGATTTATTCTATCCATAATTGACTGAAAGTGAATTGCTCTCGGTTTACCTAGAAAGATTGGGATGCCCAGATAACGGAACGAAAGATTACCCATTGGAATATTATAAGAAGCCGCAATATCAGAGATTCTATTATGAGCATGCCTACTAGAGTACATTGTACATTTAGATGCGCTAATTGTCTGACCCGAGTGTTGACCATATTCCTCAAAAATATGCATTATTGCCTTTACATATTTTTTCGTACCTCTACAGAAAACCATAATGTCATCCGCCTACAGCACGTGGGAAGTAAAAATAGTACCTCTTAGAGACGATATGTGGTGAATCACCCCCTGTATGAAAGTATTTGTAATAGCATTTCTTGGAATATCTTCAGCCAAGCAAAAAAGGATTGGAGACAGCAGGTCTCCCTGGCGCACCCCTCTTTTGCAGTTGAAATAACCCATAGCTTTTCCATTGATCACAATTGATGGTCTAGCAGAGTGCATAATTGACCTAATCCAGCCCACCATTGTATCTCAGAAGCCATACTCTTGCAGACTCCGAATAAGAAAATTCCAGTTCAGAGTGTCAAAAGCTTTATGAATATCGAACTTAAGGGAAATGTTACCTCCAAAGCATTTGTAGTCTAGCATGTTTATCGCCTCTGACGTAGTACCAATGCAGTCAAAAATGTTTATTTCCTTCAGAAAAGCTATTTGCTGAGGAGAGATAATTTTCGAAGCAATAGGGCTCATTCGCGTAGCTAAGATCTTACCAATTATTTTGAAGTGAAAGTTGCTGAGGGAAATTGGATGAAATTTCTCAATCACATCAGCTCCCTTTTCTTTCGGTATGATAATGACATTACTCGGATTTGCATTCGGCATTAGCCAACCTTTATGAAAAAAGAAATTCACAGAATTTATAACATCCGTACCTACTATGTCCCATAACGAAGTAAAGAAAACTCCACTGAAGCCATCCGTCTCAGGAGCTCCGTTAGCATTCATAGCATCCACCGCCTCTTTGATTTCTAGCTTATCCGTCATTGCAGTGAGAGCAGCATTGTCATTTATTGAAACCTTTCTTAGAACATTCCGTTGAATGAAGTCTGTGGAAGGGTTCACATCATCATTATCATAAAGATTCTGGAAATAAGAAAGAACATGATCTGAAATTTCCTCATGAGAGGTCAGCAGCTCATTATTATTCTTTAGATGAGTTAATTTATTAGTAGCACTAACATTGACAAACATGCTTGAGATAGCAACGCATGCGAGTTCGACCGAGCAATGCTCTAACAATCTCCCCCTTTGTCAATTTTAGTGTCAAAACTATTAATACATATGGAATACAAAAAATATATAAATAAAATTTGTAGCTCCTATTCCACATGTCTAATCTTAAACAATACTTGAAATCTTCGTCACTTCCAAGTAGTCCAATGATCCCAAATGTTGGAAGTTTAGCATCATCGTTGTTAAAAATTCGTAGCAATAACAATGAGAAAAGCATCGGTTTTCAATCATTGTTATACAGTGTCATAATATTATTATACAGCATCAAAGTCCAATTTCATCACAACTTCAACAACAATACTATGGTGATACTTCACTCCCCCTTAGTCAATACTCCATCTCACATGGAAAACACTTCCCCTTACATAATGATCCGAAAACCATATGTATTTGTAGTGTGAACTGTAGGACCAGAATATCGCTACAACGCTATTCTTGCGATATTAACAATGTTTCTGTGAGTATCACTACCAATTCTTTAACAATGTTTCACGAGCGTCACAGAATATCCAAAAGAAGCTGACGATGGAAGAAATAAAGGAAGAATATGTTGATCCTGCGATGGTCATCATTCTTGCGATAGGAAATATTATAGCGATCGCGATGAGGTCACATAATATATCCAAAATAGAAGGAAAACTTAGCTATCATCCATTATGTAAATCCCTATATAAAGGGATCTGTAGTTGCATGATTTCCTACACAACACCCTTGTCAAGAATCTATGAAAACTAAGTCATAATTGTGAATGAACAACAACACTTTTATTAATTCACTTTCAGGAAGATTTAAAAGAAATATTAAAACTCAGAAGTACAACTTTATTTCTGGAGTTTCTCTCTCCTCAAAGTTCTCTCAGCTCTCAAAAATGCATCATCCTTTTCTGGATCTATCGTGCTCTTTATATAGGGATTTACATAATGGATGACAACTAAGTTTTCCTTCTATCTCGGATTCACTTTGCGATCTTATCGCAATCCTTACAATATTTCTTTATTGCAAGCATGATGATCATCGCAGGATCAATCATGTTCTTCTTTTATTTCTTCCATCGTCAATTTCTTTTAGTTGTTCTGTAACGCTCGCGAAATGTCGTTCAAGAATTGTCAGTGATGTTCGCAGAAATGTTGTTAATATCGCGGGAATAGCGTTGTAGCGATATTCTGGTACTACATCTTGCCTCTTCTCATGTCTTTTCTGCGAAGAAGAGAAGATCATGAGAACTAATATTCTTCGCAACTTCTTCCCCTTTTATACTTTCTCCTCGACAAGATCCCGTTAATCCATCCTTTCTTACACGTGTTGTGAATCCCTTCATTTACTGACACGTTCTTACTCCATAGGTCCCCTCCCCTTTGCCTATAAAAGGTTGAATTAATCTCAAAATTAATTTTACTTTTCTGTATCTCCATCTTCTTCATCTTCTGTCTGCAAATTTTCCTATTCTTCATATTCTTCTGCTACTGTTCTAATGGAGTCCTCAAGGTTTGTTTCTTGATTTATGTTGTTTATTTTAAGCCAGTTTTTACTTTCATTCTCCAATCTTTCTTATTTTCTTGTTATGTCTTCTTTTTAGCGGAAAGATTTCTAACACACAATCTACTACTCACAACCCTAATCCTCGCAAAAGACCGACCGAGAAGAAGAAGAAAAGTTCTGCGAATGATAAGGTAGTAAGAAACACCCTTTATTTTTTAATAACAATATTGTTGCCTTTGTTTCTTATCTGGGTTATTATTCGCAGAATGACGTGAATCCTGATAAACCTCCTAAAAGGTCTCGCAATTTTAAGACACTCGGGGAAAATCTCATTATGCCCTCTTTAACATCTGTGAATATTATTCCCACACCATCGCAACCAAATATTTCTTCTCCTATCCGCGAGAATATCGTTGTTCATACCTCTACCCCTCCTGACATTTTGACAAACCAAGCTTCTAAAGTTGCTGCGACTGAGATTCCTCATAGTCCTTTACGGCCTTCAACTGTTGTTTTTCCACACACTCCTCCTGATAACTCAACCATCTCAAATGATCGCCAACTTACTCTCACTACTATTTCACCTTCTAAATCCTTTCCTTCATCAAGCGAAACTTTCGCAGGTGTTGATGTTGCTTTTAAAGTCTTGTCTAATATTTTAGACAATGCTAGAAAGTCTTCCACTGACCCTCTCCAACAGGAAGCTTGCGAGAATCTGTTTAAGTATTTTGGCTCTGATTGTAATGATTAACGAGCGGCTTTAGAGAATGATATTGGATTTCTGATGAAAACTCTTCAAGCTAAAACTGCTGAGTGTGATACCTTGAATCACATGCTCCGTAACTCTTCTCTAGATTGAGAGAATCTTCGCAGAAAAAATGACGAGCTGAAAGGTATATTTTTCTTGCCTCTGCTCTTTTTGCTTTTCTATTTCATATACATACTTTCTGTACTTAGACCTCCTTCTTAAATTCTTGATTCATATATTAGTTTCAAATCGGGATCGTTTCATTGAAAGACTCAAATCTGAATCTATTGCTGAAGAAGTTCGCGTTGAAATAGATTCTTGGATAGATCAACATACTATACTAGACAATTTGTACACTTATTCAATTGATCGCATAAATAATCTTACTAATGAGAACAATCAATTATTGCAAAGGCAGAATTTTTTGAGTGGCGAGGTTGATCGCCTCTCATATTTTTTTTTAAGGATAATTTGGCGATGGAATCTTTATCAGATGAGAATAAAACCCTATCCCAAGAAAAACATAGATTTTCAAGCTTGATGACGATTTCCTCGTAGAAAATAAATAATATTCAAAGTACATGTAATAGTCAAGAGCAATCTCTTCATTCTCTTAAGAAGGAGCTCAAGGAGTTAACTGAATCATCTGCCACCGAAAAGGATAAGCTTATCAAGGGTATATTAACTCTTATTTTAAGAGCCAGCGAACTTCAAGACCAATACTCTCAGTTAAAGGAATCTCATTCTTCATTAGTAAAGGAAAATTCATATCTTCGCAACAAAGAAGAAAACATGAAATCTCGTCTGAAGGGTATGGTTGGCGATAAATTCGATGATGCCATGAATCAGTGGGAGAAATGTTTATTTGCTTTAATCCAAAAATTAACCTCGCAAAAAGAAGGTAGTCAGTTGACTGCCTCTTTTGTTGATCTTCTCATAAAATCTTATATTGTGTTCCTTGTGAGATTCTTGTCTAACTGATTTTTTATTTTGTTGCTCGCAGAATCCGAAAGAAATCTTCATTCTACCATCACTGATATGACCGCTACATTGGATAAAGTTCACAAAGAAAATAAATCTCTTGCTTCTAATTGCCTTAGTGCTCACGACAAAGCAGAAAGAAGACTTTATTATCTTGAATACTTTAAGAATATAGAAATTAGGAATCGTGAAAGAGCTCTTCTTCGCCAAGTCCATCTTAGGGCTGAAGTTCTCGTGAACAATATTCTGCTTCCCCGTTCTCTTTATCTTGTTTCTGTCCCTCCTCTAGAGGTTGACGATGATGAAATTCCTCTTCCCATGGATGAAGAGTTAGAGTTTACTAACGAGGAAGAGAATATTACTCAAGAAGATGGTGAAGAAGAAGAAGATAAAAGAAGTCCTCCTAAAGAAACAGCTGCGGGTGGTGAAGTAAATGTTGATGAAGAGTCAAAAGAAGAAGATACTCATGATGAAAAGGATGCTGATGAAGATAATAACTCTGGCAGAAATAATAAATCCGATGAGCAAGAAGAATAAATCTGGCGAAACCATCGCTGAAACTTGAATTTTATCTTTCCTTTCTTTTACTTCTTCTTTCTTGCGAGTGATGTAATCTTCGAGACTTTTAGAATTTTAATTTTCGATTTAGCTTACTTTGAATATTTTCAAGTAAGATAATGTAATCTTACTTCTCTATTCTCCTTCCTTCCCTTCATTATCTTGCTTGAAATGGTGAATATTCATTATCTTCTTTAAGAAATTATGTTGCTGCATTTTCTCGAAAATATAAGTACATCTGCGATATAAGGAATACTATTGCACTTTTCTGAAAAATTCTGAGGGAATCCGCGATGTTAAAAATTTGCCTCCTTGTATATAATTCTGCGATGAATGAATGTTTCCTGCCATCTTAAAGCAGAATAGTTAATTGGTAAGATTATTCTTTTGGTCTTATTTTGCCTTCCTAGTTAAAGGTCTTATTTTTCCAAACTTTTTCTGTATGCGACAAAATCGCAGGATTTCTTAACATTTGCATGTAAAGACCCTTTGATCTTGTATTATCCATGTTTCTTTCAAAATCTTTGCGACAATATGATAAGCATACATTCTCTCGCAAGAATTTACCCTTATGACATTGCCGTCTTGGGATGAAATCGCAGGACGTTTTTACACGTTCATGTAAAAACCCATTGATCTCATCTTAACATTTCTCTCGTGGCTTGTTGCCTTTACATTATTTACTTCACGCGACAATATGACAGGCCTAAATGTTCTTGCAATCATAGAGCCCCATGACATTGTCGTCTTAAGACACTTATCAGCTCCCTAATGGAGGGTGCCGCCCTTATCTTCCCCCTGGTTGCCCCTTCAAGGAGGGCACATCGGCCATACAAGACTAGATCCCTCCATCCAGATTTTCCAACAACCAGTTGTGTTCGCAGCCTCTTGTCCTTTATGCCTATATGGCTTATAGTTACAAGACTGCACCCTAAGTGGGGTTTTCTTCAGGCCAAGTGCATTGTAGCCAAGACTTACCAAGGATGGCAAGAGAGTTTCGTACGCTCCGGGCACCCTTGGCTCAACCGTGTACTTCGGCGCCTTGTTCATACTCTGCACTTCTTGGAAGAGATTCTCGGTCGTCCAACCAGGGTATAACCTTATATAGTTGGAAATCCAAGATCTCTCTCCCGGATAGGTTTTCTTTAACCCCATCGTCTGCATGACTCGGGTTCCAGCAGTGGTATAACCTTATCGCTGAGTCATGTCAAGAGATACCCTCTCATATGACGCTCTATTAGGTCTTACATTTGCTTCTTACGAAATTTTATTCGCGAACTAGGGTGCACGCCATAAAGGTTCGTCCCATTCTTTTAATCTCTGCGAAATTTTATTAGCTATTCTTGCGATGATGCTCGCATAAATTTTGATATTGAAAGAAGAATTTTTTAATTATTTCATCTTACATTTGTATTTCTTACCTCGCAAAAACTGCTACTTATAATACCTTTTCAGAAACAATCTATTCCATGGCCTATCAAGTCTTTTCCCAACATCTCTTCCCTCTAGATCCATTAATTTGTATGCTCCATTTCCAATTATCTCTTTAATGATGTATGGTCCATCCCATTTTCTCGCTAATTTTCCACCACTTTCTTGTTGATATTTTGGTGTTTCTCGCAAAAATAGATCGCCAGGATGGAATTGACGCTTCTTTACTCGTTTGTTGTACTCGCGAGCTAATCTTCGCTGGTAATTTTCCATATTTTGTAGAGTTTTTTCTCTCTTTTCTTCTAGTTCATCTAACTCATGTAAAATCATGCTAGCACTTAGATTTTTCTCCCATGCCTCTCTTTTTGTTGTTGGGATAGAAACCTCTGTTGGTAGGACAGCTTCAACTCCATATGTTAAACAGAAAGGTGACATCCCAGTTGCCTCTCGTCTAGTTGTATTATATGCCCATATTGCATTATGCACTTGCTCACACCATGATTTGTGATAACCTTCTAACTTCTTTTTCAAGATGTCTGCGATTGTCTTATTAGTTGCCTCAGCTTGACCATTTGCTTGTGGATATAAAGGAGTTGACTTTCCACATTTTATCTTAAATGCATTAAGAAGAAATTCAATATTCTTCCCTTCAAATTGTTTTCCATTATCAGACATCAACTGTGCTGGGATTCCAAATCTGCAAATTATATTTTCAAATATGAACGTAAAAATGTCCTTATCGCGGATGTGTTGTACTGCCTTAACTTCTCCCCATTTTGTGAAATAATCTGTAGCAACGATTAAATATCTTCTTTGTCCAGAACTAGGCACAAATGGTCCCACAATATCCAATCCCCATTTTCCAAAAGGCCATACACTTGACGAAGATGATAATGGTGCTCCTGGTGCATGTATCTTCTTCCCAAATCGCTGACAATCTTCACAACGCCTTGAAAGTTGCTTTGCATCCTCATGCATATATGGCCAATAATAACCCTGCATCTTTGTTTTATATTCCAAAGATCTACCCCCGCTGTGATTACCAGCATCACCATTATACAACATTTTTAACACCTTTTGTCCTTCTTCTCTCGTCAAACATCTTAGCGACGGTCCACTAAATGATCTACGATATAATACCCCATATCTTAGTTCATAATTGGTTGCTCTACTTTTTAATTTATGTGCTTCTAATCGATTTCTGGGGATTTCTCCTCTTGCCAAATAAGCATGAAGACCTGCTCGCCAATCTGTAGCATTACTCCCTATTTCTTCCTCGCCAGATTCTACCATCATTACATCTACCTCTTCTTCTTCTTTGTTTATCTCCGGTTGCAAAAGTGTTTGAATTTTTATGCATCTCGCAAGTGGGTTCGTCATCATACTTGATATGAAAGAAAAAGCATCTGCAAGCCTATTACCATTCCTTGATATGTGTCTCCATTTTATTTTTGGAATTCTTGCAGACAATTCTTCAACAAGTTTTTTGTACTTCTTCAAAGATGGTTCATTTGTGGTATACTCTCCCTTTATCTGGCGAATAACCAATTGTGAATCGCTGGTGATTCTAGCATTTTCCAAATTCATTTTTATCGCAAACTTCAATGCATGGATTACAATTTCATATTTTGTCTCATTATTAGTGGATGCAAATTCCAATCTAAATGAGAAAACTGTTTTTTCTCCTTCTGGTGAAATGAAAACAACTCCAATCCCATTTCCTTCTCCATTTGACGATCCATCCACTAGTATTTCCCATCTGTCAGGTTCTGTTAATAGCTCTTTTGGGTCTCCATGTTCTTCTTCTATATCCATCATCTCTTCTACAGCTTCATCATTTTCTAAAGGAAATTCAGCTAAGAAATCTGTGATAACTTGTGATTTTGGCGAGGGTAGAATTTCATATTGAATATTAAAGTGCCCTACTTGCGCATTCCATCTCTCAACTCTTCCTGATCTTTTTGAATTCTTCATCACTGATTCGATTGGCACTCTCGTTAACACTTTGACCTTATGCGCTTGGAAGTAAATTCGAAGCTTAAAAGTTGCGTGTACCAACGCTAGAATTAGTTTCTCAATCTTTGAATAATTTCTCTCTGCTGAGTTAAATGTTTTGTTGATATAATAAATTGGTTTTTCTACCCCTGCGTCTACTCGCAATAACACAACACTTAGCGCATATGGAGTTGTTGCGAGATAAATCAATAATTCTTCTCCCGGTTCAGCTTTTTGTAATATAGATATACTCGCCAAATGTTCTTTTATTCCTTGAAAAGCTTTTTCGCATTCATCTGTCCATTTGAATTTTGTTCCCTTCTTGAGTATATCGAAAAAATGTTTACACTTTTCTGAAGATCGCGAAATGAACCTTCCTAGCGAGGCTAAGAGTCCATTTAGTTTTTGCACATCTTTTACCGTCGCAGGAGTTGGCATATCGCGAATTGCTTGTACCTTTTCTGGATCAACTTGTATTCCCTATTTTGACACAATGTACCCCAAAAACTTCCCTGAAGTTACTCCAAAGGTACACTTATCAAGATTCACTTTAATATTGAATTGTCACATTTGATCGAAAATCTCTCTCAAATCTTGCACATGATTCTCAACTTCTTTGCTTTTGATCATCATATCATCTACATACACTTCTAATTTTTTGTGGATCCACTTTGCAAACACCTTTTCCACCATTCTTTGATACGTTGCACCAGCATTTACTAAGCCAAATGGCATCTTTGTATAACAATATAATCCTCTTGGAGCAAAAAATGCAGTATGTTCTTGATCTTCTTCAGCGAGAGGGATTTGATTATATCCTTTATACCCATCCAATGATGATATTCTTGCGTTTTTTGCGGCTAATTCAACCATTTGTGGAATATCTGGCAACGGAAAACTATCTTTTGGACATGCCTTGTTTAGATCCGTAAAATCTATGCAAATTCTTATCCCTTTGTTCTTCTTTGGGACCACCACCATGTTTGCAATCCATTCGGATATTTTCTTGTCTTATAATTCCTGCGTCGAGCATCTTCTGTAATTCTTCTTCTATTTGAGAATGATATGTTGTTGCGATCTTCCTTATTCTTTGCTTAAATGGTCTTATGTTTTTGTTGATTTCTAATTTATAACATGCTATTGACGGGTCTATCCCTGGCATCTCGTCCATGTTCCACGCGAAGATATCTGCATATTCTCGCAAAAGATTTATAGTTCTTTCTTCCTCATATGCCTCCATTCTAGTCCCAATTTTAAGCATTTTAGGTTCTTCTTTACTTCCAATATTTATTTCTTTTGTTGGTTCGAAGAATAAGAGTAAGCTGGCTTCAGGTTCTCCCATTGGTGTTGGCGTTTTCATAACTCTCGTGAATTCATCTCCTTCTCGCGAAATTTCATTGGGAACTCCTTTTCCTTCTTTTTCTCTTATCATGTAAACTTTAAATTCTTCTTCCTTCTTCAATTCTCTTGCCAGTTTTCTGCGAATCTTTCGCAGCTTTGGAGGTTCTTCACAATTTCGTACTTCAATTTGGTAGCACAATCTCGCGAAATTCACATCTCCTCTAATTTCTCCAATTCCACTAGGCATAGGAAATTTAATACATTGATGTAATATTGACGCCACAGCCTTGATTGCATGTATCCACGGTCTTCCAAGTATCATATTGTATGGCGATTCCACATCTACCACACATAATGATATTTGTGTTTCAATTTCTCCTAGTGGAATTTGTACCATTATCTCGCCTTTAGGTTTTGTTATAGACTTTCCAAAGCCATGAACATAATACGTTGAATGAGACATTTCTTCATCTTTATATCCCATCTTCTTGAAGGTATGATAAAATATCATGTCTACAGAACTCTCTGCATCTACTAAAGTTCTATTCATAGCCCATTCTTCATCAAATTTTATCGATTTCTCCTTTCTCATTGGTATAGTGGTCACTGTGAACACCAATGGAGATGTATGACTTGAATCTTATTCTGGTATTTCTGCTGCTGTAAACGTGATTTCTTGTTTTTCCCAATCTTTCAATGATGATATCTTCCCCACTGTCATAATCTTCCTTCCTTCAAAATCCCGTTTATGTATCCTTCCTATGATATTTTCATGAAATTTATCAATCATTTCTTTTGTTATTACATCACCTTTCAATTTTCTACAATCCTTTTTGATTCTGATCATTCTTCCTTCAATTTTCTCACTGATTTACTTTATAATTTCCCTAATCTTGAACAATTTTTATCTTCTTCTTCGTTTTTTCTTCTATTTTCGTTAATTCTCTCCCTGTTTCGGGCGCCAAAATGTAGTTGTAGGATTTCCTACACTATACTCTTGTCAAGAATCTATGAAAACTAAGTCATAATTGTGAATGAACAACAACGCTTTTATTAATTCACTTTCAGGAAGATTTACAAGAAATATTAAAACTCATAAGTATAACTTTATTTCTGGAGTTTCTCTCTCCTCAAAGTTCTCTCAGCTCTCAAAAATGCATCATCCTTTTCTGGATCTATCGTGCTCTTTATATAGGGATTTATATAATGGATGACATCTAAGTTTTCCTTCTATCTCGGATTCACTTTGCGATCTTATCGCAATCGTTATAATATTTCTTTATTGCAAGCATGATGATCATCGCAGGATCAATCATGTTCTTCTTTTATTTCTTCCATCGTCAATTTCTTTTAGTTGTTCTGTAACGCTCGTGAAATGTTGTTAAAGAATTGTCAGTGATGCTCGCAGAAATTTTGTTAATATCGCGGGAAACTTCAACAGAGTATTTGTAATCTTGATTTCTTCTAATTCTGTAAACATTTCTGAAATTTGAATAGTAAAGTGTCATTTAAATCTTTGAAGTATAATTGATTTCCGACAGATTTCTATAGAATCTTAACAAGGGTGTAGTGTAGGAATTCCTGCAACTACATTTTGGCGCCCGAAACAGGGATTGAATCAACGAAAATCGAAGAAAAAGCGAAGAAGAAGATAAGAATTGTTCAAGATTAAGGAAAGTAAATCAGTGAGATAATTGAAGGAAGGATGATCATAATCAAAAAGGATTGTAGAAAATTGGAATGTGATATGGTAACAAGATCAATGGTTGATAGATTTCATGAAAACATTAAGGGGAAGATACATAAATGGGATTTTGAAGGAAGGAAGATTATGACAGTGGAGAAGATATCATCATTGAAAGATTGGGAAAAACAAGAAATCACGTTTACAGCAATAGAAATACCAGAAGAAGATTTAAGTCATACATCTCCATTGGTGATCACAGTAACCACTATACCAATGAGAAAGGAGAAATCAATAAAATCTGTAGAAGAATGGGCTATGAATAGAACTTTGGTAGACACAGGAAGTTCTGTAGACATGATATTTTATCATACCTTCAAGAAAATGGGATATAAGGATGAAGAAATGTCTCATTCAACATATTATGTTCATGGCTTTGGAAAGTCTATAACAAAACCTAAAGGAGAGATAGTGGTATGAATTACACTAGGATAAATTGAAACACAAATATCATTATGTGTAGTAGATGTGGAATCACCGTACAATATGATACTGGGAAGACCGTGGATACATGCAATCAAAGCCGTAGCATCAAAATTGCACCAGTGCATTAAATTTCCTATGCCCAGTGGAATCGGAGAAATTAGAGGAGATACGGATTTTGCAAAATTATGTTACCAAATTGAAGTGAAAAATTGTGAAAATCGTCCAAAGTTGCGAAAATCTCGCAGAAAACTGGCGAGAGAATCAAAGAAAGAAGAAGAGTTTAAAGTTTACATGATAAGAGCAAAAGAGGGAAAAGGAGTGCCCAGTGAAATTTTGCGAGAGGGAGATGAATTTACGAGAATTATGAAAACACCAACACCAATGGGAGAACCTAAAGCCAGTTACACTGCTGCGGAACCAACAAAAGAAGTAAACATTGGGAGTAAAGAAGAGCCTAAAATACTAAAAATTGGGACTAGAATGGAGGCAGATGAGGAAGAAAAAACTATAAATCTCTTGCGAGAATATAAAGATATCTTCGCGTGGAGTATGGATTAAATGCCGGGGATAGGTCCATCAATAGCATGTCATAAATTAGAAATCAAAAAAAATGTAAGACCATTCAAGCAAAGAATAAGAAAAATCGCAACAACATACCATTCTCAAATAGAGGAAGAACTACAGAAAATCCTCGATGCAGGAATTATAAGGCAAGCAAAATATCCAGAATGGATTGCAAATATGGTGGTGGTCCCGAAGAAGAACAAAGGGGTAAGAATATGCATAGATTTTACTGATTTAAACAAGGCTTGTCCAAAAGATAGTTTTCCATTGCCAGATATCCCACAAATGGTTGAATCAGCGGCAGGAAATGCAAGAATATCATCACTAGATGGATATAAAGGATATAACCAAATTCCTCTCGCTGAAGAAGATCAAGAACATACAACATTTTTTGCTCCAAGAGGGTTGTATTGTTACACAAAGATGCCATTTGGTTTGCGAAATGCTGGAGCAACATATCAAAGAATGGTAAAGAAGGTGTTTGCAAAATGGATCCACAAAACATTAGAAGTGTATGTAGATGATATGCTGATCAAAATCAAATAAGCCGAGAAGCATGTGCAAGATTTGACAGAGATTTTCTATCAAATGCGGCAATTTAATATTAAAGTGAATCCTGATAAGTGTACCTTTGGAGTAACTTCAGGGAAATTTTTGGGGTATATTGTATCAAAATAAAGAATACAAGTTGATCCAGAAAAGTTACAAGCAATTCGCGATATGCCAACACCTGCAACAATAAAAGATGTACAAAAATTGAATGGACTCTTAGCCTCGCTAGGGAGATTCATTTCGCGATCTTCAGATAAGTGCAAACATTTTTTCGACATATTGAAGAAGGGAACAAAATTCAAGTGGACGGATAAATGTGAAAGGGATTTTCAAGGAATCAAAGAACATTTAGTGAACGTATCTATTTTACAAAAGGCTGAACCAGGAGAAGAATTATTGATTTATCTCGCGACAACCACATACGCGCTAAGTGTAGTATTGCTGCGAGTAGACGAAGGACTAGAAAAACCAATCTACTATATCAGAAAAACATTCAATTCTGTAGAGAGAAAGTATTCCAAGATTGAGAAGTTAATTCTAGCATTGGTACATGCGACTTTCAAGCTTCGTATTTATTTTCAAGCACATAAAATCAAAGTATTAACGAAGGTACCCATTGAGTCAGTAATGAAAAATTCAAAAAGATCAGGTAGGGTTGATCGATGGAACGCACAAGTAGGACACTTTGATATCCAATATGAAATTCTATCTTCGCCAAAATCCCAAGTCATCGCAGAGTTCTTGGCTGAATTTCCTTTGGAGGATGATGAAGTTGTGGAAGAGATGATGGATGTAGAAGAGGAATGCGGAGATCCAAAAGAGCTATTAACAGAACCCAACAGATGGGAAATATTAGTGGATAGATCATCAAATGGAGAAGGAATGGAATTGGAGTTGTTTTCATATCGCCAGAAGGAGAAAAAACAGCTTTTTCATTTAGATTAGAATTTGCATCTACAAACAATGAGACAGAATATGAGGTTATGATCCATGCTTTAAAATTCGAGATAGAAATGAATTTGGAAAATTCCAGAATTACCAGTGATTCACAATTGGTTATTCGTTAGATAAAAGGAGAGTACACAACAAATGAACCATCCCTGATAAAATACAAAAGACTCGTTGAAGAATTATCTGCGAAAATACCAAAAATAAAATGGAGACACATATCAAGGAAAGATAATAGGCTCGCAGATGCTTTCGCTTTCATATCTAGTATGATGACAAATCCATTGGCAAGATGCATAAAAATTCAAACATTTTCATTTTCATCGATAAACAAAGAAGAAGAAGAGACGGATGTAATGATGATAGAAGCTGGCGAGGGAGAACCCACGAGCAATATCGCAGATTGGCGAGCAGATCTTCATGCATACTTGGCGAGAGGAGAAATTCCAAGAAACAGATTAGAAGCACACAAGTTGAAAAGTAGGGCAACCAATTATGAGCTAAGAGATGGAGTGTTATATCGCATATCTTTTAATGGACCATCGCTAAGATGTTTGACGAGAGAAGAAGGAAAAAAAGTATTAAAGATGTTACATAGTGGTGATGCTGGTAATCACAGTGGAGGAATATCTTTATCATATAGAACAAAAATGCAGGGTTATTACTGGTCGTATATGCATGAGGATGCAAAGAAACTCGCAAGGCGTTGCGAGGATTGCCAGCGATACGGAAAAAAGATACATGCACCAGGAGCACCATTATCATCTTCAAAAAGTGTGTGGCCCTTTGGGAAATGGGGGTTAGATATTGTGGGACCATTTGTACCTAGTTCTGGACAAAGAAGATATCTGATTGTCGCAACAGATTATTTCACAAAATGGGGAGAAGTAAAGGCGGTACAACATATTCGCGATAAAGATATTTTTACATTCATCTTTGAAAATATAATCTGCAGATTTGGGATTCCAGCACAATTAGTATCTGATAATGGTAAGCAATTTGAGGGACAGAATATAGAATTATTACTCAATGCATTTAAGATAAAATATGGAAAGTCTACTCCTTTATACCCACAAGCAAATGGTCAGGCTGAGGCAATTAATAAAACAATCGCAGACATCTTGAAAAAGAAGTTAGCAGGATACCACAGAGCATGGTGTGAGCAAGTACATAATGTAATATGGGCTTACAACACAACTAGACGAGAAGCAAATGGAATGTCACCATTTTGTTTGACATATGGGGTAGAAGCTGTACTACCAACAGAAGTTATTATTCGTACAACAAAAAGAGAAGCATGGGAAATAAATTTAAGTGCCAGTATGATACTAAATAAGTTGGATGAATTAGAAGAAAAAGGAGAACAAACTCTACAACATATGGAGAATTATCAACGCAGATTAGCTCGCGAGTACAACAAACGTGTTAAGAAGCGTGAATTCCAACCTGGAGATTTAGTACTGCGAGAAATGCCTGGTTATCATCGAGAAAGTGGTGGAAAATTGGCGAGAAAATGGGATGGACCATACATCATTAAATAGATAGTTGTAACTGGGGCATACAAACTAATGGATCCTGAAGGAAGAGATGTAGGTCAAAGACTCGATAGACCGTGGAATAGATTATTTCTGAAGAGGTATTATAAATGACATCCTCTGTGAGATAAGAAATACTAGTATGTTATATGATGACACAGATAATAAACTCTTTTCTCTCTCTCTTACAATTGAAAAATTCTTATGATAACAAAGCTCAACAAGAGCAGCGAGCATCATCGCAAGAAAAGCGAATAAAATTTTGCAGAGATTAAAGAATGGGACAAACCTTTATGGCGTGCACCCTAGTTCGTGAATAAAATTTTGCAAGAGGCAAATGTAAGACCTAATAGCGCGTCATAAGAGGGGGTATCTCTCCACATGATTCAGGGGTAAGGTTATACCGCTGTTGGATCCTGAGTCATGCAGATGTTGGGGTTAAAGAAAACCTATCCGGGAGAGTGATCTTGGATTTCCAACTATATATGGTTATACCCTGGTTGGACGACTGAGAATCTCTTCCAAGAAGTGCAAAGTATGACCAAGGGGCTGAGGTACACGGTTGAGCCAAGGGTGCCAAGGGCGTACGAAACTTCCTTGCCATTCTTGGTAAGTCTTGGCTACGATGCACTTGGCCTGAAGAAAACCCCACTTAGGGTGCAGTCTTGTAACTATAAGCCATATGGGTATAAAGGACAAGAGGCTGCGAAAACAGATGGTTGTTCGTAAATCTGGATGGGAGGAGCTAGTCTTGTATGGCCGATGTGCCCTCCTTGAATGGAAAACCAGGGGGAAGATAAGGGTGGCACCCTCCATTAGGGAACTGATAAGTGTCTTAAGACGGAAATGTCATGGGGATTTATGATCGCAAAAACATTTAGGCATGTTATATTGTCGCGTGATGTAAATTATACAGAGGCAACAAGCCAAAAGTTAAGATGAGATCAATGGGTTTTTACATGAAAGTGTAAAGACGTCCTGCGATTTCATCGCAAGACGACAATGTCATAAGGTTAAATTCTTGAAAGATAGTTTATACTTGTCATATTGTCGCAAAGATTTTGAAAGAACATGGATAAGACAAGATCAAAGGGTCTTTACATGAAAATGTTAAGAAATCCTGCGATTTTGTCGCAGACAGAAAATTTTTGGCAAAATAAGACCTTTAACTAGGAACGCAAAATAAGACCAAAAGAATAATCTTTACAAATTAACTATTCTATTTTAAGATTGCAGGAAGTATTCATTCATCGCGAAACTATATATAAGAAGGCAAATCCTTCACATTGCAGTTTCCTTCAGAATTTTTCACAACATCGCAGCAGTATTCATTGCATCGCAGATACATTCATACTTTCGCGAATATCGCAACAACACAATTCCTTAAAGAAGATACAGAAAATGATTCACCATTTCAAGAAAGATAATGAAGGGCAAGTAAGGGAATAAAGAAGTAAGATTTCATTATCTTTCTTGAAAATATTCAAAGTAAGCTAAATTGAAAGTTAAATTCTAAAAGTCTCAAAAGTTACATCGCTCGCAAGAAAGAATAAGAAAAAGAAAGCAAAGATAAAATTTCAGCGATGGCTTCGCCAGATTTATTCTTCTTGCTCATCAGATTTATTATTTCTGCCAGAGTTATCAGCTTCTTCAGCATCCTTTTCATCATGAGTCTCTCCCTCTTTTGACTCTTCATCAACATTTGCTTCGCCACCCGCAGTTGCTTCTTTGGGAGGACTTCTTTTTTCTTCTTCTTAACCATCTTCTTGAGTGGTAGTCTCTTCATCATTAGTAAACTCTAAATCTTCATCCATGGGAAGAGGAATTTCATCATCATCAACATTTAGAGGAGGAACAGATACAGGATGGAGAGAATTGGAGAAAAGAATCTCGTTCACAAGAACTTCAGCACTGAGGTGGACTTTGCGAAGGAAACTTCTATCACGATTCCTAATCTCTATGTTTTTAAAGTATTCGAGATAGTCAAGTCTTTTTTCTGCTTTGTCGCGGGAATCAAGATAATTGGAAACAAGAGACTTATTTTCTTTGCGAACTCTATCCAATTTAGTGGTCAGATCAGTGATGGTAGAATGAAGATTTCTTTCAGATTATGCGAGCAACAAAATAATAAAAGATCAGTTAGACAAAAATTTCACAAGGAATATAACACAAAATTTTATAAGAAGATCAACAAGAGAGGTAGTCAATCGACTACCTTCTTTTTGCGAGGTTAAGTTTTGGATTAATGCAAATAAACAGTTCTCCCATTGATTCATGGCATCATCGAATTTATCGCCAACCATACCCTTAAGACGAGATTTCATACTTTCTTCTTTGTTGCGAAGATATGAGTTTTCCTTTGCTAATAAAGAATGAGATTCCTTTAATTGAGAGTATTGGTCTTGAAGTTCGCTGGCTCTTAAACTAAGAGTTAATCTACCCTTGATAAGTTTATCCTTCTCGGTAGCAGATGATTCAGTTAATTCCTTGAGCTCATTCTTAAGAGAGCGAAGAGATTGCTCTTGGTTGTTACATATGCTTTGAAGATTACTTAATTTCTGCGAGGAAATCGCCATCAAGCTTGAAAATCTATGTTTTTCTTGGGACAAAGTCTTATTCTCATCTGATAAAGATTTCATCGCCAAATTAGCCTTAAAAAACAAGTATGAGAGGCGATCAACCTCGCCACTTAATAAATTCTGCCTTTGCAATAATTGATTATTCTCATTAGTAAGATTATTTATGTGATCAATTGAATAAGTGTAAAGATTGTCTAGTCTAGTATGTTGATCCATCCAAGAATCTCTTTCAACACGAGCTTCTTCAGCGATAGATTCAAATTTGAGTCTTTCTATGAAACGAGTCTGATTTGAAACTAATATATAAATCAAGAATTTAAGAAGGAAATCTGAGTACAGAAAATATAAAAGTAAAACAGAAAAACCAAAGAGCAGAGGCAAGAAAAATGTACCTTTCAGCTCATCATTTTTTCTGCGAAGATTCTCGCAGTTTAAAGAAGAGTTTCAGAGCATATGATTCAAAGTATCACACTCAGCAGTTTTAACTTGAAGGCTTTTCCTCAAAGCTTCAATCACATTTTCCAAAGACGCTCGCGAAGCATCACCATCAGAGCCAAAATACTTGAGTAGAGTCTCGCAAGCTTCATGTTGAAGAGGGTCAGTGGAAGACTTTCTAGCATTGTCTAAAATGTTAGACAAGATTTTAAAACAACATCAACACCTGCAAAAGTTTCGTTTGATGAAGGAAGGGGTGTAGAAGATGAAGTAGTAATGAGAGAAAGTTGACGATCATTTGTGATGGTTTAGTTGTCAGGAGGAGTATGTGGAAAAACAACAGCTGAAGGTCGTAAAGGACTATAAGGAGTCTCAGTTACAGCAATTTTAGAAGCTTGATCTGGCAAAGGATCAAAAGAAGTAGAAGTATGGGTAGCGATATTCTCACAAACAAAAGTAGAAATATTTGGTTGCGATAGTGTGGGAGTAATCTTCACAGATGTTAATGTGGGCATAATGAGATCTTCCCCAAGTGTCTTAAAGTAGCGAGATCTTTTGGGAGGCTTAACAGGGTTCTCGTAATTCTGCGAAAAATAAATCAGATAAGAAACAGAGGCAACAATATTGTTATTAGAAAATAAAATATGTTTCTTACTACCTTATCATTCGCAGAATTCCTCTTCTTCTTCTCTGCTAGTATTTTGCGAGTATTAGGGTTTTGAATCGTGGATTGTTTAGTTCCGCTGAATAGAAGACATAACATGGAAGTTATGAAGAATCAAATAAGAAAGATTGGAGAATGAAAGTAAAAATTGGCTTAAATAAATAACATAAGTCAAGAAACATACCTTGATGACTCTATTAGAACAGTAGCAGAAGAATATGAAGAAGAAGAAGAGTTGCAGACAGAAGATGAAGTAGACAAATAAAGAATATGAGGAAACGGAAGAAGAAAATTAGTTTTCAAACTTAACTCTACCTTTTATAGGCAAAAGTGGGTGGGCCTATTGAGCAGAGACGTGTCAATAAATGAAGGAATTCACAACACGTGTAAGAAAGGCTAGATTAACGGAATCTTGTCGATAAGAAAGTATAAAAGAGAAAAAAGTTGCGAGGGTAATAAAGAATATTGGTTCTCATGATCTTCTCTTCTTCACAGAAAAGACATGAGAATAGGCAAGATGTAGGACCAGAATATCGCTACAACGCTATTCTTGCGATATTAACAACGTTTCTGCGAGCGTCACTACCAATTCTTTAACAACGTTTCACGAGCGTCACATAATATCCAAAAGAAGCTGACGATGGAAGAAATAAAGGAAGAATATGTTGATCCTGCGATGGTCATCATTCTTGCGATAGGAAATATTGTAGCGATCGCGATGAGGTCGCAGAATAGATCCGAAATAGGAGGAAAACTTAGTTGTCATCCATTATGTAAATCCCTATATAAAGGGCTCGATAAATCCAGAAAAGGATGATGTATTTTTGAGAGATGAAAGAGTCTTGAGGAGAGAGAAACTTTAAGAGAGTATTTGTAATCTTGATTTCTTCCAATTCTGTAAACATTTCTGAAATTTGAATAGTAAAGTGTCGTTTAAATCTTTGAAGTTTAATTGATTTCCGACATATTTCTATAGAATCTTAACAAGGGTGTAGTGTAGGAATTCCTGCAACTACATGAACTACATATTAATTCTCCCCCTTTTTGTCAATAAAATTAGCAAAGGTATAAGAACGGGATCCTAATGAAATTTTCGTAAGAGACATTTCATGACCAAAGGTAAATGTGTATCATCTTGTTTAGATACAATCATAAATCCGAAGCTAAATGCATTCATCAAGGAGTTTATAAAGATGCAAGATAACCCCTCTAATATTCCACCACCGCACTCCCCACAAAGATTTGGCAATTAAGCACAAGTTCAAAAGAACTCTCCCCCATAATATGTCATTCCCTAAGGAACAACAAGAGTGACCTTAATTTCAAAAAAGAAAAGAAGGATTTATTCACACTAACAGAAAAGAACGGATGAATCAACTACAAACAAGGTATTCACCTACTGGAGTTCCAACTCAATTGCCCAAAAGATCGAGATAAGAACAGGGGCAAGAGTTACTGAAGTAGCTAATGAACCAAAACAACACTAATAGACTGCCTTAAGTGCTGAAAAGTGGCAGTGTCTAATGGTTTGGTGAGAATGTCATCCAACTGTTGTTCGGAAGGAACAAATTCCATATTTATGATACCATTCTCATAAAGATCTCGAATAAAATGGTACCTTATGTAAATTTGCTTTGTTATTGAGTGCTCAACATGATTCTCAGTGATTCGAATCGCACTAAAGTTATCACAAAAGATCTTCATTATTCCAGTATCAACTCCGTAGTCTGCCAACAATTATTTCATCCATAAGAGTTGTGTACAGCATGACCCAGCAACAATATACTCTTCTTCTCATGTAGACATGGATTGTGAATTTTGTTTCTTACTGTGCCAAGCAACAAGATTCAGTCCTACATAGTATAAACCCCCTGATGTAATTTTTCTGTCTTCTACACATCCTGCCCAATCAGCATCAGAATATGCGGAAAGGTCAATGTTAGTATCAAAAGTGTAGGATAGACCATACCCGACAGTGTGATTGACATAACGTACGATCATTTTTGTAGCTGCAAGATGAGATTCCTTTGGATCAGCCTGAAATCTAGCACAACAACCAACACTAAAAGAAATATTAGGTCTAGTAGATGTTAGATATAAAAGGCTTCCAATAATAGATCGATACATCTTTTGATCTACTTTTACTCCTTTCCCATCTCTATGTAATTTACCAGTAGTAGGCATAGGTGTCAATTTTGGAGAAGACTTATCTAAGCCGAAACGTGTTACAAGATCCCTTGCATACTTTTCCTGGGATAAGTAAATTTCATCCTTATGTTGTTGAATTTGTAATCCTAAAAAGAATTATAATTCACCAACACTGCTCATTTCAAATTCTCTAACCAGTGAATCTTGAAAGTCCTTTGCTAGCTTCTCAGATGTTGATCCATAGATAATATCATTTACATATACTTGAGCAATGATAATGGTTTTCCCACTCCATTTGATAAATAAGGTCTTATCAGCTCCACCTCTTGAGAAACCTTTCCGAATAAGAAAAGTGGTAAGTTTTTCAAACCAGGCTCTAGGTGCTTGTTTTAACCCATATAAAGCCTTTTTGAGTTTGAGAACATGATCTGGAAAGTCACGGTTTTCAAACCCTTTTGGTTGAGAAACATAGACTTTTTCTTTTAAAATCCCGTTCGAGAACGCAGATTTTACATCCATCTGGAAAAGTTTAACTTTGAGAAAACAAGCATGAGCTAATAAGAGCCTAATGGACTCAAGGCATGCCACATGTGCAAAGGTTTCATCAAAGTCTATACCTTCAATTTTTGAGTATCCTTGAGCGACAAGCCTGGCTTTGTTTCTAATAATTGTACCAAATTCATCAGACTTGTTCTTAAATATCCATTTGGTACCAACAATATTAACATTAGAGGGACAAGGTATGAGTTCTAATACGTCTTTCCTTTGAAATTGATTTAACTCTTCATGCATAGCATTCACCCAAGCGGGATCATTAAGATCTTCATCAATATTTCTTGGTTCTACAAGAGACAGATAACAACCAAAATTGCAAATATTTTGAAGTTGTCCACTTGTTCTAGATGTAGAATCTCTTCCTCCAATAATACTGTTTGGATAATGATTCCTTTGAACCTAGAGGTGTCGTGGAGGGGGAAAACGTTCTGGTTCGTCAGGGGTGGCCTGATCAGTGTCCTTATCCTCGTCACTAGAAATATCAGGATCAGTAACAGTTGGAATGACTTCAACTGATTCCGATATTTCCTTGACTTTCTCAATTGTCTCAGTTGGAGGCAACTCAGTAGGAGAATTATCATGATGGAAATCAATAATATCATCAATAATAACATTTGAAGATTCCATCATGACTTGTGTTCTGAGATTAAATACTCAGAACCCACGACTGTCAGAAGCATAGCCAAGGAAAATACCTTCATCACTTTTGGTATCAAATTTCCCTCTTTGCTCTCGATCTTTTAGTATGTAGCACTTACTTCCAAACACTCTAAGATAGTGTATGTTGGGTTTTCCACCATACCATAACTCATAAGGAGTGTTGAGATTTTTAGACCGTAAGTAAACACGGTTGATCAAGTAACATGTTGTAAAAACAGCTTCTCCCCAAAATCTTAAAGGTAGATTTTTGTTATAGAGCATTACGCTGGCCATCTCTTGAATATTTCTGTTCTTTCTTTCGGAAACTCCATTAGCTTGAGGAGTAATAGGTGGAGAATTGGTCGGTTGTCAGCCGACGCAGAAATAAATTCACTTTCTTGCTTCACTAAAATAAAGTAGTATCCAATAAGAAAGAGTTCGTATCCACAGAGAGGCTTTTGTTGTTATGCAAATTTTCAGTTTCTTAGTAACCAAAGGGGGGATGTTGTTTTATCAAAGCAATAAAAATAAATTGAAAGCAATAAAGTATGAAAATAATCAATATGGAGAAAGTATTGGTTACGAGATAGTTTCATTCACAAACACATATTTTCATCAATGACTAGAATTGAAATTTAATCTCTCATTTACTAAAAGTCCTAGAATATCTTGATCGCAAGACTATTCCGATAATTCCCTGATTTCATCACAACCACATTAAAAGATGCATATGTGAATTCTTCCTAGAAAGCAACCTAAAGTGTAAAAGCAAATTAGATTTAACTCCCTAGAAGCAATAAGCTATATGGAATAAGACTAATCAAGGCAATCGAAATGTGTAAAAGCACTAAATCAATTTAACCCAAGTTATGATTCATATGTGACTAGTAGGATATATCTCTACAAGCACTACCCACATTTATCCTACTTAGAATCAGGGATGAACATCGTTTTCGTATTGAAAACCCTAATATAGCTCTAGAAATGAATGCAAATCGGATTGATTCCGGACTCAACCAAATAAACAATCAAATCATATATCAATATCAACAATGAAACATAAACAATAAACTTGAGACAAAACTAATGCATTAAATCAGATTTTATTTGTGAAATCCACTTATTATTCCATAACCAATATAAAGAATTTAGCTACTCATGGTTTTTGAACTCAACATAATTATTGTTAAAAATAAAATGAAGAACATAAAAATAAATGGAAGCAAACCCTAGTCGCCGCTCTCCTCCCAAAAACCCAGTAGAAAAGTACGTGATGTATGATATCTTTTTTTCAAAAGAATAGAAACTTCTTCTTTTTATAGCCTTCAACTTTCCAAAATTAGGTATTCAAAGCCCACGGTCCAATACTAGAAGTCCACTAAAGCACATGTGTGTAATACCAATGAGAAAATATGACCCAAAAGAGCTCGCCGGAAAAACTGTGTTTCTTGCCGGAATATGGCCGGAATCCGGCGCCTTCGCTGGAATCCGGCCATCGGAAAACTTTCTCCGATCACTTGAAGCATTGGAAGACATCACAAGGCAAGTGCACACTCCTAGAAGCTCAACTCGATTTTTCTGCAGTTCAAACATTCACAAAATACCACCTAAACCAATTCCTTGTTTTTGCGAAAACGCACCCAAAAGCGTGACCCGTAGCTCATATGTCCGGCCGCCAACTCTTGTATCCAACACATACCCACTTCGCGATTCACTGAAATATTGCAATCCATGCTTTAACTTCCGAAATTCGACTACCGGAACTATGCTCACCGGCGCGCCATTTTCACTCCGTTTTCGCACTATTTCTGCGAATACAGCTAACCCTTGCTCATCTAAACTCTGCCAGCTCTAGTGTATTCATGTTAACTGATCATTACATGTCATTCAAACCATAAACTCCATTTGTTCCCATGCCTGCACTTCAACTCAAAAGTCAGTAAATCCACTGCAAAACCTGTTTAACCTTTTTGCAACCACTGCAGCTCTAGCTCCCAACTTGCAATGCCGTCAAGCACCTGAGCTGCACATTACAACCACAGTTTCATCACCTGAAACTCATGTAGCTTACATCATCTCATTGCAGCTGCACAGGGGCAGATCAAGTCTGCAGTTTCCCGGCCACTTTCTCCCTGACTTGTCCATTTCTTGCATTGCTCCATCCCAGGCTTAACTGGACAGAACCACACATCTCCCTGACAACTTCACAATATCCTGTTGTTCTTGGCCTGCAACTCAACATTTCCCTACTAGCAATAGCATCAAATAATCACTACTAATATCTCTCAGATCATTTATAGCAACACTTCAATGCCTCCCACCTGCAATACCACTAGTTCCATGTATCCCTGCAATGCCATTTCTCCACAGCATCAACTGCTTATCAGTAGCAGCATTTGTCATTCACCTGCATTCACAAACTCCAGCTGTTCATAGCTCCATTTCCCACTTTCTACCAGTTTTCTCCTCCACCTAAAACTTCAATAATTCATCATATCCTAGCCATGGGATAACTCCATCTGAGTTGCAGCAACTCAGTTGGTGTTAAAAACACCACTTAGCCGCTGCCGTACAACCAACCTGAACCCTTGTAAGCTATATTTCAGCTGCATTTCATCTCAAGATACAACCCAAAAAATCCCCACACTTGCATCACTTGTAGCTTTGTTTTTCTCAACGTCTGTCATTCCTTTCCAGGCTTATAAATCGAGTCACAGGCCTCTGCCAAACGTGCATACACCTCCATCGAACCCATGGTTGATAGCTGCACATAATCGCAGTCAATAAACCAGTTCAGTTTGTCCCCAGAACAGCATCAACACATACCCTGTATCCTTATTATCTTGTTGATTTCAAACCCGCGACAACAACACACATTGATTCGCTGATTTCTCGGCTTGTACTCAGCTGCAATCATGGCCAACCACTGAGATCAGCAGCAACAATAAATCAATTTCAGGCCATCCTCTGTACATCAGCAACAATTTCAAAATTTGATCAGAACCCATGATACTCTTCCATTCACGCAATAGCTCCATAACCACAACCCAACTCTCCATGTACCATTCATTCACAACTCCACAGTCTCTTCAACAGCTTCTTGAGCTCTCAATAACCATCCACCACTTGCTCACCCCATTTTTCAACAAGCAGCAACACTCCTTGCCTAGCATAACCTGCAATTTTCTGATCACCAGTTCCAGCTCACCTTGAGCCCTGAGTACGATCATTCTACACCTCCATAATTCCCTATACTTCAACAGAAACTCAATTCAAAGAAAACTCATTTGAGTTTCATCGTTTTATATCACCTTATCTTCTCTAATTTTTTGATTCACACAAACCCTAGCATGCATCTAGGTTTATTAACTCCATTATTGCATCAGAGCTTCACTTCAAAACCCATATCCAGCACAAATTGAGAAACCCTAACCTAAAACCATCAACAAACTCCTCCTTCTATGTTCAAAACCCACTTTCTTCTCAAGCCACTGTTAATTCAATCTCTCCATGTTTCTCTGATTCTCTCATTTTAATTTCACACAGAAACCCTAGCATCCACACACTCTAAGTGTTAGAGCCCAAATGATTGAGAAATGAATTCTCATCTGAATTCTAGGATGTGTAGGAAGTGGACTTGATATTGGCACCCCAGGTGAAGTGGATAATGGGTAACTAAGGATGTTAACTTGCCTGTCGGTTCCGAAGAACTGACACGCCCATCTTCTTTCTTGCTCAATCGTGGCTAGCTTCGCTCGCCTATGAATTGAAGTGTTTGCCTCTACGCTCCAAATGGGCAATTTTCCTTCTTTTTCCCCCAAGTGCTCCATTGCACCTAATAATCTCAAATTCACACATAAGATACATATTTCACAAAATAAATAGCAAAGAAAGCATAAATACTAGATATAAAACTAGGTGTTTATCACACCTATCAAGAATATTTTTGAGTAATCCCCAGTTCATCACAAAATTCAAACACTTTAGTGTCCTTGAATTCAGTTCCACGGTCGCTCCTAATTTTCTTTAGTTTACGACCTTGTTCGTTCTGGATTCTACTCACAATAATCTTGAATTCTCCAAGGGTTTCATTCTTATGAGATAGAAATACAACCCAAGTGAATCTAGTGTAATCATCTACCATAAACAAAGCATACTTTTTGTCATCAACAGTGGGCTGTTGAATTGGTCCGAAGATATCCATATGAATTAAATCAAGTGGGGCTTTGGTGAGAATATCTCGAGATGATTTATGGTGAACTTTTGTTTGTTTACCCTTTTAATAGGCACCACATACACCTTCAATCTTTGCATTGATTTTTGGAACACCTCTAACAAGTTATTTGTTAATGATCTTAGTTAGAAGGCGATAGTTGATATGACCAAAACGTTCATGCCAAAGATGTGTAGATTCCACCTTAGTCAAATTGCAACAATTGTTAAACTGAGTATCGAGAAGATAACAGTTGTTTTTACTACGAGTTCTTTGAAAAAATACTTTCCCAGTTTTGTCTACAATGTTACATCCATTTGCATTGAAGACAACTCGATGGCCCTTGTCACAAATTTAACTAATAGAAAGAATGTTTGTAGTCATATCTTTTACGTAGACTACATCATGAATTTCAGATACGCCAGGAAATTTGACCGTTCCCTTCTTACTTATGTAGCAACATCTTCCATCTCCAAATGTTACTGGTCATCCTTCATAGTCTTCTGCGGAAACAAACCAAGTAAGATCACATGTCATATGCCTGCTACATATACTATCAAGAAACCATTGAAAGGGTGACGTTGATTTTAAAGCAAATGCTCCCATAATATTAGTGTTGTCCTTTTTTGTGTTTTCTAATAGTTTTGTATGTCTTTTTAGAGATGCAAGAAGTTGTTTAGTTTTCTTATAAAGATCACTTGCAACTTTTAAACTCTTTTGAAAAGATACACACTTATGTTGAAAGTGATTAGAGGAATCACAAAACAAACATAGACTAACACCTTTAATCTTGGTAGAACAGTTCTGAGTCACATCAGTTTTCACAACCTTTATACGTTGTTTATCATCTGATATATGACGGTTCCTTAGAGAGGAACTATTATAGTTACCCATATCCATTAAGGGAAAATTATGTTTGGAAGGCACGAATCCGGGTATATTTATGCTCTATACCACGGCTTCCAAATACTTATGTAAACTACCACGAACTTTGCAAAATACCGGAGCCGGGCATTATCTAATTAGCGAATTCCAAATGTGTCCCAAACAATCTGTCGCACGTATGTCGCGGTTCAATATTCTTATAGATAATGAAAGTACAACATTTTACCATTCTGTTTCTCTCTCTTTAGATATTGGGCGAGTATCCGGCTCCGGTATAAATCTTCAAACCCTAGTTATTTTGGTGCAATGCAGTACCGCCACCTAATTCTTCATTAAACGTAAGCTAAATTCCATCCCTACCGCGACCGCAACTCTAATTTCAGATTATTTTGTATGTTTTCCTAACTTTTGCTTTTTGTTTGGATTGTGTCTAGGGTTTTGGGTTTTCGGCACTGGTAAAATATTTTCCTTAAAGTTCTTTTAACACTCGTCCAATATCTGAATCCATGGATTTATCATGGTTATTTCAATTCTGGAAGTAATAAAGTACTAGTTATTTCGTTGTTTTATACTTATTTGTGTGTTTATTTTAGAATTGGAGACACAATTCCGTGGGTTTTTCATGGTTATTTCAATTCTGTAAAGAAATAATTACTAATTATTTATTTGTTTTACCCTTATTTGTGTGTTTGTCGCTGAATTTACTTTGTTTTGTCTAGACCATGGTTAAGTCCATCATCTTGAAAAAAAGAAAACTATTTATCATTTCAGATACTGACCCTATAAAACCATACATCTTAAATACAGATTTTTATTCCTTGATATTTAACCCTGTTTAATTCTTTGCAAAAATTATGTATAGTTCTCAAAACAAACCTACTGAAACTTTTGACCGGATTGAGATTGAATGTTATATCGTGTAGAGATTGAATTGATATAATGGTAAAGTGATTGTTTATCTGTGGTGTTATGAAAAGATGTCTGCTACTACAACGGGAGGTGCAACAGATACTGACATCCAAGATGATGTCAGGTCCAAAGAATCGTTAGAGATAGCTGCTGCATCAGTAACCGAACAATAGTAAGTTTGTTTTATTAGTTTTAGTCTTTTAGGTTCATTAATATTTGGATTTTATAACTAGAATGGCATTGAAATTGTTAGATGGTTTGAGAATAGCCATGTCAAAGTATCCTCCGCCCTTTCAAAATATTGTAGTTGCTGTATATCCTCGGAACAAACTGACTTGAAGCATCTTATGTGTATAGCAAGTTTGTTCACCTACAAAAGTATCGGGACAACTACCCGAAAGTAACAAATCACTCGGGCATGCTACTAATGTCCACCATCAGGGGTCGTTTGAGCGATAAGGCTTGCGCAGTATTTGCTTCAACGGAAGTTTGCCACTTTCTGGATATGCCTGATACCAAAAACAGTAGTGCAATTTTGCATTATCTACTCTCACGAGAAATTGTGAAACAAGATGATGGTGATCCATTTTGTATGAACTTTGGGGTTGGAGGCCATATTTTGAGGTTTGGGATGAAAGAATTCGCACTTGCTACAGGACTTAATTTCAAGTTGACAGCGGTAGGAAGTGAAGATGTAATTAACCCACTCCCAAAATCTATCGTGGATTCACCAACCATGAAAACTCATTTCCCTGGGAAAAAAAAGGTAACAGTAATTGAAGCCCTGACGCGCTTGGAAACAGGCGATTTGACCACCTGCACTGATGATGAGAACGTTAAGTTGGCACTTCTCGTTTTTGTCCACGTTTTGCTTTTGGGCTTCCAGCATAGAGATGCAATAAACGGTATATATTGCCATTTGGTGAATAAATTAGATACCTTCAACAAGTTCCCATGGGGCCATGTTACTCTCAAAAGAACCATCCGCCACTTTCGATTAGCTCTGAAGGTGAAGGATGGAAAGAAAACTAAGAAAGCCAGTGTTGTCGAGAAAGACAAGGAACCAAAGAAAAGTGGTGGGTTGGGCTTTCCTAACTACAGTTTGTTTGGACTGTCACATGCTCTGACGGTAAGTTGACAATAGTTCTATGTATTTTTTAAAGTGGACTTATTCATCTTGTATGCTTGGGCGGTTTAGTTTGTACAGTTCTAGTTCTTACTATTGCTGTTATTTCAAGTTTGGGCATTGGTAAGCATTCCTGCAATTAGGGGTTTATGTGGACGGGTTATGTTGAAACATACAATCGGTCAATGGCCCACCTTCATGGAACGTGTATCTTGCACCAAAATACCGAAATACAGTGAACTTGTATCCTTGAGAGAAGATCTAATTGTGGATTATGATGAGTACAAGCTGTATAATGGTGACTACCTTAGATTGCTGGGTGTAGTAGATGACAAGGAGGTGTTGGAGGATGCTTTGGAACCATATGATCTTTCAAAAAAATCTAGCAGGGTATGTGAATCCTCTTGGTCTGGAATGGCGAAGGAAGTTACATAGGAGGTTGGCACAAGACAGGCACAAGATACTGTGTACGAAGATACACAGTCCCAGTCAACAGATATGTTATCTAGTTTTATACGCGAGTATTTGGCTACAGCTGAGAGGGAAAGGGGGGAGAGACATCGTGTGAGGGATATAGGGTTGCCGCCACATCGAATTCCACACCGATGGAAGGAGCTAGATTGGTAAACAAAGAAGAAGAAGAAGAAGAAGAAGAAGAAGGTGATGATAGTGGTCTCTATCCAAATGTTGAAGGTGCATTGCCCATGGGCTCTGGAAAAGATATCTTTAATGTGCCTAGTGAGGAGGATTGTAAAGGGGATGAAACATCTAAATCTCCAGTGGATGCAGATGTTGAAATTCTGTGGCAGTGTGATTATGAATCAGTCATTAATACTGAACCAGTTTTAAAAGTGTCAAGTGAGGCGGATCGTAAAGGTGATGAAACATCTAAATCTCCAGTGGATGAGGATGTAGAAATTCTGTGGTAATGTAACAATGAAGACAAATACCCTGACGTACCCAACTTAAAAAGGCGTAGAATCATAAAGGCAGGACATAAGATCTCATCACCGTATGCACGCCTCACGTACAAAGGATGGCTTAGAAATGACTATGCTGGGGAGAAGATCGAGGATCCAGGTATCTCAAAGAAAAATAAAAGGAAATTGAACATTAACATATGGAAAAGGCAAGTCTCCATTGCTTATCACCTTGTTTAATTCGAAAGTCATTGTCTCAAGATCGTCAAAATGCGTAGGGAAAATGTGGATCCAAGGGAATACAAGAAGGCAAATGACCCACGTCCTAAGAACTCTCCGAAAGAGGAGTCCAAAGGGGCTGGAGATATAGAGTGGTATGAATATGTGAAGTTACTAGGAGGAGCATTACAACCAAGGACCCACTGGTTATCGGACGTTGTAAGTAGATTGTTTTATGATATAGTTTATGTTCATAATATTTTATTTTTTACTCTTCAGCTTATCAATTATGAGACCTCTTGCATATTGTTAATTGTGTAGTGCACTCGATGCGCAAATACCCTGGATTCACGAAGAAAACTCGGTGGACCACCGTTGGAAGTTATTTTGCTGTAAGTTTTATATGGTAATAACTAAGAAATTTATCACATTTATACAATAAATACACGTGCAGTTATACATGTATATGATGGCTTGTAATGTGGGGTTTCTCACGCTCTGTTAAACTTCATGCTGAAAAACAGCGAGGCGCTAGAAATCGAAAATTGAATTCGAAGACCAATGAAAGGGAATGCATCTATTACACAAGATTGCACATCATGGGGGAATATGGCATGGATGGTAAACCATGGTCCGGCATGGATGTTGTTTACGCTCCGGTACTGGTGAATGACAGTCATTAGGTAGCAATTGAAATCCTCTTGAGAAAACGGAATATTCGTATCTACGATTCCCTTTACGATCATCACAATCGAAAAATATCCACTAGGACAGCTGGGAACCCATCCGAGGTCACCGCAATCTGCGATATTTTGAGGACAACCCTTGAGGATGGAGAATGGAATTGAAACTACGCAGACTTTGATCAAGCGGTCCCTAAACAAAGCTCGAGGTGAGTTCTTTGAGATCTTGTTAGATCCGCGTTCTACGCCCTAGACGGTGCAGTTGGTAATCTGAATATGACACTTTTATTTTTATTGGTTTAGTTTTTGTGATTGCGGAGTGTATGCATTATGCTTCATCCTGTGTTTGATAAAGGGAGTTTCTCTGGACCGTTTCATAGACGAAGATATTGTTAAGGCTTATCATAGGAGGTTTGCAGTTCAATTATACAACAATGAAAGTGTCGAGGTAACTGCATGTAGAAAGATAGTAAAACATTTATAGCTTATATACAACAGTGAGGTTGATGATTAACTCGGCCTCATTATTTTGTGCAGGATTATACTCCATGAATTCCCATGTTACCTAGCAAGGAGTTGAAAATAAGTCACGGGTATGAAGATAGTTTTGATACTGGTTTTGTACTTTTGAGAGACTTTCCCCCATCTTGACCAATCTTTACTCCGCATAAGCTTATTTAAACAAGAAGACTCAGTAGAAATTGAAAGTGACCTATCATGGATTTCATTTGTATTTTGCTCAGAGCTCTTCTTGATTATGGTGCTACTTTGGTGTCTGCCTGTAGAAATTAAATATGGTGGCCTCCAATATATTTCGATCAAATTTGTAGAGGAGTCGGATTGCTTCTGACTGGACTGGATAAATTTCCAATCATCTATTTTCCAAGCTGAGTGATTATTACTCGGGTTTGGAAAGAATATTCTTTTCCGAATAGCAATGCTCCGAATCCAGAAACCCAGCCGGATCTTTTCACTAGTGCCAAGTGTGAATTGCCGCTTCCCAAGCACCAATAAGAAAGTTTTGCTTGTGCTAGGCCAAACTAAGGGTTTAATAGACTTAATTATGCCCCTAGACGTGCAATTCCAATCTATAGGATAAGAGATAGAGATGCCAACCTGGTTGATCAGCGGTTGTGATTTAGAAACGGTTACTCTTCCCTCCTCAGTTAAAACCAAACTTTTATAGTAAACTTTCATTTTTGTTTGTTCTTCTCCCAGAAGATAGACAGCCAAATCTGCATATTTTTGATTTGGAAGCACAGAAAAGTAGTGAAATTCTCCAAAAATCTTCATACCATGGATAAAACTCCGATGCAGTCGGACGATGTTCAAAGGGAGGCAAAGAAACCACGTAAAATGGAGTCCCTGTCGCAGGTTTTTTTCCTCAATTTTCCAAAGAAATTTGTTTTTTGATTGTATGATTATGTTGATAAATCCAGGAAGCATTTTTTGATTGATTGAAGATTGTGTTCTTGTTTGATACTTTGTTAGGAAAGTTATGCCAGTGTACATGCTTCGAATGAAGTTGGCTTGCAACAACAAGGCTGCACTCGGGGTAGAATCGAAGATGGTGAGTTGATGGGTGTGAATGATGGATGGGTTTTGTTTGCATTGCATCTTAAGCGAGGACGATATGTTGTGAAGGAAGGTGTTGTTCTGGTGGAGGATGAGAGGGTTGTGTGTGGAGGGAAGAAAATGGGGTTTTTCTCTACTCCTATTCCTGACGATGCCAAGGCAAAGATTCACCTGAACGACATGACTCCACCAGCAGCAGATAGTATATAGTTTCCGAATTTGTTCATGATTGCTCCTGCTCTTCGGCAAATGGCTGCAGATGTGGATGTGATGGCTCAAGCTGGAGTTGGGGAGATTACATATCCTCATGAAGTACCTGCAGATAGTCATTTGTCTCCTGGGGTTGATGCAAGGGTGGTGGGTCAGATCTTTAGAGCGGATGTGGAAAGTGCAAGGCGAGGGGAGACTCCTCAGCCACCAGAAGTGATGGCAGAGACATTGACACCGGGTGCTGATGCAAAAATTGTGGCTAAGGTGTATCAATCTGCCGTGACCAAGGCTGTAGAGATGGTTGCCAAAGAAACTGGAGCTGCATGAAGATCTAGGCCAGGTATCATTCCCTTCCAAACTCAGAGAGACGGCGAGGTTAAATGAAAGACAAAAGTTCTGTTGCTTTCCATGGTTAATCTTTATAAATACTTTAAATTGAGACATGCTATTTGGATGAAAGCATGCTAGACGGTTGTGAGTCTGGCATGTCTTGGTCCTTAACTCTATGGTTTTTGTGTTGACAATCATGCTTACACTGTTGGTGTTTTCAGTAATTTCGTCTATCATGTCAGAATTGGTTAAGACTGCAAAGGCCGGCCAGGGGGGAGGTGGGTAAAAGAGAGAGAGAGTGGAAACTAGTAACGCTACTATTAACAAAGCACTAGATTTTGTGCCCGTGCTACGCACCGGGAGGAACTGAAATTTGGTGTGATGTGGCTTCGCCTTGCCCGTCACGATGCATTTTTAATTTGGTATTGCTCGACTTAGCCTCGCCCCGTCCGATGCATTTTTGATTTCGTATGGCTCGGCTTCGCCTCGCACCGTCCCGATACATGTTTAGGATTTTTGATTTGGTGTGGCTCGGCTTCGCCTCGCCCCATCCCAATGCATGTTTAAGGATGTTTGATTTGGAGTGGCTTGGCTTCGCCTCACCCAAACCCAATGCATGCTTAGGATGTTTGATTTCCTTATCCCGATACATGCTTAAGATTTTTGATTTGTATCCTTCGAATTGTTTCTTCGTAATAGGTTTGGACAGAATACCAGACTGTTACTTAGGTCAGTTTACTATTGCACATATTAAACAGAATAATTTGATTGACAAATTGATCAATTATGTTTGGACCATATTGCCCTTATTGGAAATAAGTGCCATAAATATTATTGAGACAGTGAAAATGACCATACTACCCTTATCAGAAATAAGTAAAGTAAATGTTACCGATTGCGAAAATGACCATATTATCTTTATAGGAAAAAAAGTGCAATAAATATGATGCAGACTGTGAAAATGACCATACTACCCATATCGGAAATAAGTAAAGTAAATGTTACATACTGTGAAAATGACCATATTGCCCTTATTGGAAATAAGTGCCATAAATATTATGGAGACAGTGAAAATGACCATACTACCCTTATCAGAAATAAGTAAAGTAAATGTTACCGGTTGCGAAAATGATCATATTACCTTTATAAAGAAAAAAAGTGCAATAAATATAATGCTGACAGTTTAAATGACCATACTACCCTTATCGGAAATAAGTAAAGTAAATGTTACATACTGTGAAAATGTCCATATTGCGCTTATTGGAAATAAGTGCCATAAATATTATGGAGACAGTGAAAATGACCATACTACCCTTATCAGAAATAAATAAAGTAAATGTTATCGATTGCGAAAATGACCATATTACCTTTATAGGAAAAAAAAAGTGCAATAAATATGATGCAGACAGTGAAAATGACCATACTACCCTTATCGGTAATAAGTAAAGTAAATGTTACAGACAGTGAAAATGACCATACTACCCTTATCGGTAATAAGTAAAGTAAATGTTACAGACTTTGAAAATGACCATATTGCCCTTATTGGAAATAAGTGCCATAAATATTATGGAGACAGTGAAAATGACCATACTACCCTTATCGGAAATAAGTAAAGTAAATGTTACAGATTGTGAAAATGACCATATTACCCTTGTTGTTAATAAGTGCAACAAATATGATGCATATTGTGAAAATGACCATACTACCCTTATCGAAATAAGTAAAGTAAATATTATCGATTGCGAAAATGACCATATTACCCTTATAGGAAAAAGAAAGTGCAATAAATATGATGCAGATAGTGAAAATGACCAGACTACCCTTATCGGAAATAAGTAAAGTAAATGTTACAGACTGTAAAAATGACCATATTACCCTTATTGGAAATAAGTGCCATAAATATTATGGAGACAGTGAAAATGACCATACTACCCTTATCAGAAATAATTAAAGTAAATGTTACCGATTGCGAAAATGACCATACTACCCTTATCGGAAATAAGTAAAGTAAATGTTACATACTGTGAAAATGACCATATTACCTTTATAGGAAAAAAAGTGCAATAAATATGATGCAGACAGTGAAAATGACCAGACTACCCTTATCGGAAATAAGTAAAGTAAATGTTACAGACTGTGAAAATGACCATATTACCCTTATTGGAAATAAGTGCCATAAATATTATGGAGACAGTGAAAATGACCATACTACCCTTATCGAAATAAGTAAAGTAAATGTTATCGATTGCGAAAATGACCATATTACCTTTATAGGAAAAAAAAAAGTGCAATAAATATGATGCAGACAGTGAAAATGACCATACTACCCTTATCGGAAATAAGTAAAGTAAATGTTACAAACTTTAAAAATTACCATATTGCCCTTATTGGAAATAAATGCCATAAATATTATGGAGACAGTGAAAATGACCATACTACCCTTATCGGAAATAAGTAAAGTAAATGTTACAGATTGTGAAAATGACCATATTACCCTTGTTGTTAATAAGTGCAACAAATATGATGCATATTGTGAAAATGACCATACTACCCTTATCGAAATAAGTAAAGTAAATGTTATCGATTGCGAAAATGACCATATTATCTTTATAGGAAAAAAAGTTTAATAAATATGATGCAGACAGTGAAAATGACCAGACTACCCTTATCGGAAATAAGTAAAGTAAATGTTACAAACTTTGAAAATGACCATATTGCCCTTATTGGAAATAAGTGCCATAAATATTATGGAGACAGTGAAAATGACCATACTACCCTTATCAGAAATAAGTAAAGTAAATGTTATCGATTGCGAAAATGACCATATTACCTTTATAGGAAAAAAAGTGCAATAAATATGATGCAGACAGTGAAAATGACCATACTACCCTTATCGGAAATAAGTAAAGTAAATGTTACAGACTTTGAAAATGACCATATTGCCCTTATTGGAAATAAGTGCCATAAATATTATGGAGACAGTGAAAATGACCATACTACCCTTATCGGAAATAAGTAAAGTAAATGTTACAGACTTTGAAAATGACCATATTACCCTTGTTGTTAATAAGTGCAACAAATATGATGCATATTGTGAAAATGACCATACTACCCTTATCGAAATAAGTAAAGTAAATGTTATCGATTACGAAAATGACCATATTACCTTTATAGGAAAAAAAAAAAGTGCAATAAATATGATGCAGACAGTGAAAATGACCAGACTACCCTTATCGAAAATAAATAAAGTAAATGTTACAGACAGTGAAAATGACCATATTTCCCTTTTTGGAAATAAGTGCCATAAATATTATGGAGACAGTGAAAATGACCATACTACCCTTATCGGAAATAAGTAAAGTAAATGTTACCAATTGCGAAAATGACCATATTACCTTTATAGGAAAAAAAAAAAGTGCAATAAATATGATGCAGACAGTGAAAATGACCAGACTACCCTTATCGGAAATAAGTAAAGTAAATGTTACATACTGTGAAAATGACCATATTGCCCTTATTGGAAATAAGTGCCATAAATATTATGGAGACCGTGAAAATGACCATACTACCCTTATCAGAAATAAGTAAAGTAAATGTTACCGATTGCGAAAATGACCATATTACCTTTATAAGAAAAAAAAAGTGCAATAAATATGATGTAGACAATGAAAATGACCAGACTACCCTTATAGGAAATAAGTAAAGTAAATGTTACAGACTGTGAAAATGATCATATTGCCCTTTTGGGAAATAAGTGCCATAAATATTATGGAGACAGTGAAAATGACCATACTACCCTTATCGGAAATAAGTAAAGTAAATGTTACAGACTGTGAAAATGACCATATTACCCTTGT